>CM038144.1:216854857-217327017 GCA_021437245.1 Aegilops speltoides
AACCCCAAACAAAAAGCTCATGATAAGTTTCAGAAATGATGATTGGATAGGTGCAAGATGTGCAAACAGATTTGACGAGGCCATGGAGAAGATAGATGGCATTGAGAAGACGCTTGAAACAAAGCTTGATAGCAAGTTTGATGAATTGCTCGCTTTTCCACAACCACCGCCGCTGCACCTATCGCACCAAGAACGACAACAACTACGCCCTTCCGAATCAGTATGGACGAGCTCACAGGTTCCTATTGAGCCAGACAAAATTTCGTGCCGCTGCATCGCTGTTGGTGCTTTTTGGCTCCTCGCCATCGCTGCTGGTACCGATGAGGATGATTATGTGGAGATTACGAGGAGGAGGTTGATCAACATCGTAACCACGGCAACCACCAAAGACCACAACCACCGTGTCGCCCACATGCAAATAATGGCAATGTTAGGGCTCCTCAGTACGAGATCATGACCATCTCCCTAAACTGAAATTGAATATTCCACCATTTGAGGGTAGATATGTTCCTGATATATATCTTACTTGGGAGTTAGAAACTGAACAACGATTTACATGTTTACAATATCCCGAGGAGAGACGTGTTCCTCGCTTGCTTGTGCTTTCACTAGCTTTGCATGTGTTTGGTGGTCTAACATTGTAGATTATATCCTGTTCCAGCTACTTGGGCTGCTTTGAAAACTGCTATGCGTAGTCGCTGGGTTCCACCATATTATCAACGTGAATTACTTCAAAATTGCAGCGCTTAAGACAAGGAAAAAATTCTAGAAGAATATTATCAGAATTACAAACCGCTTGATTAGATGTGGTATTGTTGAGGAGAATGAAGCTATGCTTGCACGCTTCGGGTGGATTAAATAGAGAGATTCGCACCATTCTAGACTATAAGGATTATAATAATATCACCTGCTTATTCCATCTTGCTTGTAAAGCTGAACGTGAAGTGCAGGATCGACAGCATTGGCACGACTAACTTTTCTCGCAGGTCGACCTTCATCATGGACACCACGGCATCATCTACTTCCACACGTTTCGCACACACCCTCTTCCGGTGCCACCTCCAACCGTGATACACGAAACAGTGCACAACCACCACTATCTCGCCAAGAGCACACCGCCGGATCTGCACAGAGCTCTTCTTCTTCCATGGCGCCAACAGGCACACAAGTGATATTATTTGTCGTCTGTAAGGGAAGAGGACATTTTGCCGAGAATGCAAATCTCAGCGCAGGATGATTGCTACCGAGGATGGTGGGTATGAGTCCGCTTAGTGACTATGATGAGGAGACTTTGGCTCTTATTACACATGAGGAACACGGTGGAGATGATTCTGATCATGAGACACAATACATGGCTGTCAAGATGCCGACAGTATGAATGTTTAGTTGTCAACGGTTTTGAGTGTGCAGTTACATGTCGAGCAAAATCAGAGGCATAATTTGTTCCATACAAAGGAGTTGTGAAGGAACGTCTTATTCGCGCCATCATAGATGGAGAGGAGCTGCAACAACTTGGCTAGCATGGAGATGGTGGAGAAGCTTATCTCTCACCACAAGACCACATCCACATCCTTACTACATCCAATGGTTCAATAACATGCAAGGTTAAGGTAACACGACTGCTCGTGTGCATTTTAGTATCTCTACATATGCTGATTATGTTGATTGTGATGTGGTACCTATGCAAGCATGTTCCTTGTTACTTGGTAGACCATGGCAATTTGATAAAATTCTGACACCATGGTAGAAACAATCAAGATACTCTTGTTCATAAGGATAAAATATTACTTTGCTTCCTATGACTCTCGAGTCCATTTTGAAAGATGATATTAATAGAGCTAATAAAGCAAAACAGAGAAAAATAAGAGTGAAAATCAGATTGTGGCAAAAGAATTTGAGCAACACATGAAGCCTAATAATAAACCATCTATCGTTGCTTCTGAAATTAAATTGAAAAGTGCATGTTTACTTGCCACCAAATCTGATATTGATGAGCTAGATTTTAGCAAATCTATTTGCTATGCTTTTGTGTGCAAAGAGGCATTATTTTCATTTGAGGACGTGTTTTCCTCTTTGCCCCTCGCTGTCACTAACATTTTGCAGAGTTCACGACGCTCTTTCCACAAGACGCAGCACCGATTACCACCTATTCGAGGGATTGAGCATCAAATTGACTTAATTCGTGCATCATTACCCAACCGGCACCATACCGCATCAATCCAGAGGAGACGGGATTATGCGCTAAGCATGAGCTGCTCGACAAAGGTTATATACGCCAATCCCTTAGTCCTTGTGCTGTTCCTATTATTCTAGTGCCGAAAAGGATGGTACGCCACGTATGTGTGTTGATTGTAGAGGCATCAATAATATTACTATTCGCTATCGCCACCCTATTCCTAGGCTAGATGATATGCTTGATGAATTGAGTGGCTCTACAATATTCTCCAAAGTTGATTTATGAGTGGATACCATCAAATTCGTATGAAATTGGGAGATGAATGGAAAACAGCATTTAAAACTAAGTTTGGATTATATGAGTGGTTAGTCATGCCTTTGGGTTAACTAATGCACCTAGTACTTTCATGAGATTAATGAACAAGTTTTACGTGCTTTCATTGGACGATTTGTGTAGTCTATTTTGATGATATATCGATTTATAGCAAATCTTTGGAAGAACATTTGGAACATTTACGGTTGTTTTTAATGCTCTACGTGATGCACGCTTGTTTGGTAACCTTGGGAAGTGCACCTTTGCATCGATCGTAGCATCTTTTCTTGGCTATGTTGTTACTCCAAGTGAATTGAAGTTGATAAAGCCAAGATTGAAGCTATTGAGAGTTGGCCGCAGCCCAAAACGGTCACACAAGTGAGGAGTTTTGGCCTCGCTGGTTTTATAGGTTGTAGAGAGATTTCAGCACCATTGTGCACCTCTCAACGAGCTTACAAAGAAGGATGTGCCTTTTGTTTGGGGTACCGCACGTAAGAGGCCTTCACGGTATTGAAAGCTGTTGACACATGCCCTTTACTCCAACTTCCGATTTTAATAAGACTTTTGAGCTTGAATGTGATGCTAGTGGAATTGGATTAGAGGTGTGTTATTACAAGATGGCAAACCTGTTGCATACTTTTCTGAAAAATTGAGTGGCCTAGTCTGAATTACTCTACTTATGATAAAGAATTATATGCTCTTGTTCGGACTTTAGAAACATGGCAACATTATTTATGGCCCAAAGAATTTGTTATACATTCTGATCATGAATCTTTGAAACATATTAAAAGTCAAGCTAAACTGAATCGTAGACATGCTAAATGGGTTGAATTCATTGAGACTTTCCCTTATGTCATTAAACACAAGAAGGGTAAAGAAAATGTTATTGCCGATGCATTGTCTCGTCATTATACTATGCTTTCACAACTTGACTTCAAAATATTTGGTTTGGAGACCATCAAAGATCAATATGTCATGATGCTGATTTTAAAGATGTATTGCAGAATTGTAAAGAAGGAAGAACATGGAACAAGTTTGTCGTTAATGATGGATTTGTGTTCTGTAACAAGCTATGCATTCCAAATTAGCTCCTGCTCGTTTTGTTGTTGCAGGAGGCGATGGAGGAGGACTAATGGGACACTTTGCGTGAAGAAGACGGAGGACGACTTTGCTACACATTTCTTTTGGCCAAAGATGAGACGGATGTTGAGCGCTTTTATTGCTCACGACTACATGTCAAAAAGCTAAGTCACGACTCAATCCTCATGGTTTATATATGCCTTTGCCTGCACTCTAGTGTTCCTTGGGAGGATATATCTATGGACTTTGTTTTAGGTTTACCTAGAACAAAGAAGGGAGGGATAGCATATTTGTTGTCGTGATAGATTCTCAAAATGGCACACTTTATACCATGTCATAAAAGCGATGCATGTCGCTAATGTTGCGATTTGTTCTTTCGTGAAATTATTCGCTTGCATGGTGTGCCAAATACTATTGTTTCAGATCGTGATACTAAATTTCTTAGCCACTTTTGGAGATGTTTATGGGCTAGTTGGGGACTAAACTGCTTTTAGTACTACTTGTCACCCCCAAACCGATGGATAAACTCAAGTAGTCAATAGAACATTGTCTACTATGCTTAGGGCTGTTCTAAAGAAAAATAAGAAAATGTGGGAGGAATGTTGCCTCATATTGAATTTGCTTATAATCGCTCATTGCATTCTACTACTAAGATGTGCCTTTGAAGTTGTGTATGGTTTCCTCACCGTGCACCTATTGATTTGTCGCTTCTTCCATCTTCGTGAGAAGGTTAATTTTGATGCTAAAGAACGCTGAGTTGATTTTAAAATGCATGAGTTAACTAAGGAAAACATTGAGCGATGAATGCTAAATATAAACTTGCGGAGATAAGGGTAGAAAACATGTTGTGTTTGCACCCGAGATCTTGTTTGGTTACATTTGCGTAGGATAGATTTCTGATTTGGCGCAAATCAAAGCTAATGCCACGCGCTGGTCCCTTTAAGGTGTTGGAGAAAGTAAATGATAATGCATATAAACTTGAGCTGCCTCGCAGATTTTGGGGTTAGTCCCACTTTTAACATTGCAGATTTGAAGCCATATTTGGTGAGGAAGATGAACTTCCGCCGAGGACGACTTCATTTCAAGAAGGGAGGATGATGAGGACATCAATACCATTGTTACACCCACAGCCCCTCGCTATACATACTCGGACCAATTACTAGAGCTCACAAGACGCCAACTAAATTACTGTGTACTTTCGCTTTGGTAATGATTCTAATGTTCATGAGAATATGATGCTCGCTTAAATTGGATACATTTGTTTTGCTTACAAATGAAGGGCCTAGCTTGGAGAAGGATGAACATTGGAGCAAGAACACACATGGAGTTGATGGCATGCAAGGAGATCAAGAACGGAGTTACAAGTGATGATTTCGTGACTTTGAAGCCACCATAAGGAGTGCATGAAGCCTTGACGAAATATACAAGATGCCACTTCATAATATTCGCCCATAGGCTATTCTAGGTGTGCATCACCTTATTATTGGGCTAGGCCCATGTAATTTCGAAATACATTAGTATAGGCTATTTTAGAGTCCGTATGTGTGGGAAACAAGAGATAGGGTTAGTTTCGGACCCTCCACCAAGGGCCACGAAATTCACCCCTCTTCCTCCATATATACAGCCCTTAGGGCACGCTTAGACTTGGGTTTTGTTTAGATCAAAAGTTCGCATAGCTGCAATTCTGCAGATTCTGCTTGTGTTCAACGACCACACAAAGGCGCACGTAACCCCACCTTGATCAATAAAGCTTTCATCTTAAATTGCAATATCCAGATTGCAATCTCAGTTCTTGCTTGTTCTTCGCTTGTCGCAGGAAATAGACCTCGGGTTGATCGAGCTGCGGGTCAATAACCTCCGGAGTTGGTTTAGCGAGCTAATGCGCGACGCCCTCAGACGCCAGTAGTCGGATCGTCAAAGTCGATTCCACCAAAGCTAAATCCACCATCTCATCGAAGACGGGACACCTTTTGCCTCTATCAGCTATATGCCTTATTCTTCTTGTTTTCTCGATGGCATGCAGTAACTCACGCTGCTGGAAAGCCAAGAACAAAAGGGCATTCCCGGCATCGGTCAATATATATGTGGAAACGATATCTCTCTATAGAGGTGATAGAGGCAAAGGTGTCCCGCCTTTCGATGAGATGGTGGATTTCGCTTTGGTGGAAGTCGACTTTTGACGATCCGACTACAAACGCGTATGACGCTATGCTGTAGCAATCGTTAAACCAACACCGAGAGGTTATCGACCACGCCGAGCACGCATCAACCGACCACGAGGGTCTGCTTTCCGCGAGCAAACGAAGAACTAGCAAGAATATGATAAAAGCAATCTGAATATTGCAGTATGTATGAAGTATTGATAAAGGTGGGGATCCGTAAGCGGTCTTGGTCTGGTCGCTGACACAAACGGCATAAGGTTGCAATGGCTAACTTTAACTAAACAAATCCCAAGGGTAAAGCTACTAGATGGATCTACTTATATAGGAGCAAGGTGGCAGCCAAGGAGGTGGGAGGACGTCCCAAGGCAGCCTAAAACTAACCCTAGGTCGTACAAGGCCAATGGGCCCAAGTGGAGGTGACGAACACCTTTGAACTTGTAGTTTGACTCGGATTCTGGTGCAGCGTCAGATTGTTTCGTCCATAACTCAACGATCCGGACTGGATTTTACAGATTCCAATTTTGCTGGAAAGAGCATGAAATCTACTTTCCAACAAAAAAGAATCACCTAATTCGGAGTCCGTATGGAAAAGTTGTTGGCGTTTTGAGTCAGGTATGTCTCAGCAGTCCGAATCTGAATCCGTAACGTGAGAGACTTGGACTCTCATCTTCTTGGCCGAAAAGTGACGTGAGAAGACTTTTGAACAGCACCCAAACTTCTCCTTTTTCGTTATCTTCATATGTGGATTGTATAAATGTCCCATACACCTGCAATTAGACAAAACACAAAAGTATGAGAAGTATTTTGTTCGGATAACATAAATATATTATTGAATAGTTTGCACTAGAAATCACCGACAAATATGCATGTATGCAATATTTTTGGTCTTATCCAAGGTAGTCATGTCCTCATCATCCTCCCTTCTTGAAAACAAAGTGCATCCTCTGCTGCTTAATCTGAAATGTGGCTAACAAAAGAGACAAGGTGTACATGTTGAATATGTATACATCATCCATTTTACTTCCCTTGATTTTGCATATATGACACATGAATAGATGAGTAACTTGCATAGTTTATAAAATCTAAAGCCAACAAATTAGCACAAGAACTAGAAGGCATGAAAATATTGCAACTCAGTTTGCACATATAAGTGAAGTCTCTTATTTATTTCAAAAGATTGACAATGTTCATCATTAAACCATCCCAACATTGGTGAATAAACCTTATCTGAATCAAATTTACATGCTACAACATGCTTAGATAAGCAAACATGCAATGAGTCATTCGACTACGTAATCATCACCAAGATTAGAGGTCATATTAAAATGATTAAACATTGATTCTTTTGCATCAACAGTTAATTCAATTTGTGCTCTCAAAATTGTTGGTATTTCAGTTGTTTGATCACATGGCAAAGTCAAATTATCAATATAATCCTCAAAATAGGTGGTGTGATCAAAGTAGTGGTAGCTCAACACATGATGTATTCAAGTTAACTAGGCATGCATCATTCTCATGTAAAATGGAAAACTGTACTTTGTCATTACCTCTTATAGTTAACTCAGATGATGCAGCACTCTCGATGGTGATGTGTCACATGGTGGAGATGATGTAGTCCTCGCAACAACGGATGGTTGTCATAGTACGCCTAGTAGTTGAATAAACATCGATCAACAGCTTGAATGTGCACCGTGCGCTTGTTCTCCTGTGGGCAACATGTCGCTTTTATTTCTTGTTCAGCTTGCAAGCAAGATGAAACAAATGGTCCATAGGATAACACTTCATGAATTAGTATCTCCTAATATTATGGTTTAATCCTCCCCAAAATCTATCCATAAAATCATTTTCACTTTGTTCTAAAAATGAGTGCAACAAGGTAGTTTGTAAATCATCATAATATTTTGTTACGTGTCACTACCTTGTTTTAAATGTTCCAGTTTTTAATCATGCCACAGTATAATAAACATCGATTTAATCTATCTCTCATGACATGTTTTAAATCATCCCAAGTATTAGGTACATAATCAGTGTAATCGATAATATTCACTCCACCAAACTAGAGCATAACCAGAAAGAACCAACCACAACGTGAATTTTTACGCTCATCAAAATTATGGGAAGCAATATATTATTTATGTCTAACTCCCATTCAATATATAAAGGTGTCTAAAACGCCATTAAATGGTGGTATAGAAACATGAACCGACCATGTGCATTTGGATGTTTGTGCACCTCTCGTGATGTTGTGGTATTTGATAGGTGGTGGCATGTCTCCGCGATCGACAAAGCCCATGAATTGACTTAGATCCTGCCATGATTAGTAGAACAAGAAACAAAACCAAAAATAATGTTCCTATAACTACTAGGATGTGGTGTTAAAACCAAAGAAAGCAAATATCAATGTTTTCAAGTTTACCATAAAGAAAGGGATCGCAACCGTGCAAGAATCCAATATTGAGTAAAGCACCCTGGGATCATCCGCCACCATCCGGATTATCCGGACTCGGGCTTACGTATGATTTGGGCCAAGCCCGCAGTACCCTTCGTCACTTTACCCCTTCGTGGCTTAAAGCACTATAAATAGACCTCTCCGATAGAGGCAAAGGTGTCTCCGCTCTTCGGAGATGGTGGATTTCGCTTGGAAGTCGACTTTGACGATCCGATCACGAACGGCGAGGACGCCGCGCTTTAGCAATCGCTAAACCAACTCCGAGAGGTTATCGACCACGCCGGAGCACGATCAAATCCACCACAAGGGTCGGTTTCTCATGAGCAAACGAAGAACAAGCAAGAAACTAAGATTGCAATCTGGATATTGCGTAATATATGAAAGCTTTATTGATCAAGGTGGGTTCCTGGACGCTTTGTCCGGTCGCTGAACACAAACGGCACGCCAAGTTGCAGCTATGGCGCTAACTTTTAATCTAAACAAAACCTAATGTTCAAACGACGCCCTAAGGGCTGTATATGGGGGAAAAGGAGGAATTTCGTGGCCTTTGAGGGTGGGGTCCCAAACCAACCCTAACTCTTGTTTCCCACACATACGGACTCTAAAATAGCCTATACTTAAGTATTTCGAAATTACATGGGCCCGCCCATAATAAGGTGACGTGAAGACCAAATAGCCTATGGACGAATATTATGAAGTGGCATCTTGTATATTTCTGTCCAAGGCTTCATGCACTCCTTATGGTGGCTTCAAAGTCCTGAAATCATCACTTAACTCTGCTTCTTGACTTTGCATGCCATCAACTCCATGCGTGTTCTTGCTCAAGTTCATCCTTCCAAGCTAGTACCTTCATTTGTAAGCAAAACAAATGTATCCAATTTAGGCAGCATCATATTCTCATGAACATTAGAATCATTACCAAGAAACGAAAGTACCTGGTAATTTAATTGGCGGCGAGCTCTAGTAATTGGTCCCAGATATGTAGCAAAAGAGGGGCTGTAACAATGGTATTGATGTCCTCATCATCCTCCCTTCTTGAAATGAAGTCGCCCCGACGGAAGCTCATCTTCCTCACCCAAATAAGGCTTCAAATCTGCAATGTTAAAAGTTGGACTAACCCCAAAATCTGCAGGTAGCTCAAGTATATGCATTATCATTTATTTTCTAACACCTTAAAAGGACCATCAGACGTGGTATTAGCTTTGATTTGCAAATTAGAAATCTATCTTTACGCAAATGTAACCAAACAAGATCTCCGTGCAAACACAACATGTTTTCTACCCTTATCTCAGCAAGTT
Organism: Aegilops speltoides; assembly: GCA_021437245.1. Classification (NCBI taxonomy): domain Eukaryota; kingdom Viridiplantae; phylum Streptophyta; class Magnoliopsida; order Poales; family Poaceae; genus Aegilops; species Aegilops speltoides. The sequence continues at coordinate 216,864,335 of CM038144.1, forward strand.
TATATTTAGCATTCATACGCTCAATGTTTTCCTTAGTTAACTCATGCATTTTTAAAATCAATTCAGTAACGCTTTAGCATCAAAATTAACTCTTCCCAAGATGGAAGAGGCAACAAATCAATAGGTGCACGAGGTAGGAAACCATACACAATTTCAAAAGGGCACATCTTAGTAGTAGAATGCAATGAACGATTATAAGAAAATTCAATATGAGGCAAGCATTCTTCCCACATTTTCTTATTATTCTTCAAACAGCCTAAGCATAGTAGACAATGTTCTATTGACTACTTTAGTTTGTCCATCGCTTTGGGGATGACAAGTAGTACTAAAAAGCAATTTAGTCCCCAACTTAGCCCATAAACATCTCCAAAAGTGGCTAAGAAATTTAGTATCACGATCCAAACAATAGTATTTGGCACACCATGCAAGTTTAATAATTCAATGTAAAGAACAAATCAGCAACATTAACAAGATCATCGCTTATGACATGGTATAAAGTGTGCCATTTTCGAGAATCTATCCACGACAACAAATATGTTATTTCCCTTCTTTGTTCTAGGTAAACCAAAACAAAGTCCATAGATATATCCTCCCAAGGAACACTAGGTACAGGCAAAGGCATATATAAACCATGAGGATTGAGTCGTGCTTAGCTTTTTGACATGTAGTGCAGTGAGCAATAAAACGCTCAACATCCTGCCTCATCTTTGGCCAAAAGAAATGTGTAGCAAGTACGCCCTCCGCCTTCTTCACGCCAAAGTGTCCCATTAGTCCTCCTCCATGCGCCCGCAACAACAAAAGACGAACGGAGCTAGCTGGAATGCATAGCTTGTTAGCACGAACACAAATCCATCATTAACGCATACAAACTTGTTCCATGTTCTTCACAATTCTGCAATACATCTTTAAATCAGCATCATGCACATATTGATCTTTGATGGTCTCCAAACCAAATATTTTGAAGTCAAGTTGTGAAAGCATAGTATAGCGATTTAGACAATGCATCAGAATAACATTTTCTTTACCCTTCTTGTGTTTAATGACATAAGGAAAGTCTCAATGAATTCAACCCATTTAGCATGTCTATGATTTAGTTTAGCTTGACTTTTAATATGTTTCAAAGATTCATGATCGTAATGTATAACAAATTCTTTGGGCCATAAATAATGTTGCCATGTTTCTAAAGTCCTAACAAGAGCATATAATTCTTTTATCATAAGTAGAATAATTCAGACTAGGCCCACTCAATTTTTCGTAAAAGTATGCAACAGGTTTGCCATCTTGTAATAACACACCTCCTAATCCAATTCCACTAGCATCACATTCAAGCTCAAAAGTCTTATTAAAATCGAAGTTGGAGTAAAGGAGCATGTGTCAACTTATCTTTCAACACCGTGAAGGCTTCTTCCAAGCGGTACCCAAACAAAAGGCACATCCTTCTTTGTAAGCTCATTGAGAAAAGAATGGTGCTGAAATCTCTCACAAAACGCCTATAGAATCCAGCGAGGCCAAGAAAATCCTCACTTGTGTGACTGCTTGGCTGCGCCAACTCTCAATAGCTTCAATCTTGGCTTTATCAACTTCAATTCTCGTGGAGTAAAACATAGCCAAGAAAAGATACCGCGTGCAAAAGGTGCACTTCCCAAGGTTACCAAACAAACGCGGCATCACGAGAGCAATAAAAAGCACGAAATGTTCCAAATGTTCCTCCAAAGATCTGCTATAAATCAATATGTCATCAAAGTAAACTACCACAAATCGTCCAATGAAAGCACGAAACTTCGCTCATTAATCTCATGAAAGTACTAGGTGCATTAGTTAACCCAAAAGGCATGACTAACCACTCATAATCCAAACTTAGTTTTAAATGCTGTTTTCCATTCATCTCCCAATTTCATACGAATTTGATGGTATCCATCAGCAAATCAACTTTGGAGAATATTGTAGAGCCACCAATTCATCAAGCATATCATCTAGCCTAGGAATAGGTGACGATAAACTAATAAATATTATTAATGCCTCACAATCAACACATACGGACGTACCATCCTTTTCGCACTAGAATAATAGGAACAAAGACAAGGACTAAGGGATTCGCGATATAACCTTTGTCGAGCAGCTCCGATTGACGATAATCTCCTTCGCCTCCGATTGGTACGGTATGGTGCACGGTTGGGTAATGATGCACTAGGAATTAAGTCAATTTGATGCTCAATCCTCTAATAGGTGGTAATCCCGTGGCACGCCTGTGGAAAGACGCCAACGACCCCGCAAAATGTTAGTGATGTAGGGGCAAAGAGGAAGGCACGCCCTCGAATGAAAATAATGCCTTTGCACACAAAAGCATAGCAAATAGATTTGCCAAAATCTAGCTCATCAATATCAGATTTGCAAGTAAACATGCACTTTTCAATTTAATTTTGCAATAAATAGATGGTTTATTTTAGGCTTCATGTGTTGCTCAAATTCTTTTGCCACAATCTGATTTTCACTCTTATTTTCTCTGCTTTGCTTTATTAGCTCTATTAATATCATCTTTCAAAATGGACCTGTGGAGTCATAGGAAGCAAAGTAATATTTTATCCTTATGAACAAGAGTATACTGATTGTTTCTACCATGGTGTATGAATTTTATCAAATTGCCATGGTCTACCAAGTAATAAGGAACATGCTTGCATAGGTACCACATCACAATCAACATAATCAGCATATGTAGAGATACTAAAATGCACACTAACAATACGTGTTACCTTAACCTTGCCGTTGTTGTTGAACCATGTAGTAAGGATGTGGATGGTCTTGTGGTGAGAGATAGCTTCTCCACCATCTCCATGCTAGCCAAGTTGTTGCACTCCCTCCATCTATGATGACGCGATAGAACGCCTTCACAACTCTTTGTATGGAACAAAATGCTCTGATTTTGCTCAGCTTGTGACCTCGTGACACTCAAAACACGCTGAGCAACTAAACATTCATACCGCCAACGATCTTCAGAGCCATGTATTGTGTCTCATGATCGTAATCATCTCCACTGTTCCTCGTGTAATAAGAGCCAAAGTCTCTCATCATAGTCACTAGCGGACCATACCCACCATCCTCAGAGCAATCATCATGCTGAGATTTGCATCAGATAATGACCTCTTCCTTACAACACGACAAATAATATCACCGTGTGCCCAGTTGATGCCATGAAGAAGAAGAGCTCGTAGGCCCTAAGAGGTGCGCTCTTGGCGATAGTGAAGTGTGCCTGCTTTCTTGTATCATGGTTGAGGTGGCACCAAGGAGGTGATGGTGCAAAGGAAGTAGATGATGCAGGTGTCCATGATGAAGGTCGACCTGCGTAAAAGTTAGTATGCCAATGCGCACGATCCTGCACTTCACGCTCATTTTACAAGCAAGATGGAATAAACGAGTGATATTATTATAACCTTATAGTCTAGAATGGTCTGAATATCTCTATTTAATCCACGCAAAACGTAAGCATAGCTTCATTCTCTCAACACCACATCTAATCAAGGCAGTTTGTAATTCTATAATATTCTCTACAGATTTTTTTTCCTTGTCTTGCGCTGCAAATTTTGAAGTAATTCATGTTGATAATATGGTGGAACCCAACGAGCACGCATAGTAGTTTTCAAAGCAGCCAAGTAGCTGAACAGGATATAATCTACAATGTTCGACCACCAAACACATGCAAAGCTAGTGAAAGCAAAAAACAAAGCAGAACACGCCTCCTCGTGATATTGTAAACATGTAAATCGTTGTTCAGCTTTCTAACTCCCAAGTAAGATATATATCAGAACATATCTACCCTCAAATGGTGGAATATTCAATTTCAGTTAGGGAGATGGTCATGATCTCGCACTGAGGGGGAGCCCAACATTGCCATTATTTGCATGTGGACTAACCTAGTGGTTGTGGTGTGCTGGTGGTTGCACAGTTCGATGTTGATCAACCTCATCCTCATAATCGCCTCACATACTCATCATCCTCCTTTACCAGCAGCAGGTGAGCCAAAGAAGCACCAACAGCAGTAGCAAGCGCACCGAATCTTTGTCCGCTCAATAGGAACACGCCTCCTTCCACAACCGATTCGGAAGGCGAGTTGTTGTCGCTGCAGAGGTGCGATAGGTGCAGCCAGGTGGTTGTGGAAGACGCCATGAGCAATCAATAAATGCTATCAATTTGTTTTAAACGTCTTCAATGCCATCTATCTTCTCCATGGCCTCACAAATCTGTTTAGCACATCTTGCACTGCCCACTCATCATTTGCTGAAATTTATCATGTATTGTTTGTCGTGTTCTCCCAACAGCCTCATCGGCTTGTGATCCTACCATGGTTAGCAAAGAAATAGAAACACAAGAATATGATCCTACAGAGTACTAAGAAGTGGTGGTGGTATCACAAACCCGCCAAGCAAATCTCAAATTTACCAGTTCTACCCAGCAAATAGGGGTGATCGCAAACCGCAGAAGTCAAACTCTCAAAGCTTGGATAGAGCGATTACTGTGAGAGTCCAACGACGACGATGTATGTGGAGCTGGGAAGGCTTATAATATGGTAGCAAAAGGTCAAGAATAATCAATTCAGATGCAAAGTTGAATAAACGCTCAACGACGTATTGTGTTGGTCCTAGGCTAGACAGTAGAGACGAAGAACACTCAACAAAATCACGGCCAAGACGTAAACAATGAGGAGCACACTGAATTTTTTTCCTCTTTTTCCTTTTTTTTGCAATTTTTCACTTTTGCTCCGCAACAATTTTTTTCAAAAAGTCTACAAATGGTCTAAAAACCGCCAGCCGCAATTTTTCTGACTCTAGTTTTTTTGAACCCGAACTATTTTTCTTCCGCGATGGCTCAAGTTCGGAGTCCTCCACCGCCACGACCTTATATCGCGTGATCTCGAAACGAAACAATGCAACACCATCGGACTTTACTAGGGACTAGGCGAGATGAACTGTGGAACTCAGATCGTGGCGAGATGAATCGTGAATCAACGTATGAGTGAACTGTGGAACTCGATGGTGGCGATATATGCTGTAGGTGGACTCGGATGGGCGGATGGCGCGGATATGTGGTGGGCGATAGGATTCGGATTACGGTGAATATGTGGTGGTGGTATATGGCAGCGGCGACGTGACAACTGCGGAATGTAACTCAAACTCTAAAAGACTAGACGCTAAGACCAAAGAATTGACACATTTATGCAACCGCAAATTCAACAAAGCAAATACGTAAAAGATTATGCAAAGGCTGATTGGTTCGATGGGATGAACTAACCCTAATTTTTTGGCTTTTTCGTGGACTATAGGTATGAAGAATGATCGATCTAAACTACGTAAAACTGTAAAATCTCACCGAGCAACCCGAAATCTGATACCACTTGATAGAGGCGGAGGTGTCCCGCCTTCGATGAGATGGTGGATTTCGCTTGTGGAAGTCGATTTTGACGATCCGACTACGAAGGTAGGCGAGGACGCCGCGCCTTTAGCAATCGCTAACCAACTCCGAGAGATTATTGACCACGCCGAGCACGATCAACTCGACCACGAGGGTCTGCTTCAGCAAATGAAGAACAAGAAACTGAGATTGCAATCTGATATTAAGTAATATAAGATGAAAGCTATTGATCAAGGTGGGGTTCGCGCTTTGTCCGGTCAGTTGAACACAAACGGCGCACGGTTGCAGCTATGGCTAACTTTTAATCTAAACAAACCAAGTTCAGTTCCACTCTAAGGGCTGTATATGGGGAAAAGGAGGAATTTCGTGGCCCTTTGAGGGTGGGGGTCCAAACCAACCCTAACTCTTGTTTCACACATACGGACTCTAAAAATAGCCTATACTTAAGTATTTCGAAATTACGGGCCTGGCCCAAGAATAACGTGACGAAGCATTCCAATAGCCTATGGACTAATATTATGAAGTGGCATCTTGTATATTTCGTCCAAGGCTTCATGCACCCTTATGGTGGCTTCAAAGTCCTGAAATCATCACTTGTAACTCCGCCTTGATCTTTATGATGTGATAGAGGCTTAGGTGTCCCGTCAATGAGATGGTGGCTATCGCTTTCACATGAAGTCGATTTTGAAGATCCGATCATTTAACGGCAGGACGCCGCTACTTAGCAATCGCTAAACCAACCCGAGAGGTTATGACCACGCCGGAGCATCGCATCAACTCGACCACGAAGGGTCTGCTTTCCAGAGCAAACGAAGAACAAGCAAGAAACTAAGATTGCAACTGATATTTGGTATAAGAGGAAAGCTTATTGATCAAGGTGGGGTTCGTGGACGCTTTTGTCTCGGTCGTGGAACACAAACGGCATGAAGTTGCGCTATGGCTAACTTTAATCTAAACAAAAACCAAAGTCTAAATCTGCCCTCTCATATATATGGAGGAAGAGGGGGTGAATTTCGCCCTTGGTGAGGGGTCCAAACTAACCCTATCTTGTTTTCCCCACATACGGACTCTAAAATAGCCTATACTAATGTATTTCGAAATTACATGGGCCTGGCCTAATAATAAGGCATTTAGCACCTAGAATAGCCTCCGGACGAAATTTATGAAGTGGCATCTTGTATTTCTTCCAAGGCTTCATGCACTCATTATGGTGGCTTCAAAGTCCAAATCATCACTTGTAACTCCATTTGTCCCCTTTATGCCATCATCTCCATGTTGTCTTGCTCCAATGTTCATCCTTCTCCAAGCAAGGCCTCATTTGTAAGCAAAAACAAATGTATCCAATTTAGGCAGCACATATTCTCATGAACATTAGAATCATTACCAAGAAAACAAAGTACCTGTAATTTAGTTGGCGCATGCGCGAGCTCAAGTAATTGGTCCAAGATATACTAGGGAGGGTGTAACAATGGTATTGATGTCCCTCATCATCCCCCTTCTTGAAATGAAGTCGCCCTCGACGGAAGTTCATCTTCCTCACCCAAATATGGCTTCAACTGCAATGTTAAAAGTGGACTAACCTCAAAATCTGCAGCAGCTCAAGTTTATATGCATTATCATTTACTTTCTCCAACACCTTAAATGGACCAGAAAGACGGGCATTAGCTTTGATTTGCACAAATCAGAAATCTATCCTTACGCAAATGTAACTAAACAAGATTCCTGTGCAAACACAACATGTTTTCTACCCTTATCTCAAAGAAGTTTATATTTAGCATTCATACGCTCAATGTTTTCCTTAGTTAACTCATGCATTTTTAAAATCAATTCAGCACGCTCTTTTAGCATCAAAATTAACCTTCACCAAAGATGGAAGAGGCAACAAATCAATAGGTGTAACGAGGTAGGAAACCACACAACTTCAAAAGGAACATCTTAGTAGTAGAATGTAATGAACGATTATGCAAATTCAATATGAGGCAAGCATTTCTCCCACATTTTCTTATTATTCTTTAGAACAACCCTAAGTAGTAGACAATGTTCTATTGACTACTTCAGCTTGTCCATCGCTTTAGGGTGACAAGTAGTAAAGAGCAGTTTAGTCCCCAACTTAGCCCATAAACATCTCCAAAAGTGGCTAAGAAATTTAGTATCGATCTGAAACAATAGTATTTGGCACAACCATGTGTTAATAATTTCATTAAAGAACAAATCAAAGAACATTGACAAAGATCATCGCTTTTATGACATGGTATAAAGTGTGCCATTTTCTAGAATCTATCCACAACAAATATGTTATCCCTCCCTTCTTTGTTCTAGGTAAACCTAAAACAAAGTCCATAGATATATCCTCCCAAGGAACACTAGGTATGGGTAAAAGGCATATATAAACCAAGAGGATTGAGTCGGACTTAGCTTTTTGACATGTAGCAATGAAAGCAATAAAACGCCAACACCTGGCCTCATCTTGGCCAAAAGAAATGTGTAGCAAGTATCTCCTCCTCTCTTCACGCCAAAGTGTCCCATTAGTCCTCCTCCATGCACCTCATGCAACAACAAAAGACGAACTGAGCTAGCTGAATGCATAGCTTGTTAGCAGGGAACACAATCCATCATTAACGACAAACTTGTTCCATGTTCTTCCTTCTTTACAATTTGCAATACATCTTTAAAATCAGCATCATGCACATATTGATCTTTGATGGTCTCCAAACCAAATATTTTGAAGTCAAGTTGTGAAAGATAGCGATTTAGACAATGCATCAAGAATAACATTTTCTTTTACCCTTCTTGTGTTTAATGACATAAGGAAAGTCTCAATGAATTCAACCCATTTAGCATGTCACGATTCAGTTTAGCTTGACTTTAATATGTTTCAAAGATTCATGATCGTAATGTATAACAAATTTTGGGCCATAAATAATGTTGCCATGTTTCTAAAGTTCTAACAAGAGCATATAATTCTTTTATCATAAGTAGAGTAATCAGATAGGCCCACTCAATTTTTCAAAAGTATGCAACAATTTGTTTACTTCTTGTAATAACACACCTCCTAATCCAATTCCACTAGCATGACATTCAAGCTCAAAAGTCTTATTAAAATCGTGAAGTTGGAGTAAAGGAGCATGTGTCAACTTAGCTTCAATACCGTGAAGGCTTCTTCCTGTGCGGTACCCCAAACAAAAGGCACATCCTTCTTTGTAAGCTCGTTGAGAGGTGCAGCAATGGTGCTGAAATCTCTCACAAAACGCCATAGAAACCAGCGAGGCCAAGGAAACTCCTCACTTGTGTGACCTTGCTGCGCCAACTCTCAATAGCTTCAATCTTGGCTTTATCAACTTCAATTCTGTGGAGTAACAACATAGCCAAGAAAGATACCCTGTCGGTGCAAAAGGTGCACTTCCTAAGGTTACCAAACAAACGCGCATCACGAGAGCATTAAAACAGCACGAATGTTCCAAATGTTCTTCCAAAGATTCTATAAATCAGTATATCATCAAATAGACTACACAAATCGTTCAATGAAAGCACGAAACTTCGCTCATTAATCTCATGAAAGTACTAGGCATTAGTTAACCCAAAAGGCATGACTAACCACCATATAATCCAAACTTAGTTTTAAATGTGTTTTCATTCATCTCCAATTTCATACTTAATTTGATGGTATCCACTACGAATCAACTTTGAGAATATTAGAGCCACCAATTCATCAAGCATATCATCTAGCCTAGGAATAGGTGACATAACGAATAGTAATATTATTAATGCCTCTACAATCAACACACACGTGACGACCATCCTTTTTCAAGACTAGAATAATAGGAACAAGACAAGGTCTAAGGATTCATGATATAACCTTTGGCGAGCAGCTCTCAGATTGACGATAATCTCTTCGCTCCTCTCGATTGGTACGGTATGGTGCACGGTTGGTAATGATGCACCGAATTAAGTCAATTTGATGCTCAATCCTAATAGGTGGTAATTTTGGCACGCCTTGTGGAAAGACGTCAATAACTCCCCGCAAAATGTTAGTAAAGAAGGGGCAAAGAGGAAGGCACGCCCTCGAATGAAAATAATATTCTTTGCACACAAAAGCATAGCAAAAGATTTGCTAAAATCTAGCTCATCAATATCGATTTGGTGGCAAGTAAACATGCACTTTTCAATTTAATTTCGTACAATGAGATGGTTTATTAGGCTTCATGTGTCGCTCAAATTCTTTGCCACAATCTGATTTTCACTCTTATTTTTCTCCTGTTTTGCTTTATTAGCTCATTAATATCATCTTTCAAAATGGACTCAAGAGTCATAGGGCAAAGTAATATTTTTATCCTTATGAACAAGAGTATACTGATTGTTTCTACCATGTGCATGTAATTTTTATCAAATTGCCATGGTCTACCAAGTAACAAGGAACATGTTGCATAAGTACCACATCACAATCAACATAATCAGCATATGTAGAGATACTAAAATGCACACCAAAGACGTGTTACCTTAACCTTGCCGCTGTTGTTGAACCATTGGATGGTAAGGATGTGGATGTGGTCTTGTGGTGAGAGATAGCTTCTCCACCATCTCCATGCTAGCCGTTGTTGCAGCTCCTCCATCTATGATGACTAATAGAACGCTCCTTCACAACCCTTTGTATGGAACAAATTATGCCTCCTGATTTTTCACCAGTAACTCGCACTCAAAACACGCTGAGCACTAAACATTCATACCGCCAGATCTTCAGAGCCATGTATTGTGTCTCATGATCGTAATCATTCCACGTGTTCCTCATGTGTAATAAGAGCCAAAGTCTCCTCATCATAGTCACTAGCGGACCATACCCACCATCCTCGTAGCAATCATCACACGCTGAGATTTGCATTCTCTCAGAAATGTCCTCTTCCCTTACACGACGACAAATAATATCACCAGTGCCCTGCTGACGCCATGGAAGAAGAAGAGCTGTGGCAGGCCCGGCAGTGTGCTCTTGGCGTATAGTGGTGGTTGGCCGCTTCTTGTATCACGTTGGAGGTAATTGAAGGAGGTGATGGTGCAAAGGAAGTAGATGATGCAATGGTGTCCATGATGAAGGTCCACTGTAAAAGTTAGTGCGCCGCAATGTCTGCCGATCCCAAGACTTCACGCTCAGTTTACAAGCAAGATGGAATAAACGAGTGATATTATTATAATCCTTATAGTCTAGAATGGTCTGAATCTCTATTTAATCCACCTGTAAAACGCGCAAGCATAGCTTCATTCTCTCAACAATACCACATCTAATTAAGCCGCTTTGTAATTCCGATAATATTCTTCTACAAATTTTTTCCTTGTCTTGCGCTGCAATTTTGAAGTAATTCACGTTGATAATATGGTGGAACCCAACGAGTACGCATAGCAGTTTTCAAAGCAGCCCAAGTAGAAGGAACAGGATATAATCTACAATGTCGACCACCAAACACATGCAAAGCTAGTGAAAGCACAAACAGCAAATAGGAACACGCTCTCCTCGTGATATTGTAAACATGTAAATCGTTGTTCAGTTTCTAACTCCCAAGTAAGATATATATCAGAAACATATCTACCTCAAATGGTGGAATATTCAATTTCAGTTTAGGGAGATGGTCATGATCTGTGCACAGGGGAGCCCTATTGCCATTATTTGCATGTGGACGACTCCGTGGTTGTGGTGCTGGTGGTTGCACGAGTTTCGATGTTGATCAACCTCATCCTCGAATCTCCCACATAATCATCCTCCTCGGTACCAAAGCAAAGAGTAGCAGGAGCCAAAGAAGCACCAACAAGAGTAGCAAAGCGCACTGAATTTTGTCCTGCTCAATAGGAACACGCTGAGCTGGCCCATACTGATTCGGAAGGGGCGAGTTGTTGTTGCAAGTGTGAGGTGCGATAGGTGCAGCCGCGGTTGTTGTGGAAAACGCGCCGAGCAATTCATCAAACTTGCTATCAAGCTTTGTTTCAAACGCCTTCAATGCCATCTATCTTCTCCATGGCCTCGCTCTGTTTAGCACATCTTGCACTCGTCCAATCATCATTTGCTGAAACTCATGTAGCCGCTTTGTTCGTCAGTTCTCCCAATGGCCTCATCGCTTGTGATCCTACCATGGTTAGCAAATAGAACACACAAGAATATGATCCCACCACTACTAAGAAGTGGTGGTGGTGTATCACAAACCCACAAGCAACCTCAAATTCTTACCGGCCTACTCAAAGAAGAAAGCGTGATCTAAATCATGTAGTCAAAACTCTCAAAGCTTGATAGATCTATTACTGTGAGAGTCCAACGCACGACGAGATGTATGGAGCTGGGAAGGCTTATAATATGGTAGCAAAAGGGTGAATAATCAATTCAGAGATGCAAGTTGAATAAACGCTCAATTCACGTAACGTGGCTGGTCCTAGGCTAGACTCGTGTTAGAGACGCGAGCCTAGCACACCAACAAAATCACGCGCTGCACGTAAACAAGAGAGGACACACTGAATTTTTTTCTTTTTCCTTTTTTGCACCTTTTTTCCTTCTTTTTTTTGTCCGCAACAAAATTTTTTCAAAAGTCTACAAATGGTCTAAAAACTGCCTAGCCAGAATTTCCAAACTTAGTTTTTTGAACCGAACTATTTTCTCCCATGGATGGCTCGAAGTTCGAGTCCTTCTCTATCACGACCGGAGTATCGCGTGATCTCGAAATCAAAACAATGCAACAATTTCTGGACCTGGACTAGGATCGGCGAGGATGAATCGTGGAACCTGACCGTGGCGGAGATGAACTGTGGAACCTGACCGGGCGGAGATGAACTGTGAACCCGGACTGGTGGCGAGATGAACTGTGGAACTCGACCGTGGCGATATATGGTGTGGACTTTATGGGCGTGATGGCGGCGGATATGTGGTATGCGAGGTGGATTCGGATTGGCGGTGAATATGGTGGTGGTATATGGCAACACACGTGACAACCTGTGAACAAAACTCAAACCTAAAGACTAGACGCTAAGACCAGCAACTTGACACCATTTATGCAACCGCAAATTCAACAAAGCAATACGTAAAAGATTATGCAAAAGGCTCGCATTGGTTCTCGGATGGATGAACTAACCCCTAATTTTTTGGCTTTTCGTGGATCAGGTATGAAGAATGTACTCGATCTAAAACTACTACAAAACTGTAAATCTCACCGAGCAACCTGGAAATCGATACCACTTGATAGAGGCGTAGGTGTCCCGCTCGGGCGAGATGGTGGGTTATCGCTTTGGATGATGAAGTCGATTTTGATTTATCCGACTCATTTAACGCGAGGACGCCGCACTTCAGCAACGCGTTCATGCTCATAATATGGTGGTTTGTGTCTTGGAATCATCACTTGTAACTCATTCTTGTCTCTATGATGCCATCATCTCCATGCTTGTTTTGCTCCAATGTTCATCCTTCTCTGTTAGGCCTTCATTTGTAAGCAAAACAATGTATCCAATTTAGGGCAAAGATCATATTCTCAAGAACATTAGAATCATTATCAAGAAACGGTACACTGTAATTTAGTTGGAAAAGAAGCTCTAGTAATTGGTCCAAAGATGTATATCAAGAGGGATGTAAGGTAATAATGGTATTGATGTCCTCATCAAGATGCCATCAACTCCATGCGTGTTCTGCTCCAATGTTCATCCTTCTCAAGCTAGTACCTTCATTTGTAAGCAAAACAAATGTATCCAATTTAGGCAGCATCATATCTCATGAACATTAGAATCATTACCAAGAAACCAAAGTACCGGTAATTTAATTGCGCATGAGTCTAGTAATTGGTCCCAGATATGTAAGAGCTTTGGGGTGTAATAATGGTATTGTCCTCATCACCTAAGGTGTTTCGCCACTTAGGAGAGTTCCATCATCTTGGTATCTACACACCAAGAACACCGCCACCATCATTGCAAGAGGACGGTAACCTCGACGCACAATTTTGTATATTCCCTTGCAATTGCATTGTTAACCTTGCCCATTTATGCTATTGCCCATCGAGACTAGCCATTTCAGTATTGCCGCAACGGATTTGTACATTAGTGATCTACACATCCATTGCATACATACCATATCATCTTGGTATCATATCACCCATTGTGCCTTAAGTTTGTTCCCGTGACATATACACAATTGCTATCTTGGTTTGTGAATTGTGCAAAAGTGGCCAGAAAAAGAAAAGCTTTTAAGCAAAGAGAGCAAAGAGCTCGTGAGCAAGTGCCATAGCATCACACCCTATTGCACATAAGAGCCATACCAAATCTACATCATATGATATCATGCTGAGAGAAACACCGGGAACCATACATATATAACATACTGGGATAGAAAGTTCATCCATCTTGCATCTTATAGGTTGTGCACATGTCGATCCGCCTCATTGAGCAATCGTAAGTAGCGCTCTCTTGAGTTGTGCAACACGAAGCGCTTTTCCGTGGATTCCACATTTTGTGCTCATTCCTTGGTTGCACGACTCCATTTATCTATCCGTGTGTGTGTTTCCGCAGCTATTCTTAGCTATTGGTCTACTTGTTTCGCTTAAGTAATTTGTGAATCTCTTTCATTATTGACTCTTGCTAACATTTTGCATTAAATTTTTGTGCCACTATCCTCACCGAGCTCCACTATAAGCCTTACTTGTGTTGTGTGAGAACTTACAAGGATCGGTACCAATAGTGCTATTTCATTGTCCACATTTGAGTGAACTTGATCATCTTCAACTTTGGTCAAAGGTACATGGTATTAGTTCTTTTCTCTTTCCCACTCATATTTGCTCGAGTCTTGTGATGGATAGGCAAGGCATTTCTCCGGTTCACGCATAACAACGACGCGTGAACAACTACATCTCCAAAGCGCCTATCTTTGATCTACAACAACACGCAAAAGGCGACAATCAAGATTAGAGAGCATGACGAGAACATCTCCATCGATATTCATCACTCCAAGCAAGAAGAAGGGACTACATCGACAAGAAGCTTGCCGACATAAAGAGGAGCAAGATGCAAGGATGGAGGAGATTAGAGCCTTGATCAAGTCTTCTTCCCTTCGCATCTTCAAGGCTACATTCAAGCCACAAGTCTTCGGAGCACCAAACGATGCAAGTTTAAAATCGCCCTCGCCCACATCTACATGGCGATCATCATCACGCTCACGATCCACATCGCCATGAAGGCCAAGTAACCTCCAAGCATCATGTGCACGATTTACCCATTTAACGACATCTACTATTTAGCTCAAGCACGACAACGACATCATCATCATGAAGATGCTCCACAAGCGCAAATGCACAAGTCCCAACAAGCCCTACTTCACGCCAAGTCCAAGCTTCAAGAGCACAAAAGAAGACCAGACGAACCACCACCAAGACGGTACATTTACACACAAACCACTTTGGCATCTTGCCAAGTGCTATCAAGGCATTCGCTTTGGACGACAAAGATTCCCGCTTACTTCCCACGAGCACGCCTACATCGACTTCATCAAGTCCAAGGCGACGACTGAAAGCAGGGTGACACTTCCATCTTGGAAGCCCTCAAGGAAGATGGTCGAGCATGGGACACTCCTTCGGTCATGGAGACGAGCCATGAGGTGCCACATCATATGGGCTCCAACAACAAGATTTGATGACAAGAAGGTCGGCAAGGGCCATCCCTTCGATCCGGACCGACACCCTTGGACATCCGCCACTCTATCCGATCATCCGGACCATTTACGCGGCGTGACTTAACAAGCCCGTACCGCTTCTCACTTGTTCCTCGTGGCTTAGCACTATAAATAGACCTCTCGATAGAGGCAAAGGTGTCCCGCCTTTCGATGAGATGGTGGATTTCGCTTTGTGGAAGCGACTTTGACGATCCGACTACTTAACGCAGCGAGGACGTCATACCTTAGCAATCGCTAAACCAACTCCGAGAGGTTATTGACCACGCCGAGCACGCATCAACTCGACCACGAGGGTCTATTTCATGCAGCAAACGGAAGAACAAGTAAGAAACCAAGATTGCAACTGGATATTGCTAATATAAGATGAAAGCTTTATTGATCAAGGTGGGGTTCTTGACGCCTTTGTCCTGTCGTGAACACAAACGGAAGCACGCGGGTTGCAGCTATGGCGTAACTTTTGATCTAAACAAAACCTAAAGTTCAAAGGTGCGTCCTAAGGGCTGTATATATATGGAGGAAGAGGGGTGAATTTCTGTGGCCCTGAGGTAGGTCCCAAACTAACCCTATCTCTTGTTTCCCCACACATACTAACTCTAAAAATAGCCTATACTAATGTGTATTTCTGAATTACATGGGCCTGGCTCTAATAATAAGGTGATGAAGAAGACTCAGAATAGCCTATGGACGAAATTTATGAAGTGGCATCTTGTATATTTCGTCCAAGGCTTCATGCACTCCTTATGGTGGCTTCAAAGTCCTAAATCATCACTTGTAACTCCGCTTCGATCCTTTATGCATGCCATCATCTCCATGTGTGTTCTTGCTCCAATGTTCATCCTTCTCCAAGCTAGGCCCTTCATTTGTAAGCAAAACAAATGTATCCAATTTAGGCAAGATCATATTCTCATGAACATTAGAATCATTACCAAGAAAACGAAGTACCGGTAATTTAGTTGGCGCATGCGAGCTCTAGTAATTGGTCCAAGATGTATAGCAGCAAAAGTGGGTGTAATAATGGTATTGATGTCCTCATCATCCTCCCCTTGAAATGAAGTCATTCCTCATCGGAAGTTCATCTTCTCACCCAAATATGGCTTCAAATCTGCAATGTTAAAAGTGGACTAACCTCCAAAATCTGCAGTGCAGCTCAAGTTTATATGCATTATCATTTACTTTCTCCAACACCTTAAGGGGACCAAGAAGACACGGGTATTAGCTTTGATTTGCAAATCAGAAATCTATCCTTACGCAAATGTAACCAAACAAGATCTCTGTGCAAACACAACATGTTTTCTACCCTTATCTCCAAAGAAGTTTATATTTAGCATTCATACGCTCAATGTTTTCCTTAGTTAACTCATGCATTTTTAAAATCAATTCAAGACGCTCTTTAGCATCAAAATTAACTCTCTCGAAGATGGAAGAGCAAATAAATCAATAGGTACGAGGTAGGAAACCATACACAATTTCAAAAGGGCACATCTTAGTAGTAGAATGCAATGAACGATTATAAGCAAATTCAATATGAGGCAAGCATTCTTCCCACATTTTCTTATTATTCTTCAAACAGCCCCAAGCATAGTAGACAATGTTCTATTGACTACTTCAGTTTGTCCATCAGTTAGGGTGACAAGTAGTACTAAAAAGAAGTTTAGTCCCCAACTTAGCCCATAAACATCTCCAAAAGTGGCTAAGAAATTTAGTATCACGATCTGAAATAATAGTATTTGGCACACCATGCAATTTAATAATTTCAATGAAAGAACAAATCAGCAACATTAACAAAGATCATCGCTTATGACATGGTATAAAGTGTGCCATTTTCGAGAATCTATCCACTACAACAAATATGTTATCCTCCCTTCTTTGTTCGAGGTAAACCCAAAACAAAGTCCATAGATATATCCTCCCAAGGAACACTAGGTACAGTAAAGGCATATATAAACCATGAGGATTGAGTCGTGACTTAGCTTTTTGACATGTAGTGCAAATGAGCAACAAAACGCTAACATCCCGCCTCATCTTTTGGCCAAAAGAAATGTGTAGCAAGCATATCCTCCGCCTTCTTCACGCCCAAAGTGTCCCATTAGTCCTCCTCCATGCGCTCCGAACAACAACAAAAGACGAACGGAGCTAGCTGGAATGCATAGCTTGTTAGAACGTAACACAAATCCATCATTAATGATTAACTTGTTCCATGTTCTACCTTCTTTACAATTCTGCAATACATCTTTAAAATCAGCATCATGCACATATTGATCTTTGATGGTCTCCAAACCAAATATTTTGAAGTCAAGTTGTGAAAGCATAGTATAGCGATTTAGACAATGCATCAAGAATAACATTTTTTTACCCTTCTTGTGTTTAATGACATAAGGGAAAGTCTCAATGAATTCAACCCATTTAGCATGTCTACGATTCAGTTTAGCTTGACTTTTAATATGTTTCAAAGATTCATGATCGTATGTATAACAATTTCTTTGGGCCATAAATAATGTTGCCATGTTTCTAAAGTCCTAACAAGAGCATATAATTCTTTTATCATAAGTAGAATAATTCAGACTAGGCCCACTCAATTTTTCGTAAAAGTATGCAACAGGTTTGCTATCTTGTAATAACACACCTCCTAATCCAATTCCACTAGCATCACATTCAAGCTCAAAAGTCTTATTAAAATCGAAGTTGGAGTAAAGGAGCATGTGTCAACTTATCTTCAACACCGCGGAAGGCTTCTTCCCGTAAGCGGTACCCCAAACAAAAGGCACATCCTTCTTTTGTAAGCTCATTGAGAGGTGCAAGAATGGTGCTGAAATCTCTCACAAAACGCCTATAGAAACCAGCGAGGCCAAGGAAACTCCTCACTTGTGTGACTGCTTTGGCAGCGCCAACTCTCAATAGCTTCAATCTTGGCTTTATCAACTTCAATTTCCCTGGGAGTAACAACATAGCCAAGAAAAGATACTCGTCGGCTGCAAAAGGTGCACTTCCTAAGTTGTTACCAAACAAACGTGGCATCACGAGCATTAAAAAAAATAGCACGTAAATGTTCCAAATGTTCTTCCAAAGATTTGCTATAAATCAATATATCATCAAAATAAACTACCACAAATCGCCCAATGAAAGCACGAAACTTCGCTCATTAATCTTCATGAAAGTACTAGGTGCATTAGTTAACCCAAAAGGCATGACTAACCACTCATATAATCCAAACTTAGTTTTAAATGTTGCTTTCCATTCATCTCCCAATTTCATACGAATTTGATGGTATCCACTATGCAAATCAACTTTGGAGAATATTGTAGATCCACTCAATTCATCAAGCATATCATCTAGTCGAGAAGAAGGTGATGATGATAACTAATAGTAATATTATTAATGCCTCTACAATCAACACACATACGCGGACGTATCATCCTTTTTCGGCACTAGAATAATAGGAATGAGACAAGGACTATGGGATTCATGATATAACCTTTGGTTTTCAGCAGCCCTCGTGACTTGACGACTCCTTCTCCTTCGCTCTCCTCGATTGGTACGGTATGGTGCACGGTACAGTAATGATGCACCGGAATTAAGTCAATTTGATGCTCAATCCTTAATAGGTGGTAATCTCCGTGGCACGCCTTGTGGAAAGACGCCAACGAATCTCTAAAAATGTTAGTGACAAAGTAGGGGCAAAGAGGAAGGCATGCCCCTAATGAAAATAATGCCTCTTTGCACACAAAAGCATAGCAAACAGATTTGCTAAAATCTAGCTCATCAATATCAGATTTGTGGCAAGTAAACATGCACTTTTCAATTTAATTTCGTAAATAAATAGATGGTTTATTATTAGGCTTCATGTGTCGCTTCAAATTCTTTTGCCACAATCTGATTTTCACTCTTATTTTTCCCCTGCTTTGCTTTATTAGCTCTATTAATATCATCTTTCAAAATGGACTCTGGAGTCATAGGAAGCAAAGTAATATTTTTATCCTTATGAACAAGAGTATATCGATTGTTTCTACCATGGTGTATGAATTTTATCAAATTGCCATGGTCTACCAAGTAACAAGGAACATGCTTGCATAGGTACCACATCACAATCAACATAATCAGCATATGTAGAGATACTAAAATGCCAATGTAACAATACGCGGTTACCTTCACCTTGTCAGCTGTTGTTGAACCATTGGATGTAGTAAGGATGTGGATGTGGTCTTGTGGTGAGAGATAGCTTCTCCACCATCTCCATGCTAGCCAAGTTGTTGCAGCCTCCATCTATGATGACGCGCATAGAACGCCCTTCACAACTCCCTTTGTATGGAACAAAATGCCTCCGATTTTGCTTCAGCCCAGTAATCTCGCACACTCAAAACACGTTGAGCAACTAAACATTCATACCACAACGATCTTCAGAGCCATGTATTGTGTCTCATGATCGTAATCATCTCCACCGTGTTCCTCATGTGTAATAAGAGCCAAAGTCTCCTCATCATAGTCACTAGCGGACTCCATACCCACCATCCTCCGTGAGCAATCATCACACGCCGAGATTTGCATTCTTCTCGTGAAAAATGTCCTCCTCCCTCACAACGATTTACAAATAATATCACTTGTGTGCCCTGGCTGACGCCATGAAGAAGAAGCTTGTGCAGGCTCAAGAGGTGCTCTTGGCAAGATAGTGGTGGTTGGCTCGCTTCTTGTATCACGGTTGGAGGTGGCACCGAAGGAGGTGATGGTGCAAAGGAAGTAGATGATGCACGTGGTGTCCATGATGAAGGTCGACCCGCAGAAAAGTTAGTGCCACGCAATGCTCAACGATCCTGCACTTCACGCTCAGCTTTACAAGCAAGATGGAATAAACGAGTGATATTATTATAATCCTTATAGTCTAGAATGGTCTGAATATCTCTATTTAATCCACCAGTAAAACGTGCAAGCATAGCTTCATTCTTCTCAACAATACCACATCTAATCAAGCCAGTTTGTAATTCCTTATAATATTCTTCTACATGATTTTTCCTTGTCTTAAGTGCTGCAATTTTGAAGTAATTCACGTTGATAATATGGTGGAACCCAACGAGTACGCATAGCAGTTTTCAAAGCAGCCCAAGTAGCTGAACAGATATAATCTACAATGTTCGCATCACCAAACACATGCAAAGCTAGTGAAAGCACAAAGCAGCAGAACACGCCTCCTCGTGATATTGTAAACATGTAAATCGTTGTTCAGTTTCTAACTCCCAAGTAAGATATATATCAGAAACATATCTACCCTCAAATGGTGGAATATTCAATTTCAGCTTTAGGAGATGGTCATGATCTCGCACTGAGGGGGAGCCCAGCATTGCCATTATTTGCATGTGGATCAATTCGGTGGTTGTGGTGCTGGTTGTTGCTGTAGTTCTGATGTTGATCAACCTCATCCTCGTAATCTCCCACATACATCATCCTCTCCTTGCATCAAAGCAGAACAAAGAGGCAGAGCCAAAGAAGCACCAACAGCAAGAGCAATGCATTGAATTTTGTCTCAGCTCAAGAGGAACATTTAAGCCTGGGCCCATACTGATTCTATAGGGGCGAAGTTGTTGCTGCTGGGCAGGTGCGATAGGTGCAGCCGCGTGGTTGTGGAAGACGCCACGAGCAATTCATCAAACTTACTATCAATTTTGTTTCAAACGCCTTCTCAATGCCATCTATCTTCTCCATGGCCTCATCAAATCTGTTTACTACATCTTGCAATTGTCCAATCATCATTTGCTGAAACTTATCATGTAGTCTGTTTGTTTGGGCTGTCCTCCTAATCACCCTCATCGGCTTGTGGATCCCGCCATGGTTAGAAGCAACAGGAACACACAAGAATATGATCCCACTGACTACTAGGAAGTGGTGGTGGTGTGGATGTCACAAACCTGGCGAAGCAAATCTTCAATTCTTACTAGCTTTACCAAAGAAGAAAGGGTGATCGGCAACCGCTAGTAGTCAAAACCTCAAAGCTTGGATATAGCGATTACTGTGGAGAATCAAACGCACACGAGATGTATGTGGAGCTGGGAAGGCTTATAATATGGTAGCAAAAAGGGTCAGAATAATCAAATCAGAGATGCAAAGTTGAATAAACGCTCAACGATTTGCATCAGGCCTGGTCCTAGGCTAGACCGTAAGTAGAGACGCTGAACAGAACACTAACAAAATCACAACAACAGCACGAAACAAAGGAAAAGCACACCTGAATTTTTTTTCGCTTTTTTCCTTTTTTAATTTATACTCTACTTTTTTGCTCAACAATTTTTGGCGAAAAATCACTATAATGGCAGTGTCTCAAAATCTTCCTGTGTCAAATCGACAGATTGGTAATGCAAATTTTTAGAACCAATTTTTTTTTTTTCAACGCCTTTGACCCAAAACCGAAACGGGTCAAAAACTTTATAACGGCGATCGCTCAATACGCTGGAGAAACACTAAAATAGGATAGTGAAAATTTTTTTTATCCCGAAATGCTTTTTGGAAATTTTGGTTTAAACGGAGTTTTTTTTTTGGAAACCAACCTTCTGGCGGACGTAAAGATTGTCGAACTCAAACTCTACTGCATAAGGAAACACGAATCGTGGAACTAGAATGGATCCCGGAAACAAACTTAATACGGGTGACCTTATTGGTGGATGGCATGATATGCAATGTAGGTATATGGATCTTGGATTCGCTGTATGATAAGCGTGGTGGTATATGGATACGGATTCAAGTAAGTGCGGCGTGATGTCCGGTGGACCAGAATTCAAACTCTAAAAGACTAGACTCCAAGACCAAAGAATCAGACACGCATTTACGCAACCGCAAATTCAACAATGCAAATATGTAAAAGATTATGCAAAGGCCCGATTGGTTCGGATAGGATGAACTAACCTAATTTTTTTTTGGCTTTTTCGTGGATCATAGGTATGAAGACAGACTCGATCTAAAACCACTAAAATCAGAAAATCTCACCGAGCAACTCGGAAATGATACCACTTGATAGAGGCAAAGGTGTCCCGCCTTCATGAGATGGTGGATTTTGCTTAGAAGTCACGATTTTGACGCATCCGACTACTTGAAGCGTAAGAGGACGCCATACTTTAGCAATCGCTAAACCAACTCCGAGAGGTTATTGACTACGCCGAGCACGATCAACCCGACTACACGAGGGTCCGCTTTCCGCGAGCAAACGTAAGAACAAGCAAGAAACTGAGATTGCAATCCGATATTGCGTAATATAAGATGAAAGCTTTATTGATCAAGGGGTTCGTGACGCCTTTGTCCGTCGCTTAACACAAACGGCACGCCAAGTTGCAGCTGGCGGCGTAACTTTTGATCTAAACAAAACCTAAGTTCTAAACGATGCCTCTATAGGGCTGTATATATGGGAAGAGGTGTAATTTCTGTGGGCCTTTGAGGGGGGTCCAAACTAACCCTATCTCTTGTTTCCCCACACACACGGACTCTAAAAATAGCCTATACTTATGTATTTTGAAATTACATGGGCCTCGGCCTAATAATAAGGTGATTTAGCACCCAGAATAGCTCTATGGATTAATATTATGAAGTGGCATCTGTATATTTCTGTCCAAGGCTTCATGCACCTTTATGGTGGCTTTAAAGTCCTAAATCATCACTTGTAACTCCGTTTTGATCTCATTATCAACTCCATGTGTGTTCTTGCTCCAATGTTCATCCTTCTCCAAGCTAGGCCCTTCATTTGTAAGCAAAACAAATGTATCCAATTTAGGCAGATCATATTCTCATGAATATTAGAATCATTACAAGAAACGAAAGTACCGGTAATTTAGTTGATGCAGCGAAAGCTAGTAATTGGTCCAAAGATGTAGCAGTTAGGTAATGGGTGTAATAATGGTATTGATGTCCCCATCATGAGGAGATTTCGGCTCTTATTACAAATGAGGAACACTATGGAGATGATTCGATCATGAGACACAATACATATGGCTGTCAAGATGCCGACAGTGTATATCGTTAGTTGTCAACGCCGTTTTGAGTGTGCAGTTACATGTCGTAGCAAAATTAGAGGTATAATTTGTGGTTCCAAAACAAAGGAGTTGTGAAGGAACGCTTATTCGCGCCATCATAGATGGAGGAGTAGAGGAGGTGTCCTGCCTTTTCAAGAGATGGTGGATTTCATGGTGGAAGTCGATTTTGACGATCCGATCACGACGGCGAGGACGTGCCACTTTAGCAACGCTAAAACCAACTCCGAGAGATTATCAATAATGCCGAGCACGTATCAACTCTAATTTACGAGGGTCTATTTCCATAGCAAACGAAGAACAAGCAGAAATTGAGATTGCAATCTGATATTGCGTAATATAAGATGAAAGCTTTATTGATCAAGGTGGGGCTTCTGTGACGCCTTTGTCCGGTCGTTGAACACAAACGAAGTACTTGAAGTTGCAGCTTGCTAATAACTTTGATCTAAAACAAAACCCAAAGTCTAAACGGTGCCCTATGGGCTGTATATATGAAGGAAGAGGGGTGAATTTCGTGGCCTTGGTGGAGGGGTCCAAACCAACCTTATCTCTTGTTTCCTCACACACACACGGGACTAAAAATAGCCTATACTAATGTATTTCGAAATTACATGGCTTCTGCCCAATAATAAGGTGACGCAGCACCTAGAATAGCCTCCGGACGAATTTATGAAGTGGCATCTTGTATATTTCTGTCCAAGGCTTCATGCACTCATTATGGTGGCTTCAAAGTCCTGAATCATCACTTGTAACGTATTCTTGTCCCTCATGATGCCATCATCTCCATGCTTGTTCTTGCTCCAATGTTCATCCTTCTCCAAGTTAGGCCCTTCATTTGTAAGCAAAACAAATGTATCCAATTTAGCAAGCACATATTCTCATGAATATTAGAATCATTACCAAGAAACGAAAGTACCTGGTAATTTTAGTTGGCGTATGCGAGCTCTAGTAATTGGTCCAAAGATGTATAGCAGCAGGGCTGTGGTGTAACAATGGTATTGATGTCCCTCATCATCCTCCCCTTCTTGAAATGAAGTCGCCCCTCATTTGAAGTTCATCTTCCTCACCCAAATATGGCTTCAAATCTAACAAGAAAAGTGGATTCAACTCAAAATCTGCAGTGCAGCTCAAGTTTATATGCATTATCATTTACTTTCTCCAACACCTTTAAAGGACCACAGCAGCACGTGGCATTAGCTTTGATTTTGCAAATCAGGAAATCTATCCTTACGCAAATGTAACTAAACAAGATTCCTGTGTAAACACAACATGCTTTCTACCCTTATCTCCAAAGAAGTTTATATTTAGTATTCATACGCTCAATGTTTTCCTTAGAATTAACTCATGCATTTTAAAATCAATTCAGCACGCTCTTTAGCATCAAAATTAACTTTCTTGAAAGATGGAAGAGGCAACAAATCAATAGGTGCAACTAGGTAGGAAACCATACACAACTTCAAAAGGGCACATCTTAGTAGTAGAATGCAATGAACGATTATAAGCAAATTCAAGATGAGGCAAGCATTTCTCCCACATTTTCTTATTTTTCTTTAGAATAGCCTCAGCATAGTAGACAATGTTCTATCGACTACTTCAGTTTATCCATCACTTGGGGTGACAAGTAGTACTAAAAAGCAGCTTAGTCCCTCAACTTAGCCCATAAACATCTCCAAAAGTGGCTAAGAAATTTAGTATCACGATCCAAATAATAGTATTTGGCACACCATGCAAGCTAATAATTTCATTTAAAGAACAAATCAGCAACATCGACAAAGATCATCGCTTATGACATGGTATAAAGTGTGCCATTTTCTAGAATCTATCCATTTATAACAACATGCTATCCTCCCTTCTTTGTTCTAGGTAAACCCAAAACAAAGTCCATAGATATATCCTCCCAAGGAACACTAGGTATGTGCAAGGCATATATAAACCATGAGGATTGAGTCGTGACTTAGCTTTTTGACATGTAGTGCAGCGATAATCAAAATTACCAACATCCCGGCCTCATCTTGGCCAAAAGAAATGTGTAGCAAGTACGCCCTCCGCCTCTTCACGCCAAAGTGTCCTATTAGTCCTCCCTCCATGCGCCCCTGCAACAACAAAAGACTTAACGGAGCTAGTCGAATGCATAGCTTGTTAGCACGAACACAAACCATCATTAACGCATAAACTTGTTCCATGTTCTTCCTTCTTTACAATTCTGCAATACATCTTTAAAATCAAAGATCATGCACATATTGATCTTTGATGGTCTCCAAACCAAATATTTTGAAGTCAAGTTGTGAAAGCATAGTATAGCGATTTGTGACAATGCATCAAGTACAACATTTTCTTTACTCCTTCTTGTGTTTAATGACATAAGGGAAAGTCTCAATGAATTCAACCCATTTAGCATGTCCACATTCAGTTTAGCTTGACTTTAATATGTTTCAAAGATTCAAGGATCACAATGTATAACAAATTCTTTGGGCTATAAATAATGTCGCCATGTTTCAAAAGTCCTAACAAGAGCATATAATTCTTTTTATCATAAGTAGAGTAATTCAGACTAGGCCCACCAATTTTCTTTAAAAGTATGCAACAGGTGTGTTTATCTTGTAATAACACACTCCTAATCCAATTCCACTAGCATCAGCATCTAAGCTCAAAAGTCTTATTAAAATCAGTATGGTTGAGTAAAGGAGCATGTGTCAACTTATCTTTCAACACCGTGGAAGGCTTCCCCATGCGGTAATTCGAAATAAAAGGCACATCCTTCTTTGTAAGCTCAAGTTGAGAGGTGCAGCAATGGTGTTCAAATCTCTCTCACAAAACGCCTCTATAGAACCAGTCGAGGCCAAGGAAACTCCTCACTCAGGTGGACTGCTGCTTAACAAGGCGCAACTCTCAATAGCTTCAATCTTGGCTTTATCAACTTCAATTCCTCGTGGAGTAACAACATAGCTAAGAAAAGATACCTGGTTGGGGTAAAAGGTGCACTCTCTAAGGTTACTGCAAACAAACGCAGCATCACGAGCATTAAAAACAGCACGAATGTTCCAAATGTTCTTCCAAAGATTTGCTATAAATCAAGATATCATCAAAATAGACTACCACAAATCGTCTAAATGAGCTAACGTGAAACTTCGTTTCTCATTAATCTCATGAAAGTGTTTAGTACATTAGTTAACCCAAAAGGTACGACTAACCACTCATATAATCCAAACTTAGCTTTAAATGTTGTTTTCCATTCATCTCCCAATTTCATGGTGAACTTGATGGTATCCACTACGCAAATCAACTCTTTGAGAATATTGTAGAGCCACTCAATTCATCAAGCATATCATCTAGCCTAGGAATAGGGTGACGATAACTAATAGTAATATTATTGATGCCTCTATAATCAACACACATACGTGATTTATCATCCTTTTCAAGCACTAGAATAATAGGAAAAAGACAAGGATCAAGGGATTGGCAGATATAACCTTTTGTCGAGCAGCCTCGATTGACGATAATCTCCTTCGCCTCCTCCGATTGGTACAGATGGTACGGTTATAATGATGCACCGAATTAAGTCAATTTGATGCTCAATCCTAATAGGTGGTAATCCTGGCACGCCTTGTGGAAAGACGCCAATGAACTCCCCTAAAATGTTAGTGATGAGGGGCAAAGAGGAAGGCACGCCCTCGAATGAAAATAATGCCTCTTGCACACAAAAGCATAGCAAATAGATTTGCTAAAATCTAGCTCATCAATATCAGATTTGTGGCAAGTAAACATGCACTTTTCAATTTAATTTCAAGCAAATAGAGATGGTTTATTATTAGGCTTCATGTGTCGCCAAATTCTTTGCCACAATCTGATTTTCACTTTATTTTCTCCTGCTTGCTTTATTAGCTCTATTAATATCATCTTTCAAAATGGACCAAGAGTCATGGAAGCAAATAATATTTTTATCCTTATGAACAAGAGTATACTGATTGTTTCTACCATGGTGTATGTAATTTTATCAAATTGCCATGGTCTACCAAGTAACAAGGAACATGTTTGCATAGGTACCACATCACAATCAACATAATCAGCATATGTAGAGATACTAAAATGCACACGGTAACACGACGTTACCTTAACCTTGCCGCTGTTGTTGAACCATTGGATGTAGTAAGGATGTGGATGTGGTCTTGTGGTGAGAGATAGCTTCTCCACCATCTCCATGCTAGCCAAGTTGTCGCAGCTCCTCCATCTATGATGACGCTAATAGAACGCCCTTCACAACTCCCTTTGTATGGAACAAATTATGCCGATTTTGCTCACCAGTAACTCGCACACTCAAAACACGTTGAGCAACTAAACATTCATACCTGCCAGATCTTCAGAGCCATGTATTGTGTCTCATGATCGTAATCATCTCCACCGTGTTCCTCATGTGTAATAAGAGCCAAAGTCTCCTCATCATAGTCACTAGCGGACCATACCCACCATCCTCGTGAGCAATCATCACACGCTGAGATTTGCATTCTCAAGAAATGTCCTCTTCCCTTCACAACGACGACAAATAATATCACTTGTGTGCCCTGCTGACGCCATGGAAGAAGAAGAGCTGGCAGTGCCCGCAGTGTGCTCTTGGCGATAGTGGTGGTTGTGCCTCGCTTTGTATCACGTTGGAGGTGGCACCGAAGGAGGTGATGGTGCAAAGGAAGTAGATGATGCAATGGTGTCCATGATGAAGGTCCACCTACGTAAAAGTTAGTAAGCCGCCAATGCCCACCGATCCCCAAGACTTCACGCTCACTTTACAAGCAAGATGGAATAAACGAGTGATATTATTATAATCCTTATAGTCTAGAATGGTCTGAATCTCTATTTAATCCACCTGTAAAACGTGCAAGCATAGCTTCATTCTCCTCAACAATACCACATCTAATTGCCAGCTTTGTAATTCCGATAATATTCTTCTACAAATTTTTTCCTTGTCTTAAGCGCTGCAATTTTTGAAGTAATTCACGCTGATAATATGGTGGAACCCAACGAGTACGCATAGCAGTTTTCAAAGCAGCCCAAGTAGTGGAACAGGATATAATCTACAATGTTCGACCACCAAACACATGCAAAGCTAGTGAAAGCACAAACAGCAAGCAGGAACACGCTCTCCTCGTGATATTGTAAACATGTAAATCGTTGTTCAGTTTTAACTCCCAAGTAAGATATATATCGTGAACATATCTACCTCAAATGGTGGAATATTCAATTTCAGTTTAGGGAGATGGTCATGATCTCGCACTGAGGGGAGCCCTAACATTGCCATTATTTGCATGTGGACGACTTCGTGGTTGTGGTGCTGGTGGTTGCACGAAGTTCGATGTTGATCAACCTCATCCTCGTAATCTCCCACATAATCATCCTCCCGGTACCAAAGCAGCAGAGAGAGGTGGAGCCAAAGAAGCACCAACAACAGAAAATGGCCGCACCAGAATTTTGTCCCGCTCAATAGAAACACGCCGAGCTCCCATACCGATTCGGAAGGGGCGAGTTGTCGTTGCAAGTGTGAGGTGCTATAGGTGCAGCCGCGGTGGTTGTGGAAAACGCTGCGAGCAATTCATCAAACTTCTATCAAGCTTTGTTTCAAACGCCTTCTCAATGCCATCTATCTTCTCCATGGCCTCACAAATCTGTTTAGCACATCTTGCACTCGTCCAATCATCATTTGCTCAAACTTATCATGTAGCCGTTTGTTCGTCAGTTCTCCCAATCAGCCTCATCGCTTGTGATCCTACCATGGTTAGCGCAAATAGAAACACACAAGAATATGATCCTACCGACTACTAAGAAGTGGTGGTGGTGTATCACAAACCCGCTAAGCAAACTCAAATTCTTACCAGTCTACCCAAAGAAGAAAGCGTGATCGGCAACCGCTAGAAGTCAAACTCTCAAAGCTTGGATAGATCTATTACTGTGGAGAGTCCAACGCACGACGAGATGTATGTGGAGCTGGGAAGGCTTATAATATGGTAGCAAAAAGGGTCAAATAATAATCAATTCAGAGATGCAAAGTTGAATAAACGCTCAACGACGTAGATGTGGCTGGTCCTAGGCTAGACTGTGTTAGAGACGCGAGCCTAGCACACCAACAAAATCACGGCGCTGCACGTAAACAAGAGAGGAGCACACTCAATTTTTTTCTTTTTTCTTTTTTGCACCTTTTTCCTTCTTTTTTTGTTCGCAACAAAATTTTTTCAAAAGTCTACAAATGGTCTAAAAACCTGCCTAGCCAGAATTTTCCAAACTTAGTTTTTTTTTGAACTGAACTATTTTTCTCTCCAAGGATGGCTCGAAGTTCGAGTCCTTCTCTATCACGACTGGAGTATCGCGTGATCCGAAATCAAAACAATGCAACAATTTCTGGACCTGGACTAGGACCGTGGCGAGATGAATCTGTGGAACTCTTGACCGGTGGCGAGATGAATCGTGGAACTCTGACCGTGGCGGAGATGAACTGTGGAACCTTGACTGGTGGCGGAGATGAACTGTGGAACCTTGACTGGTGGCGGATATATGGCGTGGACTCGGATGGGCGGATGGCGGCGGATATGTGGTATGCGATATGGATTCGGATTAGCGCGGTGAATATGGTGGTGGTATATGGCAACATGTACGTGACAACCTGTGAACAAAACTCAAACTCTAAAAGACTAGACGCTAAGACCAAAGAACTTGACACGACGATGCAACCGCAAATTCAACAAAGCAAATATGTAAAAGATTATGCAAAGGCTCGATTGGTTCTATGGGATGAACTAACCCTAATTTTTTTTGGCTTTTTCGTGGACTATAGGTATGAAGAATGTGACTCGATCTAAACTACTAAAAATCTGTAAATCTCACCGAGCAACCTCGGAAATCTGATACCACTTGATAGAGGCGTAGGTGTCCCGCCTTCGATGAGATGGTGGCTATCGCTTTGGATGATGAAGTCGATTTTGATTTATCCGACTCATTTAACGCGAGGACGCCGCACTTCAGCAACGCGTTCATGCTCATAATATGGTGGTTTGTGTCTTGGAATCATCACTTGTAACTCATTCTTGTCTCTATGATGCCATCATCTCCATGCTTGTTTTGCTCCAATGTTCATCCTTCTCTGTTAGGCCTTCATTTGTAAGCAAAACAATGTATCCAATTTAGGGCAAAGATCATATTCTCAAGAACATTAGAATCATTATCAAGAAACGGTACACTGTAATTTAGTTGGAAAAGAAGCTCTAGTAATTGGTCCAAAGATGTATATCAAGAGGGATGTAAGGTAATAATGGTATTGATGTCCTCATCAAGATGCCATCAACTCCATGCGTGTTCTGCTCCAATGTTCATCCTTCTCAAGCTAGTACCTTCATTTGTAAGCAAAACAAATGTATCCAATTTAGGCAGCATCATATCTCATGAACATTAGAATCATTACCAAGAAACCAAAGTACCGGTAATTTAATTGCGCATGAGTCTAGTAATTGGTCCCAGATATGTAAGAGCTTTGGGGTGTAATAATGGTATTGTCCTCATCACCTAAGGTGTTTCGCCACTTAGGAGAGTTCCATCATCTTGGTATCTACACACCAAGAACACCGCCACCATCATTGCAAGAGGACGGTAACCTCGACGCACAATTTTGTATATTCCCTTGCAATTGCATTGTTAACCTTGCCCATTTATGCTATTGCCCATCGAGACTAGCCATTTCAGTATTGCCGCAACGGATTTGTACATTAGTGATCTACACATCCATTGCATACATACCATATCATCTTGGTATCATATCACCCATTGTGCCTTAAGTTTGTTCCCGTGACATATACACAATTGCTATCTTGGTTTGTGAATTGTGCAAAAGTGGCCAGAAAAAGAAAAGCTTTTAAGCAAAGAGAGCAAAGAGCTCGTGAGCAAGTGCCATAGCATCACACCCTATTGCACATAAGAGCCATACCAAATCTACATCATATGATATCATGCTGAGAGAAACACCGGGAACCATACATATATAACATACTGGGATAGAAAGTTCATCCATCTTGCATCTTATAGGTTGTGCACATGTCGATCCGCCTCATTGAGCAATCGTAAGTAGCGCTCTCTTGAGTTGTGCAACACGAAGCGCTTTTCCGTGGATTCCACATTTTGTGCTCATTCCTTGGTTGCACGACTCCATTTATCTATCCGTGTGTGTGTTTCCGCAGCTATTCTTAGCTATTGGTCTACTTGTTTCGCTTAAGTAATTTGTGAATCTCTTTCATTATTGACTCTTGCTAACATTTTGCATTAAATTTTTGTGCCACTATCCTCACCGAGCTCCACTATAAGCCTTACTTGTGTTGTGTGAGAACTTACAAGGATCGGTACCAATAGTGCTATTTCATTGTCCACATTTGAGTGAACTTGATCATCTTCAACTTTGGTCAAAGGGAAGTGGCATCTTGTATATTTCGTCCAAGGCTTCATGCACTCCTTATGGTGGCTTCAAAGTCCTGAAATCATCACTTGTAACTCCGTTCTGATCCCTTTGCGCATGCCATCAACTCCATGCTTGTTCTTGCTCAATGTTCATCCTTCTCCAAGCTAGTACCTTCATTTGTAAGCAAAACAAATGTATCCAATTTAGGCAGATCATATTCTCATGAACATTAGAATCATTACCAAGAAACGAAAGTACCGGTAATTTAATTGGCGCATGCGAGCTCTAGTAATTGGTCCCAAGATATGTAACAGAGGGGCTGTGGGTGTAACAATGGTATTGATGTCCTCATCATCCTCCCTTCTTGAAATGAAGTCGCCCTCGACGGAAGCTCATCTTCCTCACCCAAATAAGGCTTCAAATCTGCAATGTTAAAAGTTGACTAACCCCAAAATCTGCAGTAGCTCAAGTATATGCATTATCATTTATTTTCTCCAACACCTTAAAAGGACCATCAAGACGTGGTATTAGCTTTGATTTATGCAAATTAGAAATCTATCTTTACGCAAATGTAACCAAACAAGATCTCCAGTGCAAACACAACATGTTTTCTACCCTTATCTCCAAAGAAGTTTATATTTAGCATTCATACGCTCAATGTTTTCCTTAGTTAACTCATGCATTTTTAAAATCAATTCAGAACGCTTCTTTAGCATCAAAATTAACCTTCTCCAAGATGGAAGAGGCAACAAATCAATAGGTGCACGAGGTAGGAAACCATACACAATTTCAAAAGGGCACATCTTAGTAGTAGAATGCAATGAACGATTATAAGAAAATTCAATATGAGGCAAGCATTCTTCCCACATTTTCTTATTATTCTTCAAAACAGCCCTAAGCATAGTAGACAATGTTCTATTGACTACTTTAGTTTGTCCATCAGTTTGGGGATGACAAGTAGTACTAAAAAGCAATTTAGTCCCCAACTTAGCCCATAAACATCTCCAAAAGTGGCTAAGAAATTTAGTATCACGGTCTGAAACAATAGTATTTGGCACACCATGCAAGCTTAATAATTTCACGAAAGAACAAATCAGCAACATTAACAAAGATCATCGCTTTTATGACATGGTATAAAGTGTGCCATTTTCGAGAATCTATCCACGACAACAAATATGTTATCCTCCCTTCTTTGTTCTAGGTAAACCTAAAACAAAGTCCATAGATATATCCTCCCAAGGAACACTAGGTACAGTGCAAAGGCATATATAAACCATGAGGATTGAGTCGTGACTTAGCTTTTTGACATGTAGTGCAAATGAGCAATAAAACGCCAACATCCCGCCTCATCTTTGGCCAAAAGAAATGTGTAGCAAGTACGCCCTCCGCCTTCTTCACGCCAAAGTGTCCCATTAGTCCTCCTCCATGCGCCCCGCAACAACAAAAGACTAACGGAGCTAGCTGGAATGCATAGCTTGTTAGCACGGAACACAAATCCATCATTAACGACAAACTTGTTCCATGTTCTTCCTTCTTTACAATTCTGCAATACATCTTTTAAATCAGCATCATGCACATATTGATCTTTGATGGTCTCCAAACCAAATATTTTGAAGTCAAGTTGTGAAAGCATAGTATAGCGATTTAGACAATGCATCAAGAATAACATTTTCTTTACCCTTCTTGTGTTTAATGACATAAGGGAAAGTCTCAATGAATTCAACCCATTTAGCATGTCTATGATTTAGTTTAGCTTGACTTTTAATATGTTTCAAAGATTCATGATCGTAATGTATAACAAATTCTTTGGGCCATAAATAATGTTGCCATGTTTCTAAAGTCCTAACAAGAGCATATAATTCTTTATCATAAGTAGAATAATTCAGACTAGGCCCACTCAATTTTTCGTAAAAGTATGCAACAGGTTTGCCATCTTGTAATAACACACCTCCTAATCCAATTCCACTAGCATCACATTCAAGCTCAAAAGTCTTATTAAAATCAGAAGTTGGAGTAAAGGAGCATGTGTCAACTTATCTTTCAACACCGTGAAGGCTTCTTCCCGTATGTACCCCAAACAAAAGGCACATCCTTCTTTGTAAGCTCATTGAGAGGTGCAGCAATGGTGCTGAAATCTCTCACAAAACGCCTATAGAATCCAGCGAGGCCAAGAAAACTCCTCACTTGTGTGACTGCTTTGGCTGCGCCAACTCTCAATAGCTTCAATCTTGGCTTTATCAACTTCAATTCCCTCGTGAGTAACAACATAGCCAAGAAAAGACACTCTGGTCGGTGCAAAAGGTGCACTTCCCAAGGTTACCAAACAAACGCATCACGAGAGCAATAAAAACAGCACGAAATGTTCCAAATGTTCCTCCAAAGATCTACTATAAATCAATATGTCATCAAAGTAAACTACCACAAATCGTCCAATGAAAGCACGAAAACTTCGCTCATTAATCTCATGAAAGTACTAGGTGCATTAGTTAACCCAAAAGGCATGACTAACCACCATATAATCCAAACTTAGTTTTAAATGCTGTTTTCCATTCATCTCCCAATTTCATACGAATTTGATGGTATCCACTGCGCAAATCAACTTTGGAGAATATTGTAGAGCCACTCAATTCATCAAGGATATCATCTAGCCTAGGAATAGGGTGACGATAAACGAATAGTAATATTATTAATGCCTCTACAATCAACACACATACGTGACGTACCATCCTTTTTCGCACTAGAATAATAGGAACAAAGACAAGGACTAAGGGATTCGCAGATATAACCTTTGTCGAGCAGCTCCTCAGACTTGACGATAATCTCCTTCGCCTCCTCCGGATTGGTACGGTATGGTGCACGGTTGGTAATGATGCACCGGAATTAAGTCAATTTGATGCTCAATCCTCGAATAGGTGGTAATCCCGTGGCACGCCTTGTGGAAAGACGCCAACTAATTCCTCGCAAAATGTTAGTGACAAAGCAGGGCAAAGAGGAAGGCACGCCCTCGAATGAAAATAATGCCTCTTTGCACACAAAAGCATAGCAAATAGATTTGCCAAAATCTAGCTCATCAATATCAGATTTGGTGGCAAGTAAACATGCACTTTTCAATTTAATTTCGTATAAACAAGAGATGGTTTATTTTAGACTTCATGTGTCGCTCAAATTCTTTTGCCACAATCTGATTTTCACTCTTATTTCTCTCCTGCTTTTGCTTTATTAGCTCTATTAATATCATCTTTCAAATGGACTCAGAGTCATAGGAAGCAAAGTAATATTTTTATCCTTATGAACAAGAGTATGCTGATTGTTTCTACCATGGTGCAGAATTTTATCAAATTGCCATGGTCTACCAAGTAATAAGGAACATGCTTGCATAGGTACCACATCACAATCAACATAATCAGATATGTAGAGATACTAAAATGCACACGAACAATACGTGTTACCTTAACCTTGCCGCTGTTGTTGAACCATTGGATGTAGTAAGGATGTGGATGTGGTCTTGTGGTGAGAGATAGCTTCCACCATCTCCATGCTAGCCAAGTTGTCGCAGCTCCTCCATCTATGATGACGCGCATAGAACGCTCCTTCACAACTCCCTTGGTATGGAACAAATTGTGCCTCGATTTTGCTCAGCTTGTGTGACTCGTGACACTCAAAACACGCTGAGCAACTAAACATTCATACCGCCAACGCCTTCAGAGCCATGTATTGTGTCTCATGATCGTAATCATCTCCACCGTGTTCTTCACGTGTAATAAGAGCCAAAGTCTCCTCATCATAGTCACTAGCGGACTCATACCCACCATCCTCAAGAGCAATCATCACATGCTGAGATTTGCATTCTCTCATAAATGACCTCTTCCTTACAACGACGACAAATAATATCACTTGTGTGCCCAGCTGATGCCATGGAAGAAGAAGAGCTCTGTAGGCCCGCAGTGCGCGCTTGGCGATAGTGGAAGTTGTGCCTGCTTTCTGTATCATGGTTGGAGGTGGCACCAAGGAGGTGATGGTGCAAAGGAAGTAGATGATGCACGTGGTGTCCATGATGAAGGTCGACCGCAGAAAAGTTAGTGCGCCGCCAATGCGCGTCGATCCCAAGACTTCACGTTCAGCTTTACAAGCAAGATGGAATAAACGAGTGATATTATTATAATCCTTATAGTCTAGAATGGTCTGAATATCTCTATTTAATCCACGCAGAAAACGTGCAAGCATAGCTTCATTCTCTCAACAATACCACATCTAATCAAGGCAGTGTGTAATTCCTGATAATATTCTTCTACAGATTTTTTTCCTTGTCTTAAGTGCTGCAATTTTTGAAGTAATTCATGTTGATAATATGGTGGAACCCAACGAGTACGCATAGTAGTTTTCAAAGCAGCCCAAGTAGCTGAACAGATATAATCTACAATGTTCGCACCACCAAACACATGCAAAGCTAGTGAAAGCACAAACAAAGAAGCAGAACACGCCTCTCCTCGTGATATTGTAAACATGTAAATCGTTGTTCAGCTTTCTAACTCCCAAGTAAGATATATATCGTGAACATATCTACCCTCAAATGGTGGAATATTCAATTTCAGCTTTAGGAGATGGTCATGATCTCGCACTGAGGGGGAGCCCTAACATTGCCATTATTTGCATGTGGACGACCTAGTGGTTGTGGTGCCGGTGGTTGCACATAGTTCGATGTTGATCAACCTCATCCTCATAATCGCCTCACATACTCATCATCCTCCCCGCACCAAAGCAGCAGCAGTGTAGGAGCCAAAGAAGCACCAACAGCAGAGTAGCAGCCGCACTGAATCTTGTCCTCGCTCAATAGGAACACGCTAAGCTCGGCCCATACCGATTCGAAGGGGCGAAGTTGTTGTCGCTGGCAGAGGTGCGATAGGTGCAGCCGGCGGTGGTTGTGGAAGACGCATGAGCAATTCATTAAACTTGCTATCAATCTTTGTTTTAAAGGTCTTCTCAATGCCATCTATCTTCTCCATGGCCTCACAAATCTGTTTAGCACATCTTGCACCTGTCCACTCATCATTTGCTGAAATTTATCATGTAGCTGTTTGTTCGTCAGTTCTCCCAATCAGCCTCATCGGCTTGTGATCCTACCATGGTTAGCAAGAAATAGAAACACACAAGAATATGATCCTACAGAGTACTAAGAAGTGGTGGTGGTGTATCACAAACCCGCAAGCAAATCTCAAATTCTTACCAGCCTACCCAAAGAAGAAGGGGTGATCGGCAACCGCTAGAAGTCAAAACTCTCAAAGCTTGGATAGAGCGACACTGTGAGAGTCCAACGCACGACGAGATGTATGTGGAGCTGGGAAGGCTTATAATATGGTAGCAAAAAGGGTCAAGAATAATCAATTCAGAGATGCAAAGTTGAATAAATGCTCAACGACGGTATCAGGTTGGTCCTAGGCTAGACTGCTAGAGACGCGAGCCTAGAACACCAACAAAATCACGGCACAAGACGTAAACAATGGAGGAGCACACTCTGAATTTTTTTTCCTCTTTTTTTTTTTTTTTTGCACTTTTTTTTCTACTTTTTTGTTCCGCAACAATTTTTTTTCAAAAAGTCTACAAATGGTCTAAAACTGCCTAGCCAGAATTTTCCAGATTTAGTTTTTTTTGAAACCGAACTATTTTTCTTCTCATGGATGGCTCGAAGTTCGGGAGTCCTCCGCCGTCACGACTCGAGTATCGCGTGATCTCGAAATCAAAACAATGCAACAATTATCGGACTCGGACTAGGACTAGTGGCGAGATGAATCTGTGGAACTCTGACCGTGGCGAGATGAACTGTGGAACTCGATCGGTGGCGGAGATGAATCTGTGGAACTCGGACCGTGGCGGATATATGTTGTAGGTGGACTCTGGATGGGCGGATGGCGGCGGATATGTGGTGGCGATATGGATTCGGATTACGGTGAATATGTGGTGGTGGTATATGGCAACAAGCGACGCGACAACCTCGTGAATGTAACTCAAACTCTAAAAGACTAGACGCTAAGACCAAAGAACTTGACACGATTTATGCAACCGCAAATTCAACAAAGCAAATACGTAAAAGATTATGCAAAGGCTCGATTGGTTCGATGGGATGAACTAACCCTAATTTTTTTGGCTTTTTCGTGGACTATAGGTATGAAGAATGACTCGATCTAAACTACGAAAACTCAGAAAATCTCACCGAGCAACCCGGAAATCTGATACCACTTGATAGAGGCGAGGTGTCCCGCCTTTCGATGAGATGGTGGATTTCGCTTTGGTGGAAGTCGACTTTTGACGATCCGACTACGAAGCGCGCGAGACGCCGCGCTTTAGCAATCGCTAACCAACTCCGAGAGATTATTGACCACGCCGAGCACGATCAACTCCGACCACGAGGGTCTGCTTTCCTCGCGAGCAAATGAAGAACAAGCAAGAAACCGAGATTGCAACTGGATATTGCGAATATAATATGAAAGCTTTATTGATCAAGGTGGGGTTCTGCGGACGCTTTGTCCGGTCGCTGAACACAAACGGCACGCCGGTTGCAGCTATGGCTAACTTTTAATCTAAACAAAACCCAAAGTCTAAACGACGCCTCTAAGGGCTGTATATATGGGGGAAAAGGAGGAATTTCGTGGCCCTTGAGGGTGGGGTCCAAACCAACCCTAACTCTTGTTTCCCCACACATACGGACTCTAAAAATAGCCTATACTTAAGTATTTCGAAATTACATGGGCCTGGCCTAAGAATAACGTGACGCAAAGACCTAAAATAGCCTATGGACGAATATTATGAAGTGGCATCTTGTATATTTCGTCCAAGGCTTCATGCACTCCTTATGGTGGCTTCAAAGTCCTGAAATCATCACTTGTAACTCCGCCTTTGATCTCTTTGCGCATGTGATAGAGGCAAAGGTGTCCTGCCTTTCGATGAGATGGTGGATTTCGCTTTGGTGAAGTCGATTTTGACGATCCGACTACGAACGCAGAGGACGCCGCGCTTAGCAATCGCTAAACCAACTCCGAGAGGTTATTGACCACGCCGAGCACGATCAACTCGACCACGAAGGTCTGCTTTCGCAGCAAACGAAGAACAAGCAAGAAACTAAGATTGCAACTGGATATTGCGAATATAAGATGAAAGCTTTATTGATCAAGGTGGGGTTCTGGACGCTTTGTCCGGTCGTGGAACACAAACGGCACGCGAAGTTGCAGCTATGGCTAACTTTTGATCTAAACAAAACCCAAAGTCTAAACGGTGCCCTAAGGGCTGTATATATGGAGGAAGAGGGGTGAATTTCGTGGCCCTTGGTGGAGGGGTCCAAACTAACCCTATCTCTTGTTTCCCCACACATACGGACTCTAAAAATAGCCTATACTAATGTATTTCGAAATTACATGGGCCTGGCCCAATAATAAGGTGACGCAGACCTAGAATAGCCTCTGGACGAAATTTATGAAGTGGCATCTTGTATATTTCGTCCAAGGCTTCATGCACTCATTATGGTGGCTTCAAAGTCCCGAAATCATCACTTGTAACTCCATTCTGTCCCTTTGCGCATGCCATCATCTCCATGCTTGTTCTTGCTCCAATGTTCATCCTTCTCCAAGCTAGGCCCTTCATTTGTAAGCAAAACAAATGTATCCAATTTAGGCAAGATCATATTCTCATGAACATTAGAATCATTACCAAGAAACGAAAGTACCGGTAATTTAGTTGGCGGCGCGAGCTCTAGTAATTGGTCCAAGATGTATATCAAAGCAGGGATGTGGGTGTAACAATGGTATTGATGTCCTCATCATCCTCCCTTCTTGAAATGAAGTCGCCCTCGACGGAAGTTCATCTTCCTCACCCAAATATGGCTTCAAATCTGCAATGTTAAAAGTGGACTAACCCCAAAATCTGCAGCAGCTCAAGTTTATATGCATTATCATTTACTTTCTCCAACACCTTAAATGGACCAGCAGACGTGGCATTAGCTTTGATTTGCACAAATCAGAAATCTATCTCACGCAAATGTAACCAAACAAGATCTCCGTGCAAACACAACATGTTTTCTACCCTTATCTCCAAAGAAGTTTATATTTAGCATTCATACGCCAATGTTTTCCTTAGTTAACTCATGCATTTTTAAAATCAATTCAGCACGCTTTTTAGCATCAAAATTAACCTTCTCCAAAGATGGAAGAGGCAACAAATCAATAGGTGCACGAGGTAGGAAACCATACACAACTTCAAAAGGGCACATCTTAGTAGTAGAATGCAATGAACGATTATAAGCAAATTCAATATGAGGCAAGCATTCCTCCCACATTTTCTTATTATTCTTTAGAACAGCCCTAAGCATAGTAGACAATGTTCTATTGACTACTTCAGTTTGTCCATCAGCTTAGGGGTGACAAGTAGTACTAAAAGCAGTTTAGTCCCCAACTTAGCCCATAAACATCTCCAAAAGTGGCTAAGAAATTTAGTATCACGATCTGAAACAATAGTATTTGGCACACCATGCAAGCTTAATAATTTCACTAAAGAACAAATCAGAACATTGACAAAGATCATCGCTTTTATGACATGGTATAAAGTGTGCCATTTTCGAGAATCTATCCACGACAACAAATATGTTATCCTCCCTTCTTTGTTCTAGGTAAACCTAAAACAAAGTCCATAGATATATCCTCCCAAGGAACACTAGGTACAGTGCAAAGGCATATATAAACCATGAGGATTGAGTCGTGACTTAGCTTTTTGACATGTAGTGCAATGAGCAATAAAACGCCAACATCCCGCCTCATCTTTGGCCAAAAGAAATGTGTAGCAAGTACGCCCTCCGCCTTCTTCACGCCAAAGTGTCCCATTAGTCCTCCTCCATGCGCCTCATGCAACAACAAAAGACTAACGGAGCTAGCTGGAATGCATAGCTTGTTAGCACGAAACACAAATCCATCATTAACGACAAACTTGTTCCATGTTCTTCCTTCTTTACAATTCTGCAATACATCTTTAAAATCAGCATCATGCACATATTGATCTTTGATGGTCTCCAAACCAAATATTTTGAAGTCAAGTTGTGAAAGCATAGTATAGCGATTTAGACAATGCATCAAGAATAACATTTTCTTTACCCTTCTTGTGTTTAATGACATAAGGGAAAGTCTCAATGAATTCAACCCATTTAGCATGTCTACGATTCAGTTTAGCTTGACTTTTAATATGTTTCAAAGATTCATGATCGAATGTATAACAAATTCTTTGGGCCATAAATAATGTTGCCATGTTTCTAAAGTCCTAACAAGAGCATATAATTCTTTATCATAAGTAGAGTAATTCAGACTAGGCCCACTCAATTTTTCGTAAAAGTATGCAACAGGTTTGCCATCTTGTAATAACACACCTCCTAATCCAATTCCACTAGCATCACATTCAAGCTCAAAAGTCTTATTAAAATCAGAAGTTGGAGTAAAGGAGCATGTGTCAACTTAGCTTTCAATACCGTGAAGGCTTCTTCCCGTATGGTACCCCAAACAAAAGGCACATCCTTCTTTGTAAGCTCATTGAGAGGTGCAGCAATGGTGCTGAAATCTCTCACAAAACGCCTATAGAAACCAGCGAGGCCAAGGAAACTCCTCACTTGTGTGACCTTTTGGGCTGCGCCAACTCTCAATAGCTTCAATCTTGGCTTTATCAACTTCAATTCCCCGTGGAGTAACAACATAGCCAAGAAAAGATACTCGGTCGGTGCAAAAGGTGCACTTCCCAAGGTTACCAAACAAACGCATCACGAGAGCATTAAAAACAGCACGAATGTTCCAAATGTTCTTCCAAAGATTTGCTATAAATCAAGATATCATCAAAATAGACTACCACAAATCGTCCAATGAAAGCACGAAACTTCGCTCATTAATCTCATGAAAGTACTAGGTGCATTAGTTAACCCAAAAGGCATGACTAACCACTCATATAATCCAAACTTAGTTTTAAATGCTGTTTTCCATTCATCTCCCAATTTCATACGAATTTGATGGTATCCACTACGCAAATCAACTTTGGAGAATATTGTAGAGCCACTCAATTCATCAAGCATATCATCTAGCCTAGGAATAGGGTGACGATAACTAATAGTAATATTATTAATGCCTCTACAATCAACACACATACGTGACGTACCATCCTTTTTCGCACTAGAATAATAGGAACAAAGACAAGGACTAAGGGATTCGCAGATATAACCTTTGTCGAGCAGCTCCTCAGACTTGACGATAATCTCCTTCGCCTCCTCCGGATTGGTACGGTATGGTGCACGGTTGGTAATGATGCACCGAATTAAGTCAATTTGATGCTCAATCCTCTAATAGGTGGTAATCCTGGCACGCCTTGTGGAAAGACGCCAAATAACTCCCCGCAAAATGTTAGTGACAAGAAGGGGCAAAGAGGAAGGCACGCCCTCGAATGAAAATAATGCCTCTTTGCACACAAAAGCATAGCAAATAGATTTGCTAAAATCTAGCTCATCAATATCGATTTGGTGGCAAGTAAACATGCACTTTTCAATTTAATTTCGTAGCAACAAGAGATGGTTTATTATTAGGCTTCATGTGTTGCTCAAATTCTTTTGCCACAATCTGATTTTCACTCTTATTTTTCTCCTGTTTTGCTTTATTAGCTCTATTAATATCATCTTTCAAAATGGACTCAAGAGTCATAGGAAGCAAAGTAATATTTTTATCCTTATGAACAAGAGTATACTGATTGTTTCTACCATGGTGTACAGAATTTTTATCAAATTGCCATGGTCTACCAAGTAACAAGGAACATGCTTGCATAGGTACCACATCACAATCAACATAATCAGATATGTAGAGATACTAAAATGCACACTAACAAAGACGTGTTACCTTAACCTTGCCGCTGTTGTTGAACCATTGGATGTAGTAAGGATGTGGATGTGGTCTTGTGGTGAGAGATAGCTTCCCACCATCTCCATGCTAGCTGTTGTTGCAGCTCCTCCATCTATGATGACGCTAATAGAACGCTCCTTCACAACTCCCTTTGTATGGAACAAATTATGCCTCCGATTTTGCTCAGCTTGTGTAACTCGCACACTCAAAACACGCTGAGCAACTAAACATTCATACCACAAAGATCTTCAAGAGCCATGTATTGTGTCTCATGATCGTAATCATCTCCACCGTGTTCCTCATGTGTAATAAGAGCCAAAGTCTCTCATCATAGTCACTAGCGGACTCATACCCACCATCCTCGTGAGCAATCATCACACGCTGAGATTTGCATTCTCTCAAAAATGTCCTCTTCCTTACAACGACGACAAATAATATCACTTGTGTGCCCTGCTGACGCCATGGAAGAAGAAGAGCTCAGGCAGGCCCAGCAGTGTGCTCTTGGCGATAGTGGTGGTTGTGCCCGCTTGTATCACGGTTGAGGTGGCACCAAGGAGGTGATGGTGCAAAGGAAGTAGATGATGCACGTGGTGTCCATGATGAAGGTCGACCTGCGTAAAAGTTAGTGCGCCGCCAATGCCTCGCCGATCCTCAAGACTTCACGCTCAGCTTTTACAAGCAAGATGGAATAAACGAGTGATATTATTATAATCCTTATAGTCTAGAATGGTCTGAATCTCTATTTAATCCACCCGTAAAACGTGCAAGCATAGCTTCATTCTCCTCAACAATACCACATCTAATCAAGCCAGTTTGTAATTCCCGATAATATTCTTCTACAAAATTTTTCCTTGTCTTAAGCGCTGCAATTTTTGAAGTAATTCACGTTGATAATATGGTGGAACCCAACGAGTACGCATAGCAGTTTTCAAAGCAGCCCAAGTAGTGGAACAGATATAATCTACAATGTTCGCACCACCAAACACATGCAAAGCTAGTGAAAGCACAAACAAAGAGCAGAACACGCCTCTCCTCGTGATATTGTAAACATGTAAATCGTTGTTCAGCTTTCTAACTCCCAAGTAAGATATATATCAGAACATATCTACCCTCAAATGGTGGAATATTCAATTTCAGTTTAGGGAGATGGTCATGATCTCGCACTGAGGGGAGCCCTAACATTGCCATTATTTGCATGTGGACGACCTCGTGGTTGTGGTGCTGGTGGTTGCACGTAGTTCGATGTTGATCAACCTCATCCTCGTAATCTCCCACATAATCATCCTCCTCGCACCAAAGCAGCAGCAGAGCAGGAGCCAAAGAAGCACCAACAGCAGAGCAGCTGCACCAGAATTTTGTCCTCGCTCAATAGGAACACGCCGAGCTCGCCCATACCGATTCGAAGGGGCGAGTTGTTGTCGCTGCAGAGGTGCGATAGGTGCAGCCGGCGGTGGTTGTGGAAAACGCGCGAGCAATTCATCAAACTTGCTATCAAGCTTTGTTTCAAACGCCTTCTCAATGCCATCTATCTTCTCCATGGCCTCACAAATCTGTTTAGCACATCTTGCACCGTCCAATCATCATTTGCTGAAACTTATCATGTAGCTGTTTGTTCGTCAGTTCTCCCAATCAGCCTCATCGGCTT
Organism: Aegilops speltoides; assembly: GCA_021437245.1. Lineage (NCBI taxonomy): Eukaryota > Viridiplantae > Streptophyta > Magnoliopsida > Poales > Poaceae > Aegilops > Aegilops speltoides. The sequence continues at coordinate 216,908,388 of CM038144.1, forward strand.
GTGATCCTACCATGGTTAGCAAAGAATAGAAACACACAAGAATATGATCCTACCGACTACTAAGAAGTGGTGGTGGTGTATCACAAACCCGCAAGCAAATCTCAAATTCTTACCGCCTACCAAAGAAGAAAGTGGTGATCGGCAACCGCTAGTAGTCAAAACTCTCAAAGCTTGATAGATCTATTACTGTGGAGAGTCCAACGCACGACGAGATGTATGTGGAGCTGAAGGCTTATAATATGGTAGCAAAAAGGGTCAAGAATAATCAATTCAGAGATGCAAAGTTGAATAAACGCCAACGACGGCATCGGCTGGTCCTAGGCTAGACCGTTAGAGACGCGAGCCTAGAACACTAACAAAATCACGGCGCAAGACGTAAACAAGAGAGGAGCACACTCAATTTTTTTTTTTTTTTTTTCCTTTTTGCACCTTTTTTTCCTCTTTTTTTTGTTCGCAACAAAATTTTTTCAAAAAGTCTACAAATGGTCTAAAACTCTTCCTAGCCAAATTTTCCAAACTTAGTTTTTTTTGAAACCGAACTATTTTTCTTCATGGATGGCTCGAAGTTCGAGTCCTTCTTTCTATCACGACTCGCTCATCGCGTGATCCGAAAATCGAAAACAATGCAACAATTTCGACTCGGACTAGGACCGGTGGCGGAGATGAACTGTGGAACTCGGACCGGTGGCGATTGATGAATCTGTGGAACCTACTCGCACAAGGCGAGATGAATCTGTGAACTTAGATGGTGGCGAGATGAATCTGTGGAACTCTGGATTGGTGGCGGATATATGTTGCGGTGGACTGATGGGGTGGATGGCGGCGGATATGTGGTGGCGATATGGATTCGGATTGGCGCGTGAATATGTGGTGGTGGTATATGGCAGCGGCGACGTGACAACTCGTGAACAAAACTCAAACTCTAAAAGACTAGACGCTAAGACCAAAGAACTTGACACGACGATGCAACCGCAAATTCAACAAAGCAAATACGTAAAAGATTATGCAAAGGCTCGATTGGTTCGGATGGGATGAACTAACCCTAATTTTTTTTGGCTTTTTCGTGGACTATAGGTATGAAGAATGACTCGATCTAAACTACTTAAAACCGAAAATCTCACCGAGCAACCCGGAAATCTGATACCACTTGATAGAGGCAAAGGTGTCCCGCCTTCGATGAGATGGTGGATATCGCTTTGGATGAAGTCGACTTTGACGATCCGACTACGAACGCAGCGAGGACGCCGCGCTTTAGCAATCGCTAAACCAACTCCGAGAGGTTATTGACCACGCCGAGCACGATCAACTCGACCACGAGGGTCTGCTTCGCAGCAAACGAAGAACAAGCAAGAAACTAAGATTGCAACTGGATATTGCGAATATAAGATGAAAGCTTTATTGATCAAGGTGGGGTTCTCGGACGCTTTGTCCGGTCGTGGAACACAAACGGCACGCCAAGTTGCAGCTATGGCGAACTTTTGATCTAAACAAAACCCAAAGTCTAAACGGTGCCCTAAGGGCTGTATATATGGAGGAAGAGGGGTGAATTTCGTGGCCCTTGGTGGAGGGGTCCAAACTAACCCTATCTCTTGTTTTCCCACACATACGGACTCTAAAAATAGCCTATACTAATGTATTTCGAAATTACATGGGCCTGGCCCAATAATAAGGTGACGCAGCACCTAGAATAGCCTCTGGACGAAATTTATGAAGTGGCATCTTGTATATTTAGTCCAAGGCTTCATGCACTCATTATGGTGGCTTCAAAGTCTTGAAATCATCACTTGTAACTCCATTCTTGTCCCCTTTGCGCATGCCATCATCTCCATGCTTGTTCTTGCTCCAATGTTCATCCTTCTCCAAGCTAGGCCCTTCATTTGTAAGCAAAACAAATGTATCCAATTTAGGCAGATCATATTCTCATGAACATTAGAATCATTACCAAGAAACGAAAGTACCGGTAATTTAGTTGGCGCGCGAGCTCTAGTAATTGGTCCAAGATGTATATCAATGTCCTCATAGGGATGGGTGTAACAATGGTATTGATGTCCTCATCAGCATGCCATCAACTCCATGCGTGTTCTTGCTCCAATGTTCATCCTTCTCCAAGCTAGTACCTTCATTTGTAAGCAAAACAAATGTATCCAATTTAGGCAGCATCATATTCTCATGAACATTAGAATCATTACCAAGAAACGAAAGTACCGGTAATTTAATTGAGCTCCTAAGGTGTTTCGCCACTTAGGCGCTTGCTTCTTCATCAACTCTAGTAATTGGTCCCGTATATGTAACAGTAGGGGCTGTGGGTGTAACAATGGTATTGATGTCCTCATCACCTAAGGTGTTTCGGCTACTTAGGGAGAGTCTCCATCATCTTGGTATCTACACCAAGAACACCGCCACTCATCATTGCAGAGGACGGTAACCTCGACGACACCTTTGTATATTCCCTTGCAATTGCATTGTTAACCCCTAGCCCATTTTGCGTTACTTGCCTATCGAGACTAGCCATTTCAGTATTGCCGGCAACGTGACTTGTGCACATTAGTGATCTACACCATCCATTGCATACATACCATATCATCTTGGTATCATATCACCCATTGTGCCTTAAGTTTGTTCCCGCATATACACAATTGCTATCTTGGTTTGTGAATTGTGCAAAAGTGGCCATAGAAAAAAAAAGAAAAAGCTTTTAAGCAAAAAGAGAGCAAAGAGCTCGTGAGCAAGTGCCATAGCATCATACCCCATTGCACATAAGAGCCATACCAAAATCTACATCATATGATATCATGCTTGAGAGAAACACCGGGAACCATACATACATAACATACTTGGGATAGAAAGTTTGCCCATCTTGCATCTATAGGTTGTGCACAAGTGTCGATCCGCCTATTGAGCAATCGTGTAGCTGCCTCTTGAGTTGTGCAACACGAAGCGCTTTTGGTGGATTCCACATTTTGTGCTCATTCCTTGGTTGCACGACCCCATTTATCTATCCGTGTGTGTGTTTCCGCAGCCATTCTTAGCTATTGGTCTACTTGTTTCGCTTATGAATTTGTGAATCTCTTTCAACATTATTGACTCTTGCTAACATTTTGCATTAAATTTTGTGCCACTATCCTCACCGAGCTCCACTATAAGCCTTACTTGTGTTGGTGTGAGAATCGACAAGGATCGGTACCAATAGTGCTATTTCATTGTCCACATTTGAGTGAACTTGATTCATCTTCAACTTTGGTCAAAGGTACATTGGTATTAGTTCTTCTTTCTCCCACTCATATTTGCTCGAGTCTTGTGATGGATAGGCAAGGCATTTCTCTCCGGTTCACGCACAACAACGACGGCGTGAACAACTACATCTCCAAAGCGCCTATCTTTGATCTACAACAACACGCAAGGCGACAATCAAGATTGCGAGAGCAAGATCGAGAACATCTCCATCGACATTCATCACTCAAGCAAGAAGAAGGGACTACATCGACAAGAAGCTTGCCGCACATAAAGAGGAGCAAGATGCAAGGATGGAGGAGATTAGAGCCTTGATCAAGTCTTCTTCCTTCATCATCTTCAAGGCGGCGATATTCAAGCCACAAGTCTTCGAGCAATCAAACGATGCAAGCGAAAATCGTCCTCGTCCACATCTACATGGCGATCATCATCACGTTCACGATCCACATCGTCATGAAGGCCAAGTAACCTCCAAGCATCATGTGCACGACGACGACGAACGACATCTACTACGAGCTCAAGCACGACAACGACATCATCATCATGAAGATGCTCCACAAGCGCAAATGCACAAGTCCCAACAAGCCCTACTTCACGCCAAGTCCAAGCTTCAAGAGCACAAAAGAAGACCGCGAGACGACCACCACCAAGACGGTGCTACGGCTACACAAACCACTTTGGCATCTTTGCCAAGTGCTATCAAGGCATCTTCGCCTTTGGACGTACAGCATCTTCGCCTACTTCCCACGAGTACGCCTACATCGACTTCATCAAGTCCAAGGCGATGACCTCCGAGCGAGGGTGACACTTCCATCTTCGGAAGCCCCTCAAGGAAGATGGCCGAGCATGGGACACTCCCTTCGGTCATGGAGACGAGCTATGAGGTGCCACATCATATGGGCCTCCAACAACAAGACGATGACAAGAAGGTCGAGCAAGGGCCATCCCCTTCGACCACGGCGATAGGAGTTGAGCATGGAGACATTTGCAACAACATCTCTCCGACACCCACATATGTCGAGATGCCCCAAGTGCCATGTGAGGAGAGCCACCACCCCATGAGTGACATGAGTGACTCCACCATACGTGACATTGAGAGCATTTCCTATGAGAGGATGAGTGTGACCACCACTAGCCCCACACATGAGAGCATGCAACACATCCTATGTGAGGTTGAGCGCCATTTGAGTGACTCCACCAACCAAATGAGTGAGAGCATCCTTGAGGGAGTGAGTGAGCCACAACACTTAGAGAGTGAGGTAGTTGACACGGCATGTGAGGCCACTATGATTTCTAACGACTTAACCTCTACTCCTAGTGTGTTTTCTTCTTTGGTGCTAGGTCTCCTACATGACGACATGCCTACCATTCATGAGTCCATACCTCCTATGGAGACGACGATGGCCATGATGGACGATGATGCACCCCCCACATGGTTCCATCAAGATGAAGATGACAACGAGACGATCTTCAACACCTCACCTACAACACATGAGCAACACTCCAAAGGTAACATAGGTGATGGTGCTTCTCTTGTCCCACTAGTGGACTCTCTTGACGATGATTGCTCCCATGATGTTGACCCACCTATTACCATGCTTCATGCTGGTGAAACTCCTTCATGCCTTGACTTACCTATTAATGATGAATATGATGATGAGCATGTTGAGTTGCCTAGTTGTGATGCCATGCTTCATAGGATATCATGTGAAAATTCTTTTGGTCACATCATGTTTGACAATCCATTGAACTTGTCATATGCTATGAAAGAGATCTCCCATATTGCATCATTTCAATCTCAACATAGTAACTATGCATGCCCCATTAAAATAAATCCTATTTGCACTTATGGCATAGATGACGAGATGATGGTCATTGGCTTTTGTTTTTCATGTGATGATATTGCCATGCTTCCTTTACATGATTTGCGCAATTCATCCAATATGTCATGCCATGATCACATTGTTCCAAATATGCATTGTTTAGGATGTTGTCAATATTCTCCACGTGATGTTTCTACTCTTGCTCATGAGGAGACCCCCATAGTTTCCTCATACATATTAGGAGATTTTGATGCATTCCATACTTTGCATGATTCCCATAATTGTGTGCACCATATGCATTCCATGAATAACAATGCTCTAGCTATTTCTCATGATGCATTACATCCCTTGAGTCTCCATTATGCCATACATAATAACAAACCTCTCATGATGGATGACCTGTTTCTATATCACGCATCTCATTTATTTGAGCATTGGCTATTTAGTGCTAACCGACACATGCATGTGCGCATCATGATAGATGATGTGTACATATAACACGCACACACAATTTTTCCTTTGTCTTTGTTTTGTGTAGGTACTCATGTATACTCGTCAACCTCTCAATCCCAAGAGTTGACGAAATGAGCTCTTGAGAGCAACGATGCTTTGGGATCCCGTGGAGTATGCTTACCACCGTTCTCTTCGCGCATCGATTACGCGCATCTCTTTTACTTGGCTCTCATATGGCTATGGGCTATTTACCACTTGTCATGTTATGCCCATATTATTGTGTTCACTTTGCATGTTATGCTTGCTCATATGCCTTTGCCATGCAATTGTGACCCTTGCTTGCATCTACCCATGATTCACCATTATGCTACTTCTATGTGTATTTGCATGCTTGGTGGAGATCCTTGTTGCTATTGCCATGTTTATCATGTGCTATTGATGCTTGTTGTGTTGGGAGAGTCATGATGCCACATTGCTATTTACATATGGTCTCTCGCCAATACATTGATGACATTTTACTCATATCTTGCTTTCATGCTTGTGATATGTCATGTGAATTATTCATGCCCACTATTTGCACACATGACATGCTTGCCATGATTCCTCCTAGTATGTTGCATCTTCGCACTACTAGCTTGCTTAACTTGATTGCTATGATTGCTTGCTATGTTGCATCACCCATGTTCCACTATTACTTGCTTTCTTGGGTTGATGGCATATATGCTCATGCCTCTCACATGATATATCTTGATCATTGTCTCTTGTGTCTATTAGTTGCCTCTTTCATATCCACTTGTATTGAGTGCAACCATACTATGCTTATTGATCTTGGAGACTTTGACACATTACTTGTGATGCATACTTCTTTCCTTGAGCCTCTTGTATTTGGTTGTTCTTGCATCATATGCCTCCACACTATGAAATGCTCCGTTGTATCTTCTTATGATGAGCATGATGCATACACTTGTTGGGTATCTTACCACTTGAATGATAGGTTTTGCATTTCCGCTAACCTCATTTGTTTTTCCGAGTGTTTGTCATGTTATTTCATTTTGAAGGATTCCCAAGGCATTACCGCTATGAGACATATTGGTTATGTGAAGGCATACATGATGTACGACTCCAACATCTTTGGGAACTATCTTGAGGTGAACTCCTTCTCTTTGAGCCATCCTCAAATACGCATATTGGATGGGTCACTCTTTCATTATTGTTTCCTTCTTGTTGTCTACATGATACATCTTGTGAACGGAGGAGCGACATTGGAGATTGGCTACATGGACCTTCACATTGAGGAGCGCCACACTTATTGGATGCACCTTTGAATTCCACTCATGCCTCGAGATCGAACTTTGGTACACCAACACCTCCATATTTGTTGATTATGCTCATACATGTCATGCTCGATGGACATATCATACTCATCACAAGTTTGCACCCCATGCATGGATTGACTCACATTGTGCTTGTCTTGTTGCATCTATTTCCATGCCATCCATGATATATGAGCTATGCATTTCTTAGCAAATTTGTTGTGATCTACCTTGAAGGCATATTCATGCATCATGATCATATTGTCCATCATCAATTGCATGATAACATATACATATTGAGCATCCATTGCCATATTCATGCTATTGATAAACCGTCTCACTATGACATCATTTCGCACCGAGGTTGCATTAATCATATTTACAACACATTTGTGTGCACAATGATTGCATTTCCTCCCATGAATGCTTTGCATCTCATTCTAGATCATCTTGATAAGCTTCATGCGCTTTGTCACAACCAATCTTGCCGCACGGACTCATTCTTACATGATGAACACTTTGTGTGCGCTAACCATTGTATTTCTGAGTGTTGCTTGTGTTTGCTCTTTTTGCATGTCTATCACTCCGACGACACCTTGGACTACGCGGATTGCACCATGTTTTCAACTTCGTCCAACTACAAGTCCGTCTACGACAACCGTTTCCATGGTGATGAGGATCACGATCCGAGGTCGGATCTTTCCCAAGGGGGGATATGATGCGAGCATCCCACGCTCATCCCCATGTACACTCCGACTACTCTCCAAGCCCCAAGGATACATAAGATGAGACCTCGACTATGCGCCATTGGACACAAGGTGAATTCACTCCTCTTCGAACAGTCACTTTCCACATGTGAGACATGGCTACTACCTCATGCATGGACCTTGCATACACTCAGGTACAACCAATATGACCATGGAGAATCCAAGGACCAAGGCCAAGCATGGAAGAGGAGAAGGAAGAATGATAGAGGCAAAGGTGTCCTGTCTTTCGATGAGATGATGGATATCGCTTTGGTGGAAGTCGACTTTGACGATCCGACTACGAACGTGCGAGGACGTCGCGCCTTAGCAATCGCTAAACCAACTCCGAGAGGTTATCACCACGCCGAGCACGATCAACTCGACCACGAGGGTCTGCTTCGCGCGAGCAAACGAAGAACAAGCAAGAAACCGAGATTGCAACTGGATATTGCGAATATAAGATGAAAGCTTTATTGATCAAGGTGGGGTTCTCGAGACGCCTTTGTCCGGTCGCTGAACAAAAACGGCACGCCAAGTTGCAGCTATGGCTAACTTTAATCTAAACAAAACCCGAAGTCTAAACGACGCCTAAGGGCTGTATATATGGGGAAAAGGAGGGAATTTCGTGGTTCTTTGAGGGTGGGGTCCAAACCAACCCTAACTCTTGTTTCCCCACACATACGGACTCTAAAAATAGCCTATACTTAAGTATTTCGAAATTACATGGGTCAAGGCCAATAATAAGGTGACGATCACCTAGAATAGCCTATGGACGAATATTATGAAGTGGCATCTTGTATATTTCGTCCAAGGCTTCATGCACTCCTTATGGTGGCTTCAAAGTCCCAAAATCATCACTTGTAACTCCGTTTGATCCCTATGCATGCCATCAACTCCATGCGTGTTCTTGCTCCAATGTTCATCCTTCTCCAAGCTAGGCCCTTCATTTGTAAGCAAAACAAATGTATCCAATTTAGGCAGCCTCATATTCTCATGAACATTAGAATCATTACCAAGAAACGAAAGTACCGGTAATTTAATTGGCGGCGCGAGCTCTAGTAATTGGTCTCAGATATGTAAAAGAGGGGTGTGGGTGTAACAATGGTATTGATGTCCTCATCATCCTCCCTTCTTGAAATGAAGTTGTCCTCGACGGAAGCTCATCTTCCTCACCCAAATAAGGCTTCAAATCTGCAATGTTAAAAGTGGACTAACCCCAAAATCTGCAGTAGCTCAAGTTTATATGCATTATCATTTATTTTCTCTAACACCTTAAAAGGACCATCAAGACGAGGCATTAGCTTTGATTTATGCAAATTAGAAATCTATCTTTACGCAAATGTAACCAAACAAGATCTCCAGTGCAAACACAACATGTTTTCTACCCTTATCTCCAAAGAAGTTTATATTTAGCATTCATACGCCAATGTTTTCCTTAGTTAACTCATGCATTTTTAAAATCAATTCGAACGCTTTTTAGCATCAAAATTAACCTTCTCCAAGATGGAAGAGGCAATAAATCAATAGGTGCACGAGGTAGGAAACCATACACAATTTCAAAAGGGCACATCTTAGTAGTAGAATGCAATGAACGATTATAAGCAAATTCAATATGAGGCAAGCATTCTTCCCACATTTTCTTATTATTCTTCAAAACAGCCCTAAGCATAGTAGACAATGTTCTATTGACTACTTCAGTTTGTCCATCACTTTGGGGTGACAAGTAGTACTAAAAGCAGTTTAGTCCCCAACTTAGCCCATAAACATCTCCAAAAGTGGCTAAGAAATTTAGTATCACGATCTGAAACAATAGTATTTGGCACACCATGCAAGTTTAATAATTTCACGAAAGAACAAATCAACAACATTAACAAAGATCATCGCTTTTATGACATGGTATAAAGTGTGCCATTTTCGAGAATCTATCCACGACAACAAATATGTTATCCTCCCGCTTCTTTGTTCGAGGTAAACCTAAAACAAAGTCCATAGATATATCCTCCCAAGGAACACTAGGTACAGCAAAGGCATATATAAACCATGAGGATTGAGTCGTGACTTAGCTTTTTGACATGTAGTGCAATGAGCAACAAAACGCCAACATCCCGCCTCATCTTTGGCCAAAAGAAATGTGTAGCAAGTATATCCTCCGCCTTCTTCACGCCAAAGTGTCCCATTAGTCCTCCTCCATGCGCCCCGCAACAACAAAAGACTTAACGGAGCTAGCTGGAATGCATAGCTTGTTAGAACGAAATACAAATCCATCATTAACGCATTTAACTTGTTCCATGTTCTACCTTCTTTACAATTCTGCAATACATCGCTAAATTCAGCATCATGCACATATTGATCTTTGATGGTGATGTAGGGTGGTACCCTAATTTGTCGATCTTTCACGTTTGGAGGGGATCCTACGGAGGGAACACGAAGAACACGCGGAAGCACGAGGGGAAACACGGGGAAAACGAGAGGAAATCACTCAACCAACAAGGAATCGATCACACAAGTGCTAGATCAACATACACACATGAGATCCACAAGATACATAGTCAACTAGGGTAAGGATACAAAGGAACCGCTCATCTCCAAGAGGAGGCCTTGATGTTCTTCCCTAGGTAGGGCCTTGAATCCACGAGGGGATCTTCCCTAGATAGGGGTCTTGAATCAATGGATCTTCTCCTAGACGGAGGTCCCGATCTCCGAGGAGAAGTACCGTGGATGAGCAAAGGCTCACACACAAATATGAGCTAATCCAATGCTAACCCTAACTAGGAGGAGGTGGGGAGTATATATAGTGCTAGCCCACGAAGGGGTAAGTGATAGGGGATACATGGGCCCTTGGGCCTTCTCTCAGCATGTGCAGGTCCGGATGATCAGATGGTGGCCCGGATGATCCGGTGTCGGGGTCCGGATGATCCGGCGACCGTCTGGATGATCCGCTTCGCCGAGGGGCTTCGCTGCTTTCTTGCATTTACCAGATGATCCGGAGAAGGGTCCGGATGATCCTACCGACCCGGATGATCCGGCTGGTGTCCGAATGATCCGGCAACACCAGCCTTGCTCCATTCTTCTTCTTCTCTTCTTCCACGCTTGGCCTTGGTCCTGGATTCACCATGGTCATCTTGGTTGTACCGAGTGTACGCAAGGTCCATGCATGAGGTAGTAGCCGTGTCTCATATGCGAAAGTGACGGTTCAAGAGGAGTGAATTCACCTTGTGTCCAATGGTGCATAGTCGAGGTCTCATCTTATGTATCCTTGGGGTTTGGAGAGTAGTCGAGTGTACATGGGGATGAATGGGATGCTCCGCATCATATCCCCCCTTGGGAAAGATCCGACCGGATCGTGATCCTCATCACCATGGAAACGGTCGTGGACGGACTTGTAGTGGGACGAGGTGACGGCCTTGCGAATCCAAGTACTCCAAGGTGTCTCCGTAGATGTAGTACATGCAAAATGAGCAAACACAAAGTACTCTTGGAAATACAATGGTTAGCGCACACAAAGTGTCCATCAATTAAGCGTGAGTCCGTGCTTAGGATAGTGCGTGACAAAGCGCATGAAGCTTATCAAGATGATATAGGATGATATGCAAAGAATTCATGGGATGATTAGCAAGGTGCACAAAGCGACAAATTCTACCATTGTGCAAAATGATGTCATAATGGGATGGTGCATCAAAAGCATGAACATGGCAATGGATGCTCAATATGTATATGTTATCATGCAATTGATGGTGGGCAATATGATCATGATGTATGAATATGCCATCAAGGTAGATCACAACAAATTTGCTAAGGAAGTGAACAAGCTCATATATCATGGATGACATGGGGATACAAGATGCAACAAGGCAATCACAATGTGAGTCAATCCATGCATAGGGTGCAAACTTGTGGTGAGTATGATATGTCCATCGAGCATGACATGTGTGAGCACAATCAACAAATATGAAGGTGTTGGTGTACCAAAGCTCGATGTCGAGGCATGAGGGGAGGCCAAGGTGCATCCAATAAGTGCAAGCGCCTCAATGTGAAGGTCCATGTAGCCAATCTCCGATGTCGCCCTCCGCTCACTTAGATGTATCATGTAGACAACAAGAAGGCAACTACAATGAAAGAGTGACCCATCCAATATGCATATTTGAGGGTTGCTCAAAGGGAAGGAGTTCACCTTTATGATAATGTCGAAAATGTTGGTGTCGCACATCATGTATGCCTTCACATAACCAATATGTCGATAACGGCATCGCTTTGTGAAACCTCCAAAATGAAAGAACATGACAAACACTGAAAAACAAATGAGGTTAGCGGAAATGCAAAACCTATCATTCGTGTGGTAAGATACCGAACAAGTGTCATGCTCATCATAAGAAAGTACAAGGGAGCATTTCATAGTGTGGAGGCATATGATGCAAGAACAACCAAATACAATAGGCTCAATCAAACAAGCATGCTTCATAAGTAAAATGTCCAAGTCTCCAAGATCAATAAGCATAGCAAGTTGGCACTCAATACAAGGTGATATGAGAGATGCAAGTAATGGAGACAATAGACAATGATCAATGTAAATCATGTGAGAGGCATGAGCATAGGTGCTATCAACCCAAGAAAGCAAGTAGTGGAACATGGGTGATGCGACATGGCTGGCTATCATAGTGATCAAGTCAAGAATGCTAGTAGTGCTAAGATGCAACATACTAGAAGGAATCATGGCATGCATGTCATTGGTGCAAATAGTGTGCATGAATAATTCACATGACATAGCACAAGCATGAAAGCAAGGTGTGAGAAAAATAGCATGAATATCTTGGTGAGAAGCCATATGTAAGTAGGAATAGGGCATCATGACTCTCCCAACACAACAAGCATCAATAGTATGGGGCACATGATAAACATGGCAATAGCAACAAGGATCTCCACCAAGCATGCAAATACACAATGGGATATCATCATGGTTCATCATGGGTAAATGCAAGTAAGGGTCACAATTGCATGGCAAAGGCATAGAAGCAAGCATAGCATGCAAAGTGAACACGGTAAAATGAGCATAAGGTGACAAGTGGTAAATGGCCCATAGCCGCAGGAGAGCCAAGTAGAGGAGTTATGCTGTAGTCCTTGCGCCAAGGGGACGGTGGTGAGGATAGTCCACGGATCCCAAAGCATCGCATTCTCAAGAGCTCATTTCACAACTCTTGGGATTGGGAGGTTGACGAGTATACATGAGTACCTACACAAAACAAAGACAAAGGGAAAATTGTGTGTAAGGTAGATGTACACATCATCCATCATGATGCGACGCATGCGGTGTTTGTTAGCACCAAATATCCAACGCTCAAATAAATGAGATGCGTGATATAGAAACATGTCATCCATCATGAGAGGTTTGTTATGATGTATAGCATAATGGAGACTCAAAGGATGTAATGCATCATGAGAAATATCTATAGCATTGTTATTCATGGAATGCATATGGTGCACGCAGTCATGGGAATCATGCAAAGTATGGAATGCATCAAGATCTCCTAATATATATGAGGAAACTATGGGGGTCTCCTCATGAGCAAGAGTAGTAACATCACGTGGAGAGTATTGACAACATCCAAAACAATGCATATTTGGGACAATGTGATTATGGCATGACATATTGGATGAATTATGCAAATCATGTAAAGGGAGCATGGCAATATCATCACATGAAAAGCAAAAGCCAATGACCATCATCTCGTCATCTATGCCATAAGTGCAAATGGGATTGATTTTAATGGGGCATGCATAGTTACTATGTTGAGATTGAAATGAAGCAATATTCACTCATAGCATATGACAAGTTCAATGGATTGTCAAACATGAAGTGACCAATAGAATTTTCACATGATATCCTATGAAGCATAGCATCACAACTAGGCGACTCAACATGCTCATCATCATATTCATCATAAATAGGTAAGTCAAGGCATGAAGAAGTTTCACTAGCATGAAGCATGGTAATAGGTGTGTCATCATCATGGGAGCAATCATCGTTAAGAGAGTCCACTAGTGGGACAAGAGAAGCACCATCACCTATGTTACCTTTGGACCGGCCACTCATGTGTTGTAGGTGACGGTCAAGGTCGCCTCGTTGTCATCTTCATCTTCATGGAACCATGTGGGGGTGCATCATCGTCCATCATGGCCATCGCTGCTCCATAGGAGGTATGGACTCATCAATGGTAGGCGGTCGTCATGTAGGAGACCTAGCACCAAAGGAGAAAACACACAATGAGTAGAGGGTAATTCGTTAGAAATCATAGTGGCCTCACATGCCGTGGTCAACTACCTCACTCTCTAAGTGTTGTGGCTCACTCACCCTCAAGGATGCACTCACCATATGGTTGGTGGAGTCACCAAGTGGCGCCAACCTCACATAGGATGTGTGGCATGCTCTCATGTGTGGGGCTAGTGGTGGTCACACTCATCCTCTCATAGGAAATGCTCTCAATGTCACGTATGGTGGAGTCACCATGTCACCATGGGGTGGTGGCTCTCACATGGCACTTGGGGCATCTCGACATATGTTGGTGTCTGAGAGATGTTGGTGCAATGTCTCCATGCTCAACTCCTATCGCTGTGGTCAAGGGGATGGCCCTTTCTCACCTTCTTGTCGCTGCCTTGGTGTTGGAGGTCCATATGATGTGGCACCTCATAGCTCGCCTCCATGACCAAGGGAGTTTCCCATGCTCGGCCATCTTCCTTGAGAGGCTTCCAAGATGGAAGTGTCGCCTCACTGTAGTTGGTCGCCTTGGACTTGATGAAGTCGATGTAGGCGCATTTCGGGAAGTAGGCTAATATGCCGACGTCCAAAGGCGAAGATGTTTTGAGAACACTTGGCTAAGATGCCAAGTGGTTGATATAGCCAGTAGCGCCGCCTTGGTGGTGGTCGCCTCGCGGTCTTCTTTTGTGCTCTTGAAGCTTGGACTTGGCGTGAAGTAGGTCTTGTTGGGACTTGTGCATTTGCGCCAGGAGCATCTTCATGATGATGATGTCGTTGTCGTGCTTGAGCTCGAGGAGATGTCGCCGTCGTCGTCCATGCACATGTTGCTTGAGGTGACTTGCCCTTCATGGCGGTGATGATCATGAACGTGATGGTGATCGCCATGTAGATGTGAACGAGGACGATTTGCGCTTGCATCTTTTTTCGCATTCAAGACTTGTGGCTCGACCGCCATCGCCTTGAGGATGATGAAGGGAAGACGACTTGATCAAGGCTCTAATCTCCTCCATCCTTGCATCTTGCTCCTCTTTATGTGCGGCAAGCTTTGTCGATGTAGTCCCTTTTCCTTGCTTCGAGTGACGAATGTCGATGGAGATGTTCTCGGCGCGCCTCGCAATCTTGATTGTGCGCTTTGCATTTGTCGTTGTAGATCAAGATAGACGCTTTGGAGATGTAGTTGTTCACGCCGCCGTTGTTGTCGTGAGACCGGAGAGGGAATGCCTTGCCTATCCATCACAAGACTCGAGCAAATATGAGCGGAGAAAGAGAAGAATGTATACCAATGTACCTTTGACCAAAGTTGAAGATGAATCAAGTTCACTCAAATGTGGACAATGAAATAGCACTATTGGTACCAATCCTTGTCGGTTCTCACACCTACACAAGTATAGCTTATAGTGGAGCTCGGTGAGGATAGTGGCACAAAAATTTAATGCAAAATGTTAGCAAGAGTCAATAATGTTGAAAGAGATTCACAAATTCGCAAGCTTAAACAAGTAGACCAATAGCAATGAAAGGTACACGGAACACACACACGGATAGATAAATGGGGTCGGCAACCAAGGAATGAGCTCAAATGTGGAATCCACCAAAACGCCGTGTTGCACAACTCAAGAGAGACGCTAGCACGATTGCTCAATAGGCGGATACGACACTTGTGCACAACCTATAAGATGCAAAATGGATATTCTTCTATCCCAAGTATGCTATGTATGTATGGTTCCCGTGTTTCTTTCAAGCATGATATCATATGATGTAGATTTGACAATCTTATGCTAATGGGGTATGATGCTATGGCACTTGCTCACGAGCTCTTTGCTCTCTTTTGCTTAAAAGCTTTTTTTATTTCTATGGCCACTTTTGCACAATGTACAAACGAAGATAGCAATTGTGTATATGCGGACAAACTTGAGGCACAATGGATGATATGATACCAATATGGTATGGTATGGATGCAATGGAAGGTATGGACCACTAATGTGCACAAGTAACGCTGCCGCAATACTCAAATGGCTAGTCTCGATAGGTAAGTGACGCAAAATGGGCTAGGGGTTAACAATGCAATTGCAAGGTAATATACAATGGTGTCGCCGAGGTTACCGCCCTTTCGATGATGAGTGGCGTGTTCTTGGTGTAGATACCAAGATGATGGAGACTCGTCCCTAAGTAGTCAAACACCTTAGGAAACGGAAAACCGCAAACTCAAAATCTCAAATGACAAATGTCAAAATGGTGGTAGCGAAAGCGGTGGTGGTGTTGCACTAAGCAATGCGGAAGTGGAATGATGGGCTATACACGAGTCGGAGTTGAAGTTGCTGCCCTAAGTAGCCAAACACCTTAGGAGACACAAGCCACAACTCAACAAGCTCACACAACAATTGGGTTGTTGGGTTGTCGGAAGTGTATGGTGGGAAGGTTATGTGGAAGTGGTGGTGGTGGTGGTTGATGAAGAAGCAACCGTCCCTAGGTAGCGTAAACACCTTAGGAGACTCAAATGCTATGGGGAGCAAAATGGGTTAGGTTATGAAGTCATGGTGGTAATGCGGATGATATGGTGGAGGGCCTAGGCAAACTTGCCAAATTTCAGAAACTTTGATGGTGTCAAATGGTGTTGGTGGTATTTTGTTGGATGGGGATGTCAATAGCTTCAAAACGAGCTAAAGAACGCCAAAACGGACTCGGATGAATTAGTTATGACCAAACAAGATTTCAGCCGTGGTTGGCCAGGTTAACCGGATGATCCGGAGGAGGTCCGGATGATCCGGCTAGGTCCGGATGATCCGGAGGAAATCCGATGATCCGGTTCGCCAATACGGTTCTGCTTTCTGGTGCGCGATTTATCCGGACGTCCGGGTGTCCAGCAGATCCGGTGAGGTCCGGATGATCCGAGAGAACGTCCTGATGATCCGCAAGTCAATCCGCCGATTTGCTCGTGGGATGAATTTTGGGCGAAATGGATGATTTTCGGGCAAAATTTGATGGATTTCGTGGATGGAAGGTGGGGAAACTTGGGGAGATGCTAGATCCACTTGAAACCAAGCAAATCCATGGATCAAAATCAACAAAACTTCATCAAACCAACAAATCACAAAATATTTTGGGGCTATTTTTGTGGGGATTTTCGATTTTAGGACTAAATCAAGCAAAAGAAGGCTAGAAAACGTGGAGGGCTCCAAAACGTGATCAACGTGGCTCATGATACCATATGATGTAGGGTGGTACCCTAATTCGCCGATCTTTCACGCTTGAGGGATCCTACGAGGAACACGAAGAACACGCGAAGCACGAGGGGAAACACGGGAAAACGAGAGGAAATCACTCAACCAACAAGGAATCGATCACACAAGTGCTAGATCAACATACACACATGAGATCCACAAGATACATAGTCAACTAGGGTAAGGATACAAAGGAACCGTTCATCTCCAAGAGGAGGCCTTGATGTTCTTCCCTAGGTAGGGGCCTTGAATCCACGAGGGGGATCTTCCCTAGATAGGGGTCTTGAATCCGAATGGATCTTCTCCTAGACGGAGGTCCTGATCTCCGAGGAGAAGTACCGGTGGATGAGCAAAGGCTCTCACACACAAATATGAGCTAATCCAATGCTAACCCTAACTAGGAGGAGGTGGGGGAGTATATATAGTGCTAGCCCACGAAGGGGTAAGTGATAGGGGGATACATGGGCCCTTGGGCCTTTCTCTGCGCACAGGCAGGGTCCGGATGATCCGGATGGTGGCCCGGATGATCCGGGTGTCGGGGGTCCGGATGATCCGGGCGACCGTCCGGATGATCCGGCTTCGTCGAGGGGCTTCTGTTGCCTTCGGTGCATTTACCCGGATGATCCGGAGAAGGGTCCGGATGATCCGGCTGGGCCCGGATGATCCGGCTGGGTGTCCGGATGATCCGGGCAACGCCAGTCTTGCTCCATTCTTCTTCTTCCTTCTCCTCTTCCACGCTTGGCCTTGGTCCTTGGATTCACCGTGGTCATCTTGGTTGTACCTGAGTGTACGCAAGGTCCATGCATGAGGTAGTAGCCGTGTCTCATATGCGGAAAGTGACGGTTCGAAGAGGAGTGAATTCACCTTGTGTCCAATGGTGCATAGTCGAGGTCTCATCTTATGTATCCTTGGGGCTTGGAGAGTAGTCGGAGTGTACATGGGGTTGAACGTGGGATGCTCCGCATCAGATGGTCTCCAAACCAAATATTTTAAAGTCAAGTTGTGAAAGCATAGTATAACGACGAGACAATGCATCAGCAATAACATTTTCTTTACCCTTCTTGTGTTTAATGACATAAGGGAAAGTCTCAATGAATTCAACCCATTTAGCATGTCTACGATTCAGTTTAGCTTGACTTTTAATAGGTTTCAAAGATTCATGATCGTAATGTATAACAAATTCTTTGGGCCATAAATAATGTTGCCATGTCTCTAAAGTCCTAACAAGAGCATATAATTCTTTATCATAAGTAGAATAGTTCAGACTAGGCCCACTCAATTTTTCGTAAAAGTATGCAACAGTTTTGCCATCTTGTAATAACGCACCTCCTAATCCAATTCCACTAGCATCACATTCAAGCTCAAAAGTCTTATTAAAATCAGAAGTTGGAGTAAAGGAGCATGTGTCAACTTATCTTTCAATATCGTGAAGGCTTCTTCCCGTATGGGTACCCCAAACAAAAGGCACATACTTTTTGTAAGCTCATTGAGAGGTGCAGCAATTGTGCTAAAATCTCTCACAAAACGCCTATAGAAACCAGCGAGTCCAAGAAAACTCCTCACTTGTGTGACTGCTTTGGGCTGCGCCAACTCTCAATAGCTTCAATCTTGGCTTTATCAACTTCAATTCCTCGTGGAGTAACAACATAGCCAAGAAAAGATACTCGGTCGGTGCAAAAGGTGCACTTCCCAAGATTACCAAACAAACGTGCATCACGAGAGCATTAAAAACAGCACGAAATGTTCCAAATGTTCTTCCAAAGATTTGCTATAAATCAAGATATCATCAAAATAGACTACCACAAACCGTCCAATGAAAGCACGAAAACTTTGTTCATTAGTCTCATGAAAGTACTAGGTGCATTAGTTAACCCAAAAGGCATGACTAACCATTCATATAAACCAAACTTAGTTTTAAATGCTGTTTTCCATTCATCTCCCAATTTCATACGAATTTGATGGTATCCACTACGCAAATCAACTTTGGAGAATATTGTAGAGCCACTCAATTCATCAAGCATATCATCTAGCCTAGGAATAGGGTGACGATAACTAATAGTAATATTATTAATGCCTCTACAATCAACACACATACGTGATGTACCATCCTTTTTGGCACTAGAATAATAGGAACAGCACAAGGACTAAGGGATTCACAGATATAACCTTTGTCGAGCAGCTCCTCGTGATTGACGATAATCTCCTTCGCCTCCTCCGGATTGGTACGGTATGGCGACGGTTGGTAATGATGCACCGAATTAAGTCAATTTGATGTCAATCCTCTAATAGGTGGTATCCTGTGGCACGCCTTGTGGAAAGACGCCGAACTCCCCGCAAAATGTTAGTGACAGCAGGAGGCAAAGAGGAAGGCACGCCCTCGAATGAAAATAATGCCTCTTTGCACACAAAAGCATAGCAAACAGATTTGCTAAAATCTAGCTCATCAATATCAGATTTGGTGGCAAGTAAACATGCACTTTTCAATTTAATTTCGTAAGCAACACTAGATGGTTTATTATTAGGCTTCATTTGTTGCTCAAATTCTTTTGCCACAATCTGATTTTCGCCTTATTTTTCTCCTGCTTTTGCTTTATTAGCTCTATTAATATCATCTTTCAAAATGGACTCAGAGTCATAGGAAGCAAAGTAATATTTTTTTCCTTATGAACAAGAGTATACCGATTGTTTCTACCATGGTGTAAAGAATTTTATCAAATTGCCATGGTCGCACCAAGTAATAAGGAACATGCTTGCATAGGTACCACATCACAATCAACATAATCAGATATGTAGAGATACTAAAATGCACACTAACAATACGTGTTACCTTAACCTTGCCGCTGTTGTTGAACCATTGGATGTAGTAAGGATGTGGATGTGGTCTTGTGGTGAGAGATAGCTTCTCCACCATCTCCATGCTAGCCAAGTTGTTGCAGCTCCTCCATCTATGATGACGCTAATAGAACGCTCCTTCACAACTCCCTTTGTATGGAACAAATTATGCCTCGATTTTGCTCACTTTGTGTAACTCTGCACACTCAAAACACGCTGATCAACTAAACATTCATACATGTCAAGATCTTCAGCAGCCATGTATTGTGTCTCATGATCGTAATCATCTCCACCGTGTTCCTCATGTGTAATAAGAGCCAAAGTCTCCTCATCATAGTCACTAGCGCACTCATACCCACCATCCTCAAGAGCAATCATCACACGCTGAGATTTGCATTCTCTCGCAAAATGTCCTCTTCCTTACAACGACGACAAATAATATCACTTGTGTGCCCTGCTGACGCCATGGAAGAAGAAGAACTCAGGCAGTGCCCTGCAGTGTGCTCTTGGCGATAGTGGTGGTTGTGCCTCGCTTGTATCACGGTTGGAGGTGGCACCAAGGAGGTGATGGTGCAAAGGAAGTAGATGATGCACGTGGTGTCCATGATGAAGGTCGACCAGAGAAAAGTTAGTGCGCCGCCAATGCCTCGCCGATCCTCACTTCACGCTCAGCTTTACAAGCAAGATGGAATAAACGAGTGATATTATTATAATCCTTATAGTCTAGAATGGTCTCAATCTCTATTTAATCCACCCGAAAACGTGCAAGCATAGCTTCATTCTCCTCAACAATACCACATCTAATCAAGCCAGCTTTGTAATTCCCGATAATATTCTTCTACAGAATTTTTTCCTTGTCTTAAGCGCTGCAATTTTTGAAGTAATTCACGTTGATAGTATGGTGGAACCCAACGAGCACGCATAGCAGTTTTCAAAGCAGCCCAAGTAGTGGAACAGGATATAATCTACAATGTTCGCACCACCAAACACATGCAAAGCTAGTGAAAGCACAAACAAAGCAGCAGAACACGCCTCTCCTCGTGATATTGTAAACATGTAAATCGTTGTTTAGTTTCTAACTCCCATGTAAGATATATATCGTGAACATATCTACCCTCAAATGGTGGAATATTCAATTTCAGTTTAGGGAGATGGTCATGATCTCGCACTGAGGGGAGCCCTAACATTGCCATTATTTGCATGTGGACGACCCGGTGGTTGTGGTGCTGGTGGTTGCACGAGTGCTGATGTTGATCAACCTCATCCTCGTAATCACCCATATAATCATCATCCTCCTCTGCATCAAAGCAGCAGCAGTAGCACGAGCCAAAGAAGCACTAACAGCAGAAGAGCAGCCGCACCAGAATTTTGTCCCGCCTAATAGGAACACGCCGAGCTCTGGCCCATACCGATTCGAAGGGGCGAAGTTGTTGTCGCTGCCGAGGTGCGATAGGTGCAGCCGGCGGTGGTTGTGGAAAACGCCACGAGCAATTCATCAAACTTGCTATCAAGCTTTGTTTCAAACGCCTTCTCAATGCCATCTATCTTCTCCATGGCCTCGCAAATCTGTTTAGCACATCTTGCACCCGTCCACTCATCATTTGCTGAAATTTATCATGTAGCCGTTTGTTCGCAAGTTCTCCCAATCAGCCTCGGCTGCCTGTGATCCTACCATGGTTAGCAACAAATAGAAACACACAAGAATATGATCCTACAGACTACTAAGAAGTGGTGGTGGTGTATCGCAAACCCGCAAGCAAATCTCAAATTCTTACCGCTTACCCAAAGAAGAAAGGTGATCGGCAACCGCTAGTAGTCAAAACTCTCAAAGCTTGAATAGAGCGATTACTGTGGAGAGTCCAACGCACGACGAGATGTATGTTGAGCTGGGAAGGCTTATAATATGGTAGCAAAAAGGGTCAGAATAATCAATTCAGAGATGCAAAGTTGAATAAACGCCAACGACGGTGATCAGGTCGGGTCCTAGGCTAGACCGCTAGAGACGCGAGCCTAGAACACCAACAAAATCACGGCGCGACACGTAAACAAGGAGGAGCACACTGAAAAAAAATTCGCTTTTTTTTTCGCTACTTTTTTTTTTATACGCTTCCTTTTTTTTGCGAAAAATCACTATAATGGCGAGTGTCTCAAAACTCTTCCCAGGTCAAACTTGTCGAAGCACGACTTAGAGGCATAACCGCATTCAAAGCAATGTCGCAAGTGAGGTAATCTTCGCACAATCCATGTAATACATAAGGAAAAGAGATACATAGTTGGCTTACAAATGCCACTTCACACAATACATAAATAAACATCCATCATTCAGATTACACTCAAGGTCCGACTACGAACCAAAAATAAAAGAAGAATACCCCACATGCAACACAGATCCCCGATCGCCTAACCTGGCTCCACTACTAATCGTCTGAAATGAAACATAGTAACGACTAAGGGCCTCATCATATTCCCACTTCAGCTCAGCCATGCCATCACACCGCATCACCGGTACCAGATCTGCTTTTGGTAGAATCAGGAGCCATGTGGACTCAAAGAATCTCACACCATGAGATCAAGACTATTTAAGCTTAAGGGAAGGCTGTAAAAAAAGGAGAGGCTGCAGCAAGCTTACTTAGCATATATGGTGGCTACATCGCAAAAGAGAGCGAGAAGAGAAGCAAAGCACGGTCGTGAAGCTAGTAGTGATCAAGAAGTGATCCTAAGCAACTCAAGCCAAACATAACTCCAACACTGTGTTCACCTCCCTGACTACCGAGAAGAGACCATCACGGTTACATACGCTGTTGATGTATTTTAGTTAAGGTCAACTTCGGTTTTCTACAACCGACATTAACAAATTCCCATCTGCCTCATAATCATGGGCACGGCTTTAAAGATAATACCGCAGGGTGTCCCAACTTAGCCCATAACAAGCTCTCACGGTCAACGGAAGGAATAAACCTTCACCCAAGACACTCCGATCGACTCTCGATCCCGGACATCAAGACATTTCGACAATGGTAAACTAAACCAGAAGACCTCCCACCAGGCCGACAAATCCCGATAGGAGCTGCACATATCTCGCTCTCGTGGCACACCGGATGAGCAAGACGACGGTTGGCATAGACCTCGTTGCCTGTGGGCGCCGGACATCGCCAAAGTTGGACCAACACTGAAGGAGCACCGCCCGGGGCTAAATAAAGATGACCCTGCTCGCGAAACCCAAGGGAAAAAGGGGTATAGGTGGCAAATAGTAAAACCAAGGTTGGGCCTTGCCGAGGAGTTTTATTCAAAGCGAACCGCCAAGGGGGTCCCATAAATCACCCGACCGCAGTAAGGAACGCAAAATCAAGGAACATAACACCCAGATGACGGAAACTAGGTGGCAAGAGGAACAAAACACTGCATAAGGCCGAGCCTTCCACCCTTTACCAAGTATATAGATGCATTAATTAAAACAATAGATATTGTGATATCCTAAAATAACCATGTTCCAACAAGGAACAAACTTCATCTCGACCGCAACTAGCAACGCTATAAGAGGGCCGAGCAAAGCGTAACATAGCCAATCAACGGTTTGCTAGGACATGGATGGTTAGAGGTTGACATGGCAATATGGGTGGCATGATATAGCAAGTGGTAGGTATCGCAGCATAGGCATATCAAAAGAGCGAGCATCTAGCAAGCAAAGATAGAAGTGATTTCAAGGTATGGTCATCTTGCCAGAAGGTTCTCAGAGTTGTCGAAGGCTTGATCCTCGAGGCGCTTCTCAACAGTTTCTCGCTCACGCACTCGCCTCCCGCCTACCCAAAGCAAGAACACAAGCAACGGAACCACAATCAAACAAGGAACAATGCACAAGCAATATGATGCAAAACATGACATGCGATGCGAGATGTGATATGCAATGCATATGTATGCTCCGTATGAAAATGATGAACTGGCATCAACTTGGCAAACCAAGTATGCCGCTGAAAGATGAGATGATTTCGTTGAAATCGATATAAAGATCACCGAATCGGATGCACGGTTTGCAAATGACAAGCAAAACAAGAATGACGCAAATCTATGCTTAATGTACCGATGCTACTTAGCAAGCAACAAGAAACTACGCTACAGCACCCCAACATAAAAACAAAGCATATGGCAGCGAACTACAGGAGATGCTTAACAAAAGAGGAACACTGAGCTACGGCTAAATCACATCATAACATGTTCAAACAAGCATGGTGAAAGTGCTCAAAATATCAGGTTCACAGACTTGGTGAAAATACTAACATGCCAGGAATTAACATCAGGAATGCATGTTTAGAGCAAGAAAACAACATGCTACAGGAACTTATAATAGCAAAACAAGGCATGACATGATTCTACTCAAAGCATATATCAATAGTCCCTTACTGACCATAAGCCAAAAAGGACCTTAAGAAATGATGGCACCCATGTAAACATTGCAAGTTTTATTACAGATTTCAGACTTAGCAGAAAAACTGGGCATGGCAAAAACAGTTAACGAGTAAGCATGTTCGTGAGCTCGATGCACTCACTACAGAGCATCTCAAGATAAACTAAGCATACACCCATCAAGAAGACATGGCATAGGAGCTATACATGGCAAGAACAACATCATAGCATACACGGATCAACTACAACGACCTCGTGAAAAATGAATCTCATGCAAACAGTCTGCCAGGAAACATTTTCAAGCAAAAGTAGAGCACGAAAATGACATGCTAGACTACTCCATAAATACCAACAAAGGCATGGATGGATAGAGCACATCCATATGTTCAAAACACCCTTACTGATCATGCTCAAAAGGGCATGGATCTCTCTGTAACAACATGAACATATGGCATAAAAATAACAGCAGGACAAGACTTAGTGAAAACACTAAGTTCCTGAAATCAGCAACATCATCATCCCTACTTTGCATGCTTGTTCTAGTCAACACATAGCTCACAAAAATACATGGCAAACACCCCTGGAAAGATGGCATGGCAATGTTCAACTCACATGTAGGACTCAAGTTCATAGGGTGCACACATAAATCATGGCAAAAATAACAAAAGAGCTCGAACTGATAAGATTCTGAAACTAACGATCTGAAGCCATATTCCAACAGCATTTCGGGCATCAAGATGAGCTCAAATACAAATGATGCAATGGAATGAAATGATATACTCTTCGGGGCGAACAATTTGACATATTATACGCCCAAAACGGAGTCACAGTTGCGGAGATGTGATGTGTTGAAAATGCCACAAAATTATCACAGATTATGACTTGGAGAAAATAACGAGGGGGGAGAGGGTCAACCTGCCCGATCGGATCTGACGCGCGCGAACCGAGGCGAGGCCGGGCTCGCCGGAGAGGGCGCCGGCGGGGTCGGGGTCGGCCGGATCCGGCGATGGGGAAGGCGGCCGAGGAGAGGGGTCGCGGCCGGGCGCGGATGGCGGCGGCGGAGTCCATGGCGGCGGCGCTCAAGCGGCGGCGGCGGGGGTCCGGGCGGCGGCGGCGCCCGAGGCGGCGGCGGTCGGCGCCGACCGGCGGAGGCGACAAGCGCCGGGCGCGCGACGACGGCGGTGAGGACGGGTTGGGAGGGCTCTGCTGGGGCTCGGGCGGGCTGGCGCGGCGGCGGCGCGCGGGCGGCGCGCGGCGTAGTGGCGGTGCCACGTGGCGGGGCGGGCGACTCGGACGTGTCCGGCCATGGCCGGACGTGTCCGGCATGCGCGGAGGGAGAACTGCTAGGGTTTCGTCCCAATTTCGTGAGGGTCTTTAAATAGGCATAGAGGGAGCTAGGAGAGTCCAAATGGGGTGTAGTTACCACACGATCGTGATCGAACGATCGAGAGCATGGAGGTGACTTAGATGGGTTATTGGGCTGTTTTGAGGGTTGTTGGGCTGCAACTTAAAAGAGGCCTTTGCGAGAGCGCTGTTAACCGTTGAGTACCAAACGAATTCCAAATGACCAAACTTGACAGTGGTCTACCGTGCTATACCAGGCCACTTGGCAAGGCTCGGTCCATTCCGAGAATGTTCAACACCCGCACACGGAAAAAGAACAAGAGGGACGCCGGGGAACATAGGAGTGCCGGATTGCTAAACGGACAACGGGGAATATGCTCGGAATCATGAGACGAACACGTATGCAAATGAGATGCACATGATGATAGAGGCAGAGGTGTCCCGCCTTCGATGAGATGGTGGATTTCGCTTTGGTGGAAGTCGACTTTGACGATCCGACTACGAAGCGTAGGCGAGGACGCCGCGCCTTTAGCAATCGCTAAACCAACTCCGAGAGGTTATCACCACGCCGAGCACGATCAACCTGACCACGAGGGTCTATTTCCGCGAGCAAACGAAGAACAAGCAAGAAACTGAGATTGCAACTGGATATTGCGAATATAAGATGAAAGCTTTATTGATCAAGGTGGGGTTCTGTGGACGCTTTGTCCGGTCGCTGAACACAAACGGCACGCCGGTTGCAGCTATGGCGAACTTTTGATCTAAACAAAACCTAAGTCTAAACGGTGCCCTAAGGGCTGTATATATGGAGGAAGAGGGGTGAATTTCGTGGCCCTTGGTGGAGGGGTCCAAACTAACCCTATCTCTTGTTTCCCCACACATACGGACTCTAAAAATAGCCTATACTAATGTATTTCGAAATTACATGGGCCTGGCCCAATAATAAGGTGACGCAAGACCTAGAATAGCCTATGGACTAATATTATGAAGTGGCATCTTGTATATTTCGTCCAAGGCTTCATGCACTCCTTATGGTGGCTTCAAAGTCCCGAAATCATCACTTGTAACTCCGTTTGATCCCTTGCGCATGCCATCAACTCCATGTGTGTTCTTGCTCCAATGTTCATCCTTCTCCAAGCTAGGCCCTTCATTTGTAAGCAAAACAAATGTATCCAATTTAGGCAAGATCATATTCTCATGAACATTAGAATCATTACCAAGAAACGAAAGTACCGGTAATTTAGTTGGCGCGCGAGCTCTAGTAATTGGTCCAAGATGTATAGCAGCAGGGCTGTGGGTGTAACAATGGTATTGATGTCCTCATCATCCTCCCTTCTTGAAATGAAGTCGCCTCGACGGCAAGTTCATCTTCCTCACCCAAATATGGCTTCAAATCTGCAATGTTAAAAGTGGACTAACCCCAAAATCTGCAGCAGCTCAAGTTTATATGCATTATCATTTACTTTCTCCAACACCTTAAAGGGACCAGCAAGACGTGGTATTAGCTTTGATTTGCAAATCAGAAATCTATCCTTACGCAAATGTAACCAAACAAGATCTCCAGTGCAAACACAACATGTTTTCTACCCTTATCTCCAAAGAAGTTTATATTTAGCATTCATACGCCAATGTTTTCCTTAGTTAACTCATGCATTTTTAAAATCAATTCAGCACGTTCTTTAGCATCAAAATTAACCTTCTCCAAGATGGAAGAGGCAACAAATCAATTGGTGCACGAGGTAGGAAACCATACACAACTTCAAAAGGGCACATCTTAGTAGTAGAATGCAATGAACGATTATAAGCAAATTCAATATGAGGCAAGCATTCCTCCCACATTTTCTTATTATTCTTTAGAACAGCCCTAAGCATAGTAGACAATGTTCTATTGACTACTTCAGCTTGTCCATCACTTGGGGTGACAAGTAGTACTAAAAAGCAGTTTAGTCCCCAACTTAGCCCATAAACATCTCCAAAAGTGGCTAAGAAATTTAGTATCACGATCTGAAACAATAGTATTTGGCACACCATGCAAGCTTAATAATTTCACGAAAGAACAAATCAGCAACATTGACAAAGATCATCGCTTTTATGACATGGTATAAAGTGTGCCATTTTCGAGAATCTATCCACGACAACAAATATGTTATCCTCCCTTCTTTGTTCTAGGTAAACCTAAAACAAAGTCCATAGATATATCCTCCCAAGGAACACTAGGTACAGCAAAGGCATATATAAACCATGAGGATTTAGTCGTGACTTAGCTTTTTGACATGTAGTGCAATGAGCAATAAAACGCCAACATCCCGCCTCATCTTTGGCCAAAAGAAATGTGTAGCAAGTACGCCCTCCGCCTTCTTCACGCCAAAGTGTCCCATTAGTCCTCCTCCATGCGCCTCCCGCAACAACAAAAGACGAACGGAGCTAGCTGGAATGCATAACTTGTTAGCACGAACACAAATCCATCATTAACGACAAACTTGTTCCATGTTCTTCCTTCTTTACAATTCTGCAATACATCTTTAAAATCAGCATCATGCACATATTGATCTTTGATGGTCTCCAAACCAAATATTTTGAAGTCAAGTTGTGAAAGCATAGTATAGCTTATTTAGACAATGCATCAAGAATAACATTTTCTTTACCCTTCTTGTGTTTAATGACATAAGGGAAAGTCTCAATGAATTCAACCCATTTAGCATGTCTACGATTCAGTTTAGCTTGACTTTTAATATGTTTCAAAGATTCATGATCGAATGTATAACAAATTCTTTGGGCCATAAATAATGTTGCCATGTTTCTAAAGTCCTAACAAGAGCATATAATTCTTTATCATAAGTAGAGTAATTCAGACTAGGCCCATTCAATTTTTCGTAAAAGTATGCAACAGGTTTGCCATCTTGTAATAACACACCTCCTAATCCAATTCCACTAGCATCACATTCAAGCTCAAAAGTCTTATTAAAATCAGAAGTTGGAGTAAAGGAGCATGTGTCAACTTAGCTTTCAATACCGTGAAGGCTTCTTCCCGCGGTACCCCAAACAAAAGGCACATCCTTCTTTGTAAGCTCATTGAGAGGTGCAGCAATGGTGCTGAAATCTCTCACAAAACGCCTATAGAAACCAGCGAGGCCAAGGAAACTCCTCACTTGTGTGACCGCTTTGGGCTGCGCCAACTCTCAATAGCTTCAATCTTGGCTTTATCAACTTCAATTCCTCGTGGAGTAACAACATAGCCAAGAAAAGATACTCGGTCGGTGCAAAAGGTGCACTTCCTAAGGTTACCAAACAAACGCATCACGAGAGCATTAAAAACAGCACGAAATGTTCCAAATGTTCTTCCAAAGATTTGCTATAAATCAAGATATCATCAAAATAGACTACCACAAATCGTCCAATGAAAGCACGAAACTTCGCTCATTAATCTCATGAAAGTACTAGGTGCATTAGTTAACCCAAAAGGCATGACTAACCACTCATATAATCCAAACTTAGTTTTAAATGCTGTTTTCCATTCATCTCCCAATTTCATACGAATTTGATGGTATCCACTACGCAAATCAACTTTGGAGAATATTGTAGAGCCACTCAATTCATCAAGCATATCATCTAGCCTAGGAATAGGGTGACGATAACTAATAGTAATATTATTAATGCCTCTACAATCAACACACATACGTGACGTACCATCCTTTTTCGCACTAGAATAATAGGAACAGACAAGGACTAAGGGATTCGCAGATATAACCTTTGTCGAGCAGCTCCTCAGATTTGACGATAATCTCCTTCGCCTCCTCCGGATTGGTACGGTATGGTGCACGGTTGGTAACGATGCACCGAATTAAGTCAATTTGATGCTCAATCCTCTAATAGGTGGTAATCCCGTGGCACATCTTGTGGAAAGACGCCAAATAACTCCCGCAAAATGTTAGTGACAAAGGGGCAAAGAGGAAGGCACGCCCTAATGAAAATAATGCCTCTTTGCACACAAAAGCATAGCAAACAGATTTGCTAAAATCTAACTCATCAATATCAGATTTGGTGGCAAGTAAACATGCACTTTTCAATTTAATTTCGTATAACAGAGATGATTTACTAATAGGCTTCATGTGTTGCTCAAATTCTTTTGCCACAATCTGATTTTCACTCTTATTTTTCTCCTGCTTTGCTTTATTAGCTCTATTAATATCATCTTTCAAAATGGACTCAGAGTCATAGGAAGCAAAGTAATATTTTTATCCTTATGAACAAGAGTATACCGATTGTTTCTACCATGGTGTATGTAATTTTATCAAATTGCCATGGTCTACCAAGTAACAAGGAACATGCTTGCATAGGTACCACATCACAATCAACATAATCAGATATGTAGAGATACTAAAATGCACACTAACAAAGACGTGTTACCTTAACCTTGCCGCTGTTGTTGAACCATTGGATGTAGTAAGGATGTGGATGTGGTCTTGTGGTGAGAGATAGCTTCTCCACCATCTCCATGCTAGCCAAGTTGTTGCAGCTCCTCCATCTATGATGACGCTAATAGAACGCTCCTTCACAACTCCTTTTGTATGGAACAAATTATGCCTCCGATTTTGCTCACTTGTGTAACTCGCACACTCAAAACACGCTGAGCAACTAAACATTCATACCACAAGATCTTCAAGAGCCATGTATTGTGTCTCATGATCGTAATCATCTCCACCGTGTTCCTCATGTGTAATAAGAGCCAAAGTCTCCTCATCATAGTCACTAGCGGACTCATACCCACCATCCTCCGTGAGCAATCATCACACGCTGAGATTTGCATTCTCTCGCAAAATGTCCTCTTCCCTTACAACGACGACAAATAATATCACTTGTGTGCCCTGCTGACGCCATGGAAGAAGAGCTCAGGCAGGCCCAGCAGGTGCTCTTGGCGATAGTGGTGGTTGTGCCTTTCTTGTATCACGGTTGAGGTGGCACCAAGGAGGTGATGGTGCAAAGGAAGTAGATGATGCACGTGGTGTCCATGATGAAGGTCGACTGCAGAAAAGTTAGTGCGCCAATGCCTGCCGATCCTCAAGACTTCACGCTCAGCTTTACAAGCAAGATGGAATAAACGAGTGATATTATTATAATCCTTATAGTCTAGAATGGTCTCAATCTCTATTTAATCCACCCGTAAAACGTGCAAGCATAGCTTCATTCTCCTCAACAATACCACATCTAATCAAGCCAGCTTTGTAATTCCCGATAATATTCTTCTACAGAATTTTTCCTTGTCTTAAGCGCTGCAATTTTTGAAGTAATTCACGTTGATAATATGGTGGAACCCAACGAGTACGCATAGCAGTTTTCAAAGCAGCCCAAGTAGCTGGAACAGATATAATCTACAATGTTCGCACCACCAAACACATGCAAAGCTAGTGAAAGCACAAACAGCAGCAGAACACGCCTCCTCGTGATATTGTAAACATGTAAATCGTTGTTCAGCTTTCTAACTCCCAAGTAAGATATATATCGTGAACATATCTACCCTCAAATGGTGGAATATTCAATTTCAGTTTAGGAGATGGTCATGATCTCGCACTGAGGGGGAGCCCTAGCATTGCCATTATTTGCATGTGGACGACCTGGTGGTTGTGGTGCTGGTGGTTGCACGTAGTTCGATGTTGATCAACCTCCTCCTCGTAATCTCCCACATAATCATCCTCCTCGGTACCAACAGCATAAAGAGAGGAGCCAAAGAAGCACCAACAAGAGTAGCAGCTGCACCAGAATTTTGTCCTCGCTCAAGAGGAACACGCCGAGCTCGCCCATACCGATTCGAAGGGGCGAGTTGTTGTCGCTGCAGAGGTGCGATAGGTGCAGCCAAGGTGGTTGTGGAAAACGCCACGAGCAATTCATCAAACTTGCTATCAAGCTTTGTTTCAAACGCCTTCTCAATGCCATCTATCTTCTCCATGGCCTCACAAATCTGTTTACCACATCTTGCACCTGTCCAATCATCATTTGTCAAACTTATCATGTAGCTGTTTGTTTGTCGTTCTCCCAATCAGCCTCATCGGCCTGTGTTCCTGCCATGGTTAGCAGCAATAGAAACACACAAGAATATGATCCTACAGACTACTAGGAAGTGGTGGTGGTGGTGTGGTGACAACACAAATCGTGAAGCAAATCTCAAATTCTTACCAGCCTACCAAAGAAGCAGGTGGTGATCGCAACCGCTAGTAGTCAAAACTCTCAAAGCTTGGCTATAGCGACATTGTGGAGAATCAAACGCACGACGAGATGTATGTGGAGCTGGGAAGGCTTATAATATGGTAGCAAAAAGGGTCAAGAATAATCAAATCGAGATGCAAAGTTGAATAAACGCCAACGACGCAGATCAGGTTGGTCCTAGGCTAGACCGCTAGAGACGCGAGCCTAGAACACTAACAAAATCACGGCACCGCACGTAAACAAAGGAAAAGCACACTCTGAAATTTTTTTTTCGCTTTTTTTTTTTTTTTTTTTTTTTTTTGCGCTTTTTTTTTTTTTTTGCGAAAAATCACTATAATGGCGAAAGTGTCTCAAAACTCTTCCTGTGTCAAATCGACAGATGGGCACGAAATTTTTCGACCAATTTTTTTTTTTTTCGATCGCCTCGACCCAAAACCGAAACGGGTCAAAAAACTGCTCTATAACGGCGATCGCTCAATACGCTTAGAAACACCTAAAATAGGATAGCCGTAAAATTTTTATCCCGTATGCTTTTGGAAAATTTTGGGCCTAAACGGAGGGTGGTTTCCTGACTTTTTTTTTTTTTTTTTGAAACCAACCTCTTCTACGGACGGCAAAAGATTGCTGAATCCAAACAAACAAACCTAATATGCAAGGGACTCGGATTGGTGATGATATATGGCAGCGGTGGTGGTATATGGATACGGATTCAAGCGGTGGCGATAAGCGTGGTGGTATATGGATACGGATTCAAGCGGCAGCGGCGGCGGCGTGACAACTTATGACCGTAACTCAAACTCTAAAAGACTAGACTCTAAGACCAAAGAACTAGACACGATTTATGCAACCGCAAATTCAACAATGCAAATACGTAAAAGATTATGCAAAGGCTCGATCGGTTCGGATAGGATGAACTAACCCTAATTTTTTTTGGCTTTTTCGTGGACTATAGGTATGAAGACGACTCGATCTAAACTACTTAAAATCAGAAAATCTCACCGAGCAACCCGGAAATCTGATACCACTTGATAGAGGCAGAGGTGTCCCGCCTTTCGATGAGATGGTGGATTTCGCTTTGGTGGAAGTCGACTTTGACGATCCGACTACGAAGGCAGCGAGGACGCCGCGCTTTAGCAATCGCTAAACCAACTCCGAGAGGTTATTGACCACGCCGAGCACGATCAACCCGACCACGAGGGTCTATTTCCGCGAGCAAACGAAGAACAAGCAAGAAACCGAGATTGCAACTGGATATTGCGAATATAAGATGAAAGCTTTATTGATCAAGGTGGGGTTCTGTGGACGCTTTGTCCGGTCGCTGAACACAAACGGCACGCCGGTTGCAGCTATGGCGAACTTTTGATCTAAACAAAACCTAAGTCTAAACGGTGCCCTAAGGGCTGTATATATGGAGGAAGAGGGGTGAATTTCGTGGCCCTTGGTGGAGGGGTCCAAACTAACCCTATCTCTTGTTTCCCCACACATACGGACTCTAAAAATAGCCTATACTAATGTATTTCGAAATTACATGGGCCTGGCCCAATAATAAGGTGACGAAAGACCTAGAATAGCCTATGGACTAATATTATGAAGTGGCATCTTGTATATTTCGTCCAAGGCTTCATGCACTCCTTATGGTGGCTTCAAAGTCCTGAAATCATCACTTGTAACTCCGTTTGATCCTCTATGCATGCCATCAACTCCATGTGTGTTCTTGCTCCAATGTTCATCCTTCTCCAAGCTAGGCCCTTCATTTGTAAGCAAAACAAATGTATCCAATTTAGGCAGCATCATATTCTCATGAACATTAGAATCATTACCAAGAAACGAAAGTACCTGGTAATTTAGTTGGCGTGCGCGAGCTCTAGTAATTGGTCCAGTATGTATAGCAGCAGGGGCTGTGGGTGTAACAATGGTATTGATGTCCTCATCACATGATGACATGATATGAGATGCATGACATGGACAAAAATGCAAAACGAAAACAAAACCCAACCACGGAGGGAATATCATAGCACATATCCGAAAATGGCAAGAGTTGGAGTTACAAATATGGAAAGTTACATCCGGGGTGTTACAACACTCCACCACTACAAGAGGATCTCGCCCCAGATCTAGGACCGAAAGAACTCCAGATATTCAGAACGGAGGTGATCCTCGCCCCTGTGTGGCTTCTCGATCGAATGGTGTGACCACTTTACTTTCGTGAATTTGATTGACTTGTTGCGAGTCTTGCGCCGGCTTTCTTCAAGAATAGCAACGGGTGCTCATGATAAGAGAGATCTTCTTGGAGGTCAATTTCTTCAAAGTTGATAGTGCGCCAGAATCTTGAAGCACTTATGAGCTGTGACACGTGAAACACATCGTGCACGCTTGCAAAGTTGGATGGAAGCTCGTTGATAGGCAAGATCGCTTTTGCCAATGATCTTGAAAGGACCCACGATCTAGGGGCAAGCTTCCATTTGATACCAAACGACGAGTACCTTTTCATTGAGAGACGCGCTAGGTAGACATGGTCTCCAATTTCAAAAGCCACATCACGGTGCTTGTCATCATAATAGTTCTTCCGCGCGATTATGCTGCTTTGAGATTCTCACGAATGACTTTGCACATTTCTTCGCTTCAGGATCAAGTAACGCCAAGAAGTTGGCGCTCACCGCCTCTGCACTAATTGAGAGGAGTACGACACTTTCGCCATAGAGAATTTCGAATGGGGCCTTGCCCAACTCGCTTGGAAGCTATTGTTGTAGGAGAACTCGCATATGGAAGACACTCTTCCCATTTCATGCCAAAGGAGATGACACAAGCCCCGAGCATATCTTCAAGGATTTGATTGACTCGCCGACTTGGCCACTTGTTTGAGGATGAAAAGTCGTGTTTAAACGAATGTTGGTGCCCATGGCCTTCAAAAGAATCCTGTAACTTAGAAGTGAAGATGCTTCCACGGTCTCAAGAGATCAATTGTGGAATACCGCAAGGAGACAATTCGAGGTGTATAACTCGCCAAATGAGCTGCTGTGATAGATTCTTTGACACGAAGAAAATGAGCCACTTTAGTAAGCTTGTCAATGACAACGAAGATAGCATCATTTCCACGCTTGGACTTAGGAAAACCAGTCACGTAAGTCCATCTCGATATGATCAAACTTCCATTCCGGAATAGCAAGAGGTTGGAGGAGACCAGCTGGTCTTTGGTGTTCTGCTTTCACCCTTCCGCAGACATCACATTCATTCACGAATTGAGCAATTTCGCTTCATTCGAGTCCACCAATATGACCGCTTGAGGTCATGGTACATCTTTGTACTTCCGTGATGAATGGATAGGAGGGAATTGTGTGCCTCATTCATGATGACTTTTCTCAGACGCTTTTAGGAACCACAATACGATCCTCAAAGAATAGAGTGTCTTTGTCATCCAAGCGATAGCACTTGTATTTGAAATGCCCTTGTCAATACCACGCTTCACCTTCTTCACCATGGTATCCAGAGTTGTGCCTCACGAATTTGATCTTCCAAAGTAGGAGAGACTATGAGGTTGGCAAGAAATCCTTGAGGAACAACTTGAAGATTCAGCTTATGGAAAGCTTCACAAAGATCCGTTGAAGGGCTTGAGAATTAAGTCACTGTAATAAGCCTTCTCGCCAAGGCATCTCGCAATCACATTCGCCTTGCCAGAGTATATTCAATACTTGGATTGTACTCTTGAATCATTTCACCCATCGAGTTTGCTCGAGGTTGAGGTTTGGTTGAGTGAAGATATACTTGAGACTCTTGTGATCGGTGAAAATGTCCACTTTCCTTCCCAACAAGAGATGTCTCCATGTTATCAATGCATGGACATTGCCGCCAACTCGAGATCGTGAGGGGGTAGTTCTTTTCGCTGGGCTTCAATCGACGAGAGGTATAGGCCACAACTTTCTTCTCTTGCTAACACAAAGACCGAGACCTTGCAAGGAAGCATCACGTAAAACTTCAATGGCTTGGATTCATCAGAGGAGTCAAGACAGAGTCAGAATTAGCTTCTCTTGAGGGTGTTGAAAGTGACATCACACTCAGTGTGTCCGCATATACTTGACATGCTTCGAGGAGGTTGGAAAGAGGCTTTGCAATCTTAGAGAAATTTCAACGAATCTTCGCAATAGCTTGCAAGACCGAGAAAATCATGGAGTCTGCTTGACATTCGAGGAGGTTCCCAATTCGTAATCAAGACACCTTCTCGGATTAACAGCGATGCCCTTGGCGGAGATGATATGACCAAGATAAAGAACTTCATCAAGCCGTAACTCACATTTGGAAAACTTCAGATAGAATTGATGCTCTCGAGCTTGTCGAGCACCAATCGCAAATGTTTGGCATGATCCTCGCTTGTTCTTGGAGAAGACCAAAATATCATCGAGATACACCAAGACGAAATCATTTGTGTAGGGGTTGAAGATAAAGTTCATCATGCGAGAGAAAGTTGAGGAATTTTTTTCAGCTGCTCGACCCAAAAATCGAAACGGGTCAAAAAACTTTCTATAACGGCGATCGCCTCAATACGCTTAGAAACACCTAAAATAGGATAGCCGAAAATTTTTTGTCAAGTGCGCTTGAAAATTTTGGGCCTAAACGGAGGGTGGTTTCCTGACTTTTTTTGAAACCAACCTCTTCTACGGACGGCAAAACATTGCTGAATCCAAACCTACTCGCATAAGGAAACACGAATCGAAATTAGATGGATCCCAAAAACAAGCCTAATATGCAAGGAACTCGGATTGGTGGTGGATATATGGTGGTGGTATATGGCAGCGGTGGTTGTATATGGCAGCGTGGTGGTATATTGATGCGGAGCATCCTACGGACATCACCACGCCAAGAGCCCATTTGGCAAGTGACACGTATGACATCTACTTTACATACACAAAGGTGAATCATCTCCTTTACGCTGCTCACTTGACACTCTCGAGGATGGTATACTACTTGACACTCCTTACGGTGCATGCATAGGTATTGCTCGAGCTTCACGGATGTCAAGGAGGAGTGCAAGCGCCAAGGAACGACTACACCATCCGCGAGGGAAGCGTGGAAGAGAAGACGGAAGAAAGGAGAAGAAGACGAGCGGCCGCAGGAGCCAGCCGGACGTCCGGACCGCCGTCCGGATCATCCGGCTCACCGGATCATCCGGTCGCCTCCGGATCATCCGGATAATCGGCTCAAGACAATGAGAAGCCGCCCGACGGCCGGATCATCCGGACGGCCGCCTGGATCATCCGGACCTCGACACCCGGATCATCCGCCACCATCCGGATCATCCGGACTTCACCACAGGCGTGACTTGGGCCGAGGCCCGTGTCCTTCGCCTCACTTACCCCCTTCGCCTTTGGGCTATAAATAGACCTCCTCCACCTCCTTTCTAGGGTTAGCAAAGTGATAGCTCATTCTTAGGTGAGCTTTGCTCCTACCTATCTCTTGAGAGAGAGACCACTACTCCATTGGAGGCCAAGACCTCCATCTAGGAGAAGATCCCTAGCGGATACAAGACCTCCGCTCTAGGAGAAGATCTCATGGATTCAAGACTCTCTTTAGGGAAGATCCATCTAGGATATCATCAAGACCTCCTCTTGGAGATGAACCTTACCTTGTATCTTTCCCTTTGTTGTTCATGTACCTTGTCACCTTGTGTGTTTGATTGTCTAGTGGATGTGTGATTGACTTGTTCTTGAGTGTTTCTTGTGATTTCTCCCGCTTTTCCCTCGTGTTCATCGTGTTCTTCGAGGGATCCCACTCCAAACGTGAAAGATCAACGAATTAGGGTTCCACCCACATCATATGGTATCATGAGCCACGTTGATCACGCTTTTGGAGTCCCTCCCACCGCTTTCTAGTCTTCTTTGCTTGATTTCGTCCCTAAATCGAAAAATCCCCACCAAAAATAGCCCCCAAAATTTTTGTGATTTGTTGGTTTGATGATGTTTTGTTGATTTTGATCCATGGATTTGCTTGGTTTCAAGTGGATCTAGCTTCCACCAAGTTTCCCCACCTTCCATCCATGAAATCCTCAAATTTTGCCCGAAAATCATCCATTTCACCAAAAATTCGTCCCCGAGAGCAAATCCCGAAGGGTTGATTTGGACGGATCATCCGGACCTTCTCCCGATCATCCAACCAAGCTCGATCAGCTGGACGCCCCGGGACGTCCAATAAATCACAGACCAAAAATGTAATCAAGGCCGACGAACCCGGATCATCCGGATGTCCTTCCGGATCATCCGACATAGCTCGATGAGCTGGACCTCCTCCCGATGTCCGGTTAATCGAAAACCGACACGATCAAATCTTGTTTTGTCCATAACTAATTCATCCGAACTCCGATTTTGATGTTCTTTAGCTCGTTTTGAAGCTATTGACATCCCCTATCCCACAAAAATACCACCAACACCATTTGACACCATCAACTTTTCGGAATTTGGCATCTTTGCCTAGGGCCTCCACCATATCATCCGCATTACCTCCACCGACTTCCGCAACCTAACCCATTTTGTTCCCCATAGCATTTGAGGTTGTTTGACTAGTGACTTGAGTCTCCTAAGGTGTTTCGGCTACTTAGGGACGGTTGCTTCTTCATCAACCACCACCACCACCACTTCCACATAACCTTCCCACCATACACTTCCGACAACCCAACTTAACCAAATTGTTGTTTGATCTTGTTTGAGTTGTGGCTTGTGTCTCCTAAGGTGTTTCGGCTACTTAGGGACGGCGACTTCAACTCCGACTCGTGTATAGCCCATCATTCCACTTCCGCATTGCCTAGTGCAACACCACCACCGCTTTCCGCTACCTGATGAGGACATCAATACAATTGTTACACCCACAGCCCCTGCTGCTATACATACTGGACCAATTACTAGAGCTCACAAGACGCCAACTAAATTACTGTGTACTTTCGCTTCTTGGTAATGATTCTAATGTTCATGAGAATATGATGTCGCTTAAATTGGATACATTTGTTTTGCTTACAAATGAAGGGCCTAGCTTGGAGAAGGATGAACATTGCAGCAAGAACAAGCATGGAGATGATGGCATGCTAAGGGGACAAGAATGGAGTTACAAGTGATGATTTCAGGACTTTGAAGCCACCATAATGAGTGCATGAAGCCTTGGACGAAATATACAAGATGCCACTTCATAAATTTCGTCCAGAGGCTATTCTGGTGCTCACACCTTATTATTGGGCCAGCCCATGTAATTTCGAAATACATTAGTATAGGCTATTTTAGAGTCCGTATGTGTGGGAACAAGAGATAGGGTTAGTTTCGACCCTCCACCAAGGGCCACGAAATTCACCCTCTTCCTCCATATATACAACCCTTAGGGCGCTGCTTAGACTTTGGGTTTTGTTTAGATTAAAAGTTCGCCATAGCTGCAACTTCGCAGATTTCGCTTGTGTTCAACGACTGCATAAAGGCGCCACGTAACCCCACCTTGATCAATAAAGCTTTCATCTTATATTCGCAATATCCAGATTGCAATCTCAGTTTCTTGCTTGTTCTTCGCTTGCTCGCAGAAATGACCTTCGTGGTCGTTGATCGCACCGCGTGGGTCAATAACCTCTCGGAGTTGGTTTAGCGATTGCTAAGGCGCGACGCCCTCGCACGTCAGAGTCGGATCGTGAAAGTCGACTTCCACCAAAGCGAAATCCACCATCTCATCGAAAGACGGGACACCTTTGCCTCTATCACTACCACCATTTGACATTTGTCATTTGAGATTTTGAGTTTGCGATTTTTCCGCTTCCTAAGGTGTTTCGCCACTTAGGACGAAGTCTCCATCTTCTTGGTATCTACACCAAGAACACCGCCACTCATCATCGCAGCGACGGTAACCTCGACGACACCTTTGTATATACCCTTGCAATTGCATTGTTAACCCCTAGCCCATTTTGCGTCACTTACCTATCGAGACTAGCCATTTGAGTATTGCCGGCAACGTTACTTGTGCACATTAGTGGTCCATACCTTCCATAGCATACATACCATATCATATTGGTATCATATCATACATTGTGTCACAATATCGTTCCTGCATATACACAATAGCTATCTTGGTTTGTGCATTGTGCATAAGTGGCCATTAAAAAAAAGCTTTTAAGCAAAAAGAGAGCAAAGAGCTCGTGAGCAAGTGCCATAGCATCATACCCCCAATGCAAATAAGAGCCATACCAAAATCTACATCATATGATATCATGCTTGAGAGAAACACCGAACCATACATACATAGCATAGTTGGGATAGAAGTTTATCCATTTCGTGATCTATAGGTTGTGCACAAGTGTCGATCCGCCTATTGAGCAATCGTATAGAGTCTCTTGAGTCGTGCAACACGAAGCGCTCGTGGACTCCACATTTTGTGCTCATTCCTTGGTTGCACGACCCCATTTATCTATCCGTGTGTGTTTCCGTACCATTTGCTATTGGTCTACTTGTTTCACTTTGCTAATTTGTGAATCTTTTTCAACATTATTGACTCTTGCTAACATTTTGCATCAAATTTTGTGCCACTATCCTCACCGAGCTCTACCATAAGCTTTACTTGATTGGTGGAGGAACAAGTCCGTACTAATTCCACTATTCTTTCATCTCACATTGAGTGAAACGAGATACATCCTCAACTTTGGGAAAAGGTAACTTGGTATTGTTTATCTCATTTCCTACTCACCTCTACTCGAGTCTTGTGATGGATAGGCAAGGCATTTCATCTTCGGTCTACAACAACAACGACGAGTTCGATGCCATGAACAACAACTCGACGCCAAGATGCAAGCTAAAATGGAGGAGATCAAAGCCCTCATCAAGTCCTACAAGCGATCTTCCTCATCTTTGAGAAGACGCCAAGAGCACATGCTTCCGAGCTACCATCTCCGCAAGATCACATCGCATCGACACCATCACCAACAAGAATGTGAAGGTCAAGAGCTCAACACCAACAACCGCCAACGACTTCACCATCTCCCTTGGCATCTTCGCCAAGCGACTTCAAGGCATCTTCGCCTACGGACATATGGCATCTTCGCCAACAAGAACCTCAAGACTACACTCAAGAGAAGCTACCCAAGCTCAAGTCCGCGACTTCCACGAGCTACTACGACCTCCACACCAACCACAAGATTCCTTTCTATGGGACTCAAGAACCCGAGGAGTACCTCGAGTGGGAGCGTTTGATGGACGACTACCTCAAGCTACATCAAGTTCGTCCCAAGATCAAGTGAAGTGCGCCACAAGAAACTTCCACGACCGCGCCGACATGGTGGCTTCACACACCTTCGGAGAGCTATGAGATGAGTTGGCCCAAGACGAAGAGAGCTTTACGGCGAGAGTTTGTGCCTCCAACCTACACGGAACAACTTCGACGCCAATTGGAGAACACCACCCAAGGATCCAAGTCCGTCGACAAGTACTTCAAGGAGATGATGATTGCTTTGCGACGAGCCGGCGCGGATTTAATTCTATGTCAATGAAGTTCCACTTCATGATGGGATAGCACAACGACATCTCCAAGACCATCTTCATCGAGAACTACAAGTCCATCGACGACTACTACATTGGTGCTCTCAAGGCGGAACAAGAACTCATGAAGGCCAAGGCTTCTCCACCCCAAGCACACTTCATGCATGCACCAAGCTCTACGACAAGCATGAGGCTAGTACCACCACGATGTCCAAGGCCGACAAGCTCCAAGACAATGCTCCCAAGTGCGACTTCACCGCCATCCCTCTTTGTGGCATTGATGATGCCGAGTCTACGTCGACTCTTTTCAAGACGGTGCGGCGATGAGTTCGACTATGGAGACCTTCAAGGACCAAGCTTTGGAGGCGAGTGACAAGGTGGCGAGCAAGGATGATGCTTCCATCTTAGGAGGCGAGAGTGATGATGTGCCATCTTCGGCCTTCATCCACGACGAGAGTGATGTTGAGCCATCTTCGGCCTTCATCCACGACGAGAGTGATGATGTGCCATCTTCGGCCTTCATCCACGGCGACCACGACGAGATGGTTGAGCATGGGACTTTCCCTTCGACCACGGCGATGTATGATGACTTGAGTGACTTTTGCCACCATATTGAGAGTGAGAGTGACTTCACCACTAGCCCCATATATGATGAGTTGCCAAAATTCCCATGTGAGGAGAGCCACAACACCCACCACTTGAGTGAGATGAGTGACTCCACCATACGTGAGTTTGAGTGCACCTATTTTGAGGGAGTGAGTGAACCACCAAATAGAGAGAGTGAGATAGTTGATAGGTTTCGTGAGGCCATTTGCACTTCTAACAACTTGACCCCTACCTCTATTATGTCTTCTCGTTTGGTGCTAGGTCCCATTTATGATGACGCGCCGATCCTCGATTTACTTCAGACTTCCTTTGGACAAGATGATGGCCATGGTGGAATATGATGCACCCCACATGGTTCCATCAACATGAAGATGACCACCATTTGGTCTTTCCCACCTCCCTACACCACTTGAGTGGAATGATAAAGGTAACATAGGTGAAGGTGATGCTCTAGTCCCACTAGTGGACATTCGTGACATTGATTGCTTGCATGATGTTGATCCACCTATTGCCATGCTTCATTCTAGTATGATTTCCCATGTGATGATTTGCCCATTTATGATGAGTATGATGATTCTATTGTGGAGTCTATTAGTTGTGATGCCATGTTACATAGGATTTCTTGTGACAATTCTTTAGGTGACATCATGTTTGATAATCCACTTGACTTGTCATATGCTATGCATGAGATCCATCATATGTCATATTTGCAATCTCTTCATAGTGACTATGCATATGCAATTAAATTAAACCCAATTTGCACTTATGGCATAGATGACAAGCCCATGGTTATTGGCAGTTGTTTCTCTTGTGATGATATTGATATGCTCCCTTTGCATCATTTATCTCATATGCCATGCCATGACCACCTAGCTTCGGATATGCATTGTTTTGGATGTTGTCCATTTTCTCCATATGATGTTTCCGATATTGCTCATGAGGAGACCCCCATAGTTTCCTCATACATGTTAGGAGAATTTGATCCATCCCATTCATTGCATGATCCCAATACTTGTGTGCACCATATGCTCCCCATGAATAAACATGCTTTTGATGTGCCATATACTTGTTTGCTCAATTTGTGTCCCCATCGTGTCATACATAATAACTATTCTTTCATGATGGATGACATGTTCTTATACCATGCATCAAATTTCTTTGAGCGATGCTTATCTTGCGCTTAACTCACACGCACATACACATCATGATGGATGATGTGTACATTTACCACGCACACAATTTCTTTGGTTTGTGTCTCTTTGTGTAGGTACCATGAATACTTGTCAACCTCGCAATCCCATGAGTTGACAAAACGAGCTCTTGAGAGCAATGACGATTTGGGATCCCGTGGACTATCCTTACCACTGCTCCTTCGCAAGGACTACGCCAACTCCTCTACTTGGCTCTCACACGGCTATGGGCCATTTACCACTTCTCACATTATGCTCATCTTACCGTGTTCACTTTGCATGCTATGCTTGCTTCTATGCCTTTGCCATGCAATTGTGACCCTTGT
Source organism: Aegilops speltoides (assembly GCA_021437245.1). Taxonomy (NCBI): domain Eukaryota; kingdom Viridiplantae; phylum Streptophyta; class Magnoliopsida; order Poales; family Poaceae; genus Aegilops; species Aegilops speltoides. Next base: position 216,951,807 of record CM038144.1, read on the forward strand.
TTGCATCTACCCATGATTCTCCATTATGATATTCCTATGTGTATTTGCATGCTTGGTGGAGATCCTTGTTGCTTTTGCCATGTTTATCATGTGCCCCATTCTATTGATGCTTGTTGTGTTGGGAGAGTCATGATGACCCATTGCTATTCACATATGGCCTCTCGCCAATACATTCATGATATTGTACTCATATCTTGCTTTCATGCTTGTGCTATGACTTGTGAATTATTCGTGCCCACTATTTGCACCAATGACATGTTTGCCATGATTCCTCCTAGTATGTTGCATCTTCGCACTACTAGCTTGCTTGATTTGATAGCTATGAATGCTCGCTATATTGCATCACCCATGTTCCACTACTTGCTTTCTTGGGTTGATGACATTTATGCTCATGCCTCTCACATGATAGATCTTGCTATGACTTGCCATTATCACATTCCCATGCATCATGATATATATGCCTTGTGTGTTGCATCCAATTCTTGGACTACTTGCTACTATCATATGGTTGGTTACACCAATATCATTTCTTCACATATGTCATGTCTCTTTGCTTGTCACATGCTTGACTTGATTGCCTCACACATGATGAACAATTGCTCTTTCTATTGTGTTGAGTGCCACCCTATATTCACTACACCCTATGCACATTATGTTTCGATTGTCTTGCATTTGACCCATGTGTTTAGACATCTTATCTTATGTGGTGTTGTGAATGATTCCTATGCCTACCATAGACCTTTCATTGAGCGCTTTGACAATGTTTACTATGAACTTGAGGTGGATGCTTATGCTCTTGTCACATATATTTGCATCTTGACCTCCCATTTGCATGCTTGTTACCATGATATACTTGATTGTGCTCAATTTATATGCTCAAATGCCATGCCACACTTCTTTGTCAAACCATATGCTATGCTTGATGACAACACTTGTTGGGTGAATCACCTCTTGAATGCTTGGTTTTGCTCTTACGACAACCACATTTGTTTTTCCAAGTGCTTGTTATCTTTGCTACTTTTGAAGGAATCACAAGACGGTGCGACATTGGAGAGTGCCCATTTGGAACTACAAGATGATTTAATGCTTGGTGATCGTCCACTTCTACACGATTTACATCATCTCTTTCCCATGGTGATTCGGATTTCGATCCGAGGTCGGATCTTTCCCAAGGGGAGGGATGATGCGAGCATCCTACGGACATCACCACGCCAAGAGCCCATTTGGCAAGTGACACGTGCGACATCTACTTTACATGCACAAAGGTGAATCATCTCCTTTACGCGTGCTCACTTGACACTCTCGAGGATGGTATACTACTTGACACTCCTTACGTGTGCATGCATAGGTATTGTCGAGCTTCACGGATGTCAAGGAGGAGTGCAAGCGCCAAGGAACGACTACACCATCCGCGAGGGAAGCGTGGAAGAGAAGACGAAGAAAGGAGAAGAAGACGGAGCAGCCGCAGGAGCTGGGCCGGACGTCCGGACCGCCGTCCGGATCATCCGCTCACCGGATCATCCGGTCGCCTCCGGATCATCCGGATAATCGCTCAAGACAACAGAAGTTGCCCGACGAAGCCGGATCATCCGGACGGTCACCCGGATCATCCGGACTTCGACACCCGGATCATCCGCCACCATCCGGATCATCCGGACCCACAAGGCGTGACTTGGGCCGAGGCCCGTGTACCCCTTCGCCTCACTTACCCCTTCGCCCTTGGGCTATAAATAGACCTCCTCCACCTCCTTTCTAGGGTTAGCAAAGTGATAGCTCATTCTTAGGTGAGCTTTGCTCCTACCTATCTCTTGAGAGAGAGACCACTACTCCATTGGAGGCCAAGACCTCCATCTAGGAGAAGATCCCCTAGTGGATACAAGACCTCCGTCTAGGAGAAGATCCCCTTGCGGATTCAAGACCCCTCTTTAGGGAAAATCCATCTAGGATATCATCAAGACCTCCTCTTGGAGATGAACCTTACCTTGTATCTTTCCCTTTGTTGTTCATGTACCTTGTCACCTTGTGTGTTTGATTGTCTAGTGGATGTGTGATTGGACTTGTTCTTGAGTGTTTCCCCTTGTGATTTCTCCCCGTTTTTCCCCGTGTTCATCGTGTTCTTCGAGGGATCCCACTCCAAACGTGAAAGATCAACGAATTAGGGTTCCACCCTACATCATATATGGATACGGATTCGAAGCGGTGGCGGATAAGCGGTGGTGGTAGATGGCAGGGGGATGATGATGGTGCGGCGGCGGCGTGACAACTTATGACCGTAACTCAAACTCTAAAAGACTAGACTCTAAGACCAAAGAACTAGACACGACGATGCAACCGCAAATTCAACAACGCAAATACGTAAAAGATTATGCCAAGGCTCGATTGGTTCGGATATGATGAACTAACCCTAATTTTTTTGTGGCTTTTTCGTGGATCAGAGGTATGAAGAATGACTCGATCTAAACTACGAAATCGAAAATCTCACCGAGCAACCCGGAAATCTGATACCACTTGATAGAGGCAAGGGTGTCCCGCCTTCGATGAGATGATGGATATCACTTTGGTGGAAGTCGACTTTGACGATCCGACTACGAACGTGCGAGGACGCCGCGCCTTAGCAATCGCTAAACCAACTCCGAGAGGTTATTGACCACGCCGAGCACGATCAACTCGACCACGAGGGTCTGCTTCTCGCGAGCAAACGAAGAACAAGCAAGAAACCGAGATTGCAACTGGATATTGCGAATATAAGATGAAAGCTTTATTGATCAAGGTGGGGTTCGAGACGCCTTTGTCCGGTCGTTGAACACAAACGGCACGCCGGTTGCAGCTATGGCTAACTTTAATCTAAACAAAACCCAAGTCTAAACGACGCCTTAAGGGTTGTATATATGGGGAAAAGGAGGGAATTTCGTGGCCCTTGAGGGTGGGGTCCAAACCAACCCTAACTCTTGTTTCCCCACACATACGGACTCTAAAAATAGCCTATACTTAAGTATTTCGAAATTACATGGGCTCGCCCAATAATAAGGTGACGCAGCACCTAGAATAGCCTATGGACGAATATTATGAAGTGGCATCTTGTATATTTCGTCCAAGGCTTCATGCACTCCTTATGGTGGCTTCAAAGTCCCGAAATCATCACTTGTAACTCCATTCTTGATCCCCTTGTGCATGCCATCAACTCCATGCGTGTTCTTGCTCCAATGTTCATCCTTCTCCAAGCTAGGCCCTTCATTTGTAAACAAAACAAATTTATCCAATTTAGGCAGCCTCATATTCTCATGAGCATTAGAATCATTACCAAGAAAGTACCTGGTAATTTAATTGGCGTGCGCGAGCTCTAGTAATTGGTCCCGTATATGTAACAGTAGGGGCTGTGGGTGTAACAATGGTATTGATGTCCTCATCAAAGAAGAAGAATGGAGCAAGACTGGAGTTGCCCGGATCATCCGGACACCCAGCCGGACGATCCGGACCGAGCCCGGACGATCCGGACGACCACCCGGATGATCCGGCTAACGTGCCCGAAGACAACAGAAGCTGCTCGACAAAGCCGGATCATCCGGACGATCGCCCGGATCATCCGGACCCCCGACACCCGGATCATCCGGACCCCGCCTGCGTGCGTGACTTACCCCTTCGTGGCTTAGCACTATAAATAGACCTCCTCCTCCCCACTTTGAGGGTTAGCATTGGATTAGCTCATATTTGTGTGAGAGCCTTTGCTCATCCACTCGGTTACTTCTCCTCGGAGATCAGGACCTCTTCGGAGAAGATCCACCAGCGGATTCAAGACCCCTATCTAGGGAAGAACATCAAGGCCTCCTCTTGGAGATGAACGGTTCCTTTGTATCCTTACCCTAGTTGACTTTGTATCTTGTGGATCTCTTACGTGTGTGGTGATCTAGCACTTGTGTGATCGATTCCTTGTTGGTTGAGTGATTCCTCTCTCGTTTTCCCCGTGTTTCCCCTTGTGCTTCTGCGTGTTCTTCGTGATTCCTCCGTAGGATCCACTCCAAACGTGAAAGATCGACGCTATAGGGTTCCACCCTACATCACTTTTGGCCCAAGACAAGATAGAGTTCAAGTCTCTCACGTTCTGGACTCAGATTCGGACTGCACAGACACACCTGACTCAAAACGTCAACAAATTTTTCATACGGACTCCAAATTGGGTGATTCTTTTTTTGTTGGAAAGTAGATTTTATGCTCTTTCCACATCAATTGGATTCACCTTAAAATTCGTCCGGAGCGTTGAGTTATGGACGAAACAATCTGATGCTGCAGCAGAATCCGAGTCAAACTACAAGTCCAAAGGTGTTACGTCACCTCCACTTGGGCCCATTGGCCTTGTACGACCTAGGGTTAGTTTTAGGCTGCCTTGGGACGTCCTCCCACCTCCTTGGCCACCACCCCTTGCTCCTATATAAGTAGATCCGTCTAGTAGCTTTCCCCTTGGATTTGTTTAGTTGAAAGTTAGCCATTGCAACTTCGTGTACTTTGTTTGTGTCCAACGACCAGACCAAGACCGCTTACGGATCCCCGCCTTTATCAATACTTCATATATACTCGCAATATTCAGATTGCTTTTATCATATTCTTGCTTGTTCTTCGATCGCTTGCAGTGAATAGACCTTCGTGGTCGTTGATTGTGCTCCGGCGTGGTCAATGACCTCTCGAGTTGGTTTAGCGATTGCTAAGGCGCAACGTCAGCACGCTTGTAGTCGAATCGTCAAAGTCATCTTCACCAAATCGATAGTTATCATCTCATCGAAAGATCGACACCCCCGCCTATCAAGTGGTATCGCTTTTCAGTTGCTCGGTGAGAATTTCCAGCTTTCCTAGATTAGATTTATTTTCTAACCTATTGTCCAAGAAAAGCCACACAAAAAGTTAGATCTATTCATCCTTTATCCAAGCCAGTCTGAACGTTTTCAATTTTCTATTCATTGCTTGCATAGTTGAATTATCGGTTGCATCGTCGTATCAGTTGCTGGTCTTAGTGTCTAGTTCCTTTGGAGTTTCGAGTTCTGTTCACATTAGTCACGCCGCCGCTGCATCATTATCCCTTCCGTTATCCACTATCCCATCCATTAATTTCCACCACGTGCTACGCATTGTTCATTGTCATAATCGTAGTTAAGGTCACTCACATCTTCGCCTGATCCAATCTGCATCTTATCTAGTTTGTCTTGGAAAGAGGGAGAAAAAAAAGAGAGAAAAAAGGAAAGAAAAAAAGGAAAAAAGAGAGAAGAAAAAAAGCATGAGAAAAAAAGAGAGAAAAAAAAATCGGATCTATCTAGAATCAATCTCGTACCTGAATTCGGATTGGAATCTGTTTTGCGCACTGTTCGGTAAAACAGGTGTGTCTTCCTGATACGAAGTCCGTTTTGGCTCCGTGAGTACTCAAATTGAAGCTGGCGACGAGCCGCATCTAAATAGTTGCAGAAGCTAGTTCAATATTTGACACCTCAAAATCGGCTTCTAAATAGGTCGTTTTGCCCTCCGAAGTTCGTGAACACAGCTTGTTCCAATTTTTCAGGCCAGTTTTAGAATTCTTTGACTCCTCATATCAACTCGGAATTGAGTGATTTTTTTGCATTGGAAAGCTTGAGTTAGTAGCATTCTTTGAAAGAATTTATCAGAAAATTGTCTCAAACTTTTCAAGAGGAAAGTTGGAGAGAGAGTTGTTCTATATCCTGCTTGGCAGTTGTTTTTCATCATTATCTTCACTACCGTTGTGATCTTCACTTATATCTTGCTGTCAAGAGCTACTTAGTATCCTTCATTGATGCTAGTTGTGCTACACCGTGACCTCATTAGTGTTCTAGGATCGCGTCTCTAGTCCGGTCTAGCCTAGGACCAGCACAGTACCGTCGTTGAGCATTTATTCAACATTGCATCTTTGAACTGATTATTGCTAAAAAATTTGCTACCATATATAGCCAACCCAGCTCCACATATTTCTACACCGTGTATACGTACGTTCCCCTGGCAATCGCTTTACACAATCTTCAGAGTTACATGACACCGCTGGTTGCCTGAACTTGTAAGATATTGATATTTGCTTTACTGTGAGCACTTTACAACCACATCCTAGTAGTTCATAGGAACATTATTCTCGAATTTTGTTTCTTATTTCTACTAATCATGACAGGTTTCGGAGATAGAAGTTCTTGGACGACGAACACATCATCACCATCACGAGAGTTGGGACAACACACACAAGCACATGGTCAGGTTACCTCTTTACCGTCATTTGAGGGTAGATTTAATCCTGCTATTTATCTAGCTTGGTAGCTTGAAGTAGAACAAGTTTTTCGTCACCATGACTTTTCTGAACTTGAGAGAGTAAGAGCTGCGACTAGAGCATTTACTGGTTTTGCTTCTGTTTGGTGGAGTGTGCATTGTAAGAAAAACATTGATAACCAACCCACAACTTGGAAACATTTGAAAGATGTAATGAGACAACAATTTTTTCCTCCTTACTATCGTCGTCAATTGCTTCGCAAATTTGAACAATTTAAACAAGGCAACAACAATGTTCATGCTTACTACCAAGAGTTCAAATCTTATATGCATCATTGTGACATAGAAGAATCTGAGGATGATACAATGAATAGATTTTTTGGTGGTTTGAACCATGATATTCAGGCAAGATTTCAGTATATTCCTCGTTGCATTACTGGTATGTATGTTCGTGCTTGTACCTTTGAGAGACAGTTACAGGAGGATGCATTGAGTGACTACAACAACTACTATTCCAGTTCATGCTCACCACCGCCGGTTGGTTCCTCCACCGTTGCACCTACTAGAGCAGCCCTACCTTGGATTGTGAGAGCGACATCATCTCAAGAGTATGGTGCATTGTCTATGTCTGTACCTACATCAGCTACGTTTTTGTGACAAGGTAACAGCAATGGTATTGATGATATAACTTCACATGAGAATGATGCATCCCTAGTTAACTTGAATGCATCATGTGTTGAGTTACCTGGTGATTTGAGCACAACACCTATTTTAGAGAATCTTGATACTGTCATGAATGCGTCATGTGATCAGACAACTGAAATACCAACAATTTTGAGTGCATCCATTGAATTAACTGTTGATGCAAAAGAATCAATGTTTAATCATTTTGATATGACCTCTAATCTTGGTGATGATTCTGTGTCGAATGACTTATTGCATGTTTGCTTATTTAAGCATGTTGTAGCATGTAAATTTGATGCAAGTAAGGTTTATTCACCAATGTTGGGATGGTTTAATGATGAACATTGTCAATCTTTTGAAATGAATAAGAGCTTCACTTATATGTGCAAACTGGGTTGCAATATTTTCATGCCTTCTACTTCTTGTGACAATATTATGGCTTTATATTTTATGAACTATGAAAGTTACTCATGCATACATGTGTCATATGTGCAAAAACAAAGAGAAGTAAAAATGGATGACATATTCATATACAACATGTACACATTGTCTTTTTTGTTAGCCACATTTCAGATTAAGCAACGTCGAGGACGGCTTTGTTTTCAAAAAGGGGACGATGATGAGGATATGACTACCTTCGATATGACCCAAAATATTGCATACATGCATATTTGTCAGGTGATTTCTAGTGCAAACTATTCAATAATCTATTTATGTTATCCAGAACAAAAATACTTCACACACTTTTGTGTTTTGTCTAATTGCAGGTGTATGGGACATTTGTACAATCCACATATGAAGATAAGGAAGAAAGAGATGTTTATTTGCTGTTCAAAAAGTTCTCTCATGTCACTTTTGGCCCAAGAGAAGATAGAGTCCAAGTCTCTCACGTTCTGGACTCAGATTCGGACTGCACAGACACACCTGACTCAAAACGTCAACAACTTTTTCATACGGACTCCAAATTGGGTGATTCTTTTTTTGTTGGAAAGTAGATTTTATGCTCTATCCACACCAATTGGATTCACCTTGAAATTCGTTTGGAGCGTTGAGTTATAGACGAAACAATATGATGCTCCAGCAGAATCCGAGTCAAACTACAAGTCCAAAGGTGTTACGTCACCTCCACTTGAGCCCATTAGCCTTGTACGACCTAGGGTTAGTTTTAGGCTGCCTTGGGACGTCCTCCCACCTCCTTGGCTGCCACCCCTTGCTCCTGTATAAGTAGATCCATCTAGTAGCTTTCCCCTTGGGATTTGTTTAGTTAAAAGTTAGTCATTGCAACTTCGTGTACTTCGTTTGTGTCCAACGACCAGACCAAGACCGCTTACGGATCCCCGCCTTTATCAATACTTCATATATACTCGCAATATACAGATTGCTTTTATCATATTCTTGCTTGTTCTTCGATTGCTTGCAGGAATAGACCTTCGCGGTCAGGTTGATTGTGCTCCGGCGTGGTCAATAAGCTCTCAGAGTTGGTTTAGCGATTGCTAAAGCGTAACGTCGTGCACGTTTGTAGTCGGATCGTCAAAGTCATCTTCACCAAATCGATAGTTATCATCTCATCGAAAGATCGGGACACCCCCGCCTCTATCAGGCTATATGCCTTATTCTCCTTGTTTTCGCCAGATGGCATGCTGTAACTCACGTGTGTGATAGCCAATAACAAAAGGGCATTCCTGGCATCGGTCAATATATATGTGGAAACGATATCTCCTCTATAGAGGACAAGAAATTTTGGGGCAATCAGGCAAAAAGCGCACGAGAAAATGAAGTACTTTCAAGGACTGCCATAGAATGGAGAGATGTTCACTTAAACGATTATAATTTTGTCATTCAGAGCCGTGTCGGACCCACAAGTACTCAAACTGCTCGCGGCGAGCGCGCGAATCTAGAAAATACTCCCCACCTGCGCCAGGAGGCCCGGAGTACCCTCAAATTCAGCCTTAAGCAGGACTTTTTGGCCCTAAAAGTCATAGAACACCAATCGTCGCTGTTTTTTAGACAAGTTTCTGAACCCATTGGCACTACCTTTTGAAGGAAATTCGAGAGATTATGTTGCTTATAAACATTAGCCCCCTGGTAGGGACAAACACACCTTCCTGCAGAGGCTCTATGATTCGGGCAATCTCATTTGGCCGTAAATTGAAGAAAATCCAACGGCTATATGCCTTATTCTCCTTGTTTTCGCCGGATGGCATGCTGTAACTCATGCGCGTGAAAGCCAAGAACAAAAGTGGCATTCCTGGCATTGGTCAATATATATGTGGAAACGATATCTCCTCTATAGAGGACAAGAAATTTTGGGGCAATCAGGCAAAAAGCGCACGAGAAAATGAAGTACTTTCAAGGACTGCCATAGAATGGAGAGACGCTCACTAAAACAGTCATAATTTTGTCATTCGAGTCCGTGTCGCACCCATTAAGTACTCAAACGGCTTTCGTGAGCGCCGAATCCAGAAAATACTCCCGCTTGCACCAGAGGCCCGAGTACCTCAACACGGCCTTAAGCAGACCTTTTGGCCCCGAAAGTCAAAGAACACCATTCGTTGCTTTTTCGACAAGTTTCAACCCATTGGCACTTCCTTTTGAAGGAAATTGAAAGATTATGTTTCTTATAAACATTAGCCCCTTGTAGGGACAAACATACCTTCCTGCAGAGGCTCTATGATCCGCAATCTCATTTGGTCAGAATTGAAGAAAATCCAGCAGCTATATGCCTTATTCTCCTTGTTTTCGCCAGATGGCATGTCAGAACTCACGCTGCGGAAAGGCAAGAACAAAAGGGCATTCCTGGCATCGGTCAATATATATGTGGAAACGATATCTCCCCTATAGAGGACAAGAAATTTTGGGAAAATCAGGCAAAAAGCGCACAAGCAAATGAAGTACTTTCAAGGACTGCCATAGAATGGAGAGATGTTCACTAAAACAGTCATAATTTTGTCATTCGGAGTCCGTGTCAGACCCACAAGTACTCAAACTACTCCCGACGAGCGTGCGAATCCAAAAAATACTCCCCGCCAGCACCAGGAGACCCGGAGTACCCTCAAATTCAGCCTTAAGCAGGACTTTTTGGCCCTGAAAGTCATAGAACACCATTCGTCGCTGTTTTTGAGACAAGTTTCTGAACCCAATTGCACTTTCTTTTGAAGGAAATTCGAGAGATTATGTTGCTTATAGACATTAGCCCCCTGGTAGGGACAAATGTACCTTTCTCGCAGATGCTCTACGATCCGGCAATCTCATTTGGTCAGAATTGAAGAAAATCTAGCGCTATATGCCTTATTCTCCTTGTTTTCACGGATGGCATGTCAGAATTAATGCGCGTGAAAGCCAAGAACAAAAGTGGCATTCCTGGCATCGGTCAATATATATGTGGACACGATATCTCCTCTATAGAGGACAAGAAATTTTGGGGCAATCAGGCAAAAAGCACACGAGAAAATGAAGTACTTTCAAGGACTGCCATAGAATGGAGAGATGTTCACTAAAACGGTCATAATTTTGTCATTCGGAGTCCGTGTCAGACCCACAAGTACTCAAACTGCTCGTGGCGAGCGCTCGAATCCAGAAAATACTCCCCTCCTGTGCCAGGAGGCCCGGTGATGTAGGGTGGAACCCTAATTCGTCGATCTTTCACGTTTGGAGTGGGATCCCTCGAAGAACACGATGAACACGGGGAAAAACGGGGAGAAATCACAAGGGGAAACACTCAAGAACAAGTCCAATCACACATCCACTAGACAATCAAACACACAAGATCACAAGGTACATGAACAACAACGGGAAAGATACAAGGTAAGGTTCATCACCAAAAGGAGGTCTTGATGAAATCCTAGATGGATCTTCCCTAAAGAGGGGTCTTGTATCCGCAGGGGGATCTTCTCCTAGATGGAGGTCTTGGCCTCCAATGGAGTAGTGGTCTCTCTCTCTCAAGAGTAGAGATAGGTAGGAGCAAAGCTCACTTAAGAATGAGCTATCACTTTGCTAACCCTAGAAAGGAGGTGGAGGAGGTCTATTTATAGCCCAATGGGCTAAGGGGTAATTGAGGGCGAAGGGTACACGGCCGCGCCCAAGTCACGCACGCAGCGGGTCCGGATGATCCGGATGGTGGCCCGGATGATCCGGTGACGGGGTCCGGCGATCGTCCGATGATCCGCTTCGTCGGGCAGCTTCGTTGTCTTCGGCGCGGATATCCGGATGATCCGGAGGGGACCCGAATGATCCGGCTGGTCCGGATGATCCGGACGGCGGTCCGGATGTCCGGCTATCTTCACCGCTGCCCGCCTTCTTCTCCTTTCTTTCGCCTTCTTCCATGCTCCCTTCATGGATGGTGTAGACGACGCTTGCGCCACACTCCTCCTCGACATCCGTGATGTTCCGACAATACCTATGCATGCACACGGAGAAGTGTCAAGTAGTATACCATCCTCGAGAGTGTCAAGTGAGCACGTAAAGGAGATGATTCACCTTTGTGTATGTGAAGTAGATGTCGCACGTGTCACTTGCCAAGTGGACTCTTGACATGGTGATGTCCGTAGGATGCTCCGCATCATCCCCTCCCCCTTGGGAAAGATCCGACCTCGGATCGAAAACCAAATCACCATGAGAAAGAGATGGCTTCGCCGTGAGGAAGTGGACGTTCACCAAGTACTCGTCATCTTCAATCTCGCAATGGGCACTCTCCAATGTCGCACCGCCTTGGGATTCCTTCAAATGATCAAGGACAACAAACACTTGAAAAACAAATGTGGTTAGCGTTAGTGCAAAACCAAGCATTCAAGAGGTGACTCACCAAACAAGTGTTGTCATCAAGCATAGCGTATTGTTTGACAAAGGATTGTGACATGGCATGTAAGCACATAAATTGAGCACAAGGAAAGATATCATGGGGACAAGCATGTAAATGTGAGGTAGAGATGCAAATATGTGTGACAAGAGCATAAGCATCCACCTCAAGTTTATAGCAAACATGGGCAAAGCGCTCAATGAAAGGTCTATGGTAGGCATAGGAATCATTCACAACACTAAAGAAGATAAGATGTCTAAACACATGGGGCAAGTGCAAGACAATCCAAGCATAACGTGCATAGGGTGTAGTGAAGATATCGTGGCACTCAACACAATAGAAAGAGCAATTGTTCATCATGTGTGAGGCAATCAAGTTAAGCATGTGAGAGGCATGAGCATATGTGTCATCAACCCAAGAAAGCAAGTAGTGGAACATGGGTGATGCAACATAGCGAGCAATCATAGCAATCAAGGCAAGTATGCTAGTAGTGCGAAGATGAAACATACTAGGCGGAATCATGGCAAGCATGTCATTGGTGCAAATATTGGGCATGAATAATTCACATGTCATAGCACAAGCATGAAAGCAAGATATGAGGACAATAGCATGGGGCACATGATAAACATGGCAATAGCAACAAGGATCTCTACCAAGCATGCAAATACACATAGAAGTAGCATAATGATGAAACATGGGTAGATGCAAGCAAGGGTCACAACTGCATGGCAAAGGCATAGAAGCAAGCATAGCATGCAAAGTGAACACGGTAAAATGAGCATAATGTGAGAAGTGGTAAATGGACCATAGCCGTGTGAGAGCCAAGTAGATGAGTTGCGCGTAGTCCTTGCGTGAAGGGAACGGTGGTAAGGATAGTCCACGGGATCCCAAATCGTCATTGCTCTCAAGAGCTCGTTTTGTCAACTCGTGGGATTGCGAGGTTGACAAGTATTCCTGGGTACCTACACAAAAGAGACACAAACGAAAGAAATTGTGTGTGTGGTAAATGTACACATCATCCATCATGATGTGTATGTGCACGTGTGAGTTAGCACAAGATAGGCATCGCCAAAGAAATTTGATGCATGGTATAGGAACATGTCATCCATCATGAAAGAATAGTTGTTATGTATGACACGATGGGGACACAAATTGAGCAAACAAGTATAAGGCACATCAAAAGCATGTTTATTCATGGGGAGCATATGGTGCGCACACATATTGGGATCATGCAATGGATGGGATGGATCAAAATCTCCTAAAATGTGTGAGGAAACTATGGGGGTCTCCTCATGAGCAATATCGGATACATCACATGGAGAAAGTGGACAACATCCAAAACAATGCATATCCGGGTTAGGTGGTCATGGCATGGCATATGAGATAAATGATGCAAAGGAGCATATCAATATCGTCACAAGAGAAACAAATGCCAATAACCATGGGCTTGTCATCTATGCCATAAGTGCAAATTGGGTTTATTTTAATGGCATATGCATAGTCACTATGAAGAGATTGCAAATAAGACATATGGTTGATCTCATGCATAGCATATGACAAGTCAAGCGGATTATCAAACATGATGTGACCTAAAGAATTGTCACAAGAAATCCTATGTAACATGGCATCACAACTAATAGACTCCTCAAGAGAATCATCATACTCATCATAAATGGGCAAATCATACTAGCATGAAGCATGGCAATAGGTGGATCAACATCATGCAAGCAATCGATGTCAAGAATGTCCACTAGTGGGACTAGAGCATCACCTTCACCTATGTTACCTTTGTCATTCCACTCAAGTGGTGTAGGTGAGGTAGGAAAGACCAAATGGTGGTCATCATCATCATCTTGATGGAACCATGTGGGCGGTGCATCATAATCCACCATGGCCATCGTCTTGTCCAAAGGGAGGACGAAGTCGTCGAGGATCGGCGCGTCATCATAAATGGTACCTAGCACCAAACGAGAAGACACAATAGAGGTAGAGGTTAAGTCGTTAGTGTTGAAAGTGGCCTCACATGACCTATCAACTATCTCACTCTCTCTATGTGGTGGTTCACTCACTCCCTCAAAATAGGTGCACTCAAACTCACGTATGGTGGAGTCACTCATCTCACGCAAGTGGTGGGGGTTGTGGCTCTCCTCACATGGGAATTGTGGCAACTCATCATGTATGGGGCTAGTGGTAAAGTCACTCTCACTCTCAATATGGTGGCTCAAGTCACTCAAGTCATCATACGTCGCCGTGGTCGAAGGGAAGTTCCCATGCTCAACCATCTCGTCGTGGTTGCCGTGGATGAAGGCCGAAGATGGCACATCATCACTCTCGTCGTGGATGGAGGCCGAAGATGGCTCAACATCACTCTCGCCTCCTATGATGGAAGCATCATCCTTGCTCGCCACCTTGTCACTTGCCTCCAAAGCTTGGTCCTTGAAGGTCTCCGTAGTCGAACTCGTCGCCGCACCGTCTTGAAAAAGAGTCGAAGTAGACTCGGCATCATCAATGCCACAAAGAGGGATGGCGGTGAAGTCGCACTTGGGAGCATCGTCTTGGAGCTTGTCGGCCTTGTACATCATGGTGGTACTAGCCTCATGCTTGTCGAGAGCTTGGTCGCCAAGTTTGCTTGGGGTGGAGAAGTCTTGTCCTTCATGAGTTCTTGTTCCGCCTTGAGAGCACCAATGTAGTAGTCGCCGATGGACTTGTAGTTCTCGAGGAAGATGGTCTTGGAGATGTCGTTGTAATCCCATCATGAAGTGGAACTTCATCGAAATGGGGTCGCCCACGCCGCTCGTCAGAAGGCAATCATCATCTCCTTGAAGTACTTGTCGATGGACTTGGATCCTTGGGTGGTGTTCTCCAATTGGCGCCGGTTGTTCCGTGTAGGTTGGAGGCACAAACTCTAGCCGTAAAGCTCTCTTCGCCTTGGGCCAACTCATGTCGTAGTACTCAAGGTGTGTGAAGCCACCATGCCAATGCATAGTCGTGGAAGTTTCTTGTGGCGCACTTCACTTGATCTTCGGGACGAACTTGATGTAGCTTGAGGTAGTCATCCATCAAACGCTCCCACTCGAGGTACTCCTCGGGTTCTTGAGTCCCATAGAAAGGAATCTTGTGGTCGGTGTCGAGGTCGTAGTAGCTCGTGGAAGTCGCGGACTTGAGCTTGGGTAGCTTCTCTTGCGTGTAGTCTTGAGGTTCTTGTTGGCGAAGATGTCGTATGTCCGTAGGCGAAGATGCCTTGAAGTCGCTTGGCGAAGATGCCAAGGGAGATGGTGAAGTCGTTGAGCGCTTGTTGGTGTAGAGCTCTTGACCTTCACATTCTTGTTGGTGATGGTGTCGATGCCGATGTGATCTTGCCGGAGATGGTAGCACGGAAGTCTTTGCACTTGAGCGTCTTCTCGAAGATGAGGAAGACCACTTGCGGTTCTTGATGAGGGCCTTGATCTCCTCAATGCGCTTGTCCATCTTGGCGTCGGAGTTGTTGTTCATGGCATCGAACTCGTCGTTGTTGTTATAGACCGAAGGTGAAATGCCTTGCCTATCCATCACAAGACTCGAGTAGAGGTGAGTAGGAAATGAGATAAACAATACCAAGTTACCTTTTCCCAAAGTTGAGGATGTATCTTGTTTCACTCAATGTGAGATGAAAGAATAGTGAAATTGGTACCAGACTTGTTCACTCACACCTATCAAGTAAAGCTTATGGTAGAGCTCGGTGAGGATAGTGGCACAAAAATTTAATGCAAAATGTTAGCAAGAGTCAATAATGTTGAAAAAGATTCACAAATTCGCAAGTGAAACAAGTAGACCAATAGCAATGAAAGGTACACGGAAACACACACACGGATAGATAAATGGGGTCGTGCAACCAAGGAATGAGCACAAAACGTGGAATCCACGGAAAACGCTCGTGTTGCACAACTCAAGAGAGACGCTAGCACGATTGCTCAATAGGCGGATACGACACTTGTGCACAACCTATAAGATGCAAAATGGATATTCTTTCTATCCCAAGTATGCTATGTATGTATGGTTTCCGGTGTTTCTCACAAGCATGATATCATATGATGTAGATTTTGGTATAGCTCTTATGTGCAATGGGGTATGATGCTATGGCACTTGCTCACGAGCTCTTTGATCTCTTTTTGCTTAAAAGCTTTTTCTCCTTTTTTTTCTATGGCCACTTTTGCACAATGCACAAACCAAGATAGCAATTGTGTATATGCGGGAACAAACTTGAGGCACAATGGAAGATATGATGCCAATATGATATGGTATGTATGCAATGGAAGGTATGGACCACTAATGTGCACAAGTAACGTTGACGGCAATACTCAAATGGCTAGTCTCGATAGGTAAGTGACGCAAAATGGGCTAGGGGTTAACAATGCAATTGCAAGGGAATATACAATGGTGTCGTCGAGGTTACCGTCCTTGGCAATGATGAGAGGCGGTGTTGTTGATGTCGACCCGCTCCTAGTTAGCCGAAACACCCTAGGAAACGGAAAAACCGCAAACTCAAAATCCAAAGGCAAATGTCAAATGGTGGTAGCGGAAAAGCGGTGGTGGTTTGCACTCGGCAATGCTGATGAGGACATGACTACCTTGGATATGACCAAAAATATTGCATACATGCATATTTGTCAGGTGATTTCTAGTGCAAACTATTCAATAATCTATTTATGTTATCCAGAACAAAAATACTTCACACACTTTTGTGTTTTGTCTATTGCAGGTGTATGGGACATTTGTACAATCCACATATGAAGATAAGGAAGAAAGAGATGTTTATTGCTGTTCAAAAAGTTCTCTTACGTCACTTTTGGCCCAAGAGAAGATAGAGTCCAAGTCTCTCACGTTTTGGACTCAGATTCGGACTGCACAGACATACCTGACTCAAAACGCCAACAACTTTTTCATACGGACTCCGAATTGGGTGATTCTTTTTTTGTTGGAAAGTAGATTTCATGCTCTTTCCAGCAAAATTGGAATCACCTTAAAAGCCGTCCGGAGCATTGAGTTGTGGACAAAACAATCTGACGCTGCACCAGAATCCGAGTCAAACTACAAGTCCAAAGGTGTTACGTCACCTCCACTTGGGCCCATTGGCCTTGTACGACCTAGGGTTAGTTTTAGGCTGCCTTGGGACGTCCTCCCACCTCCTTGGCCGCCACCCCTTGCTCCTATATAAGTAGATCCATCTAGTAGCTTTTCCCTTGGGATTTGTTTAGTTAAAAGTTAGCCATTGCAACTTCGTGTACTTCGCTTGTGTCCAACGACTGCACCAAGACCGCCACGGATCCCCACCTTTATCAATACTTCATACATAAAATTGGCTCAAACTTTTCAAGAGGAAAGTTGGAGAGAGAGTTGTTGTATATCCTGCTTGGTAGTTGTTTTTCATCATTATCTTCACTACCGTTGTGATCTTCACTTCTATCTTGCTGTCAAGAGCTACTTAGTATCCTTCATTGATGCTAGTTGTGCTACGCCGTGACCTCATTAGTGTTCTAGGCTCGCGTCTCTAGTCCGGTCTAGCCTAGGACCAGCACAAGACTGTCGTGAGCGCTTATTCAACATTGCATCTTTGAATTGATTATTGCTAATTTTTTGCTACCATATATAGCCAACCCAGCTCCACATATTTCTACACCGTATACATACGCCTCGCAATCGCTTTACACAATCTTCAGAGTTACTTGACACCGCTGGTTGCCTGTCACCACCGCCGCATGGTAAGAACTTGTAAGATATTGATATTTGCTTTATCGTGAGCACTTTACAACCACATCCTAGTATTTCATAGGAACGTTATTCTCGAATTTTGTTTCTTGTTTCTACTAATCATGACAGGTTTCGAGATAGAAGTTCTTGGACGATTTAACACATCTTCACCATCACGAGAGTTGGGACAACACACACAAGCACATGGCCAGGTTAGCTCTTTACCGTCATTTAAGGGTAGATTTAATCCTGCTATTTATCTAGCTTGGGAGCTTGAAGTAGAACAAGTTTTTAGTCACCATGTTTTTTCTGAACTTGAGCGAGTACGAGCTGTCACTAGAGCATTTACTGGTTTTGCTTCTGTTTGGTGGAGTGTGCATTGTAAGAAAAACATTGATAGCCAACCCACAACTTGGAAAGATTTGAAAGATGTAATGAGAAAACAGTTTTTCCCTCCTTACTATCGTCGTGAATTGCTTCAAAAATTTGAACAATTTAAACAAGGCAATAACACTGCTCATGCTTACTACCAAGAGTTCAAATCTTATATGCATCATTGTGACATAGAAGAATCTGAGGATGATACAATGAATATATTTTTGGTGGTTTGAACCATGATATTCAAGCAAGATTTCAGATATTCCTCGTTGCATTATCGGTATGTATGTTCGTGCTTGTACCTTTGAGAGACGCATTCTGAGGAGGATGCATTGGGTGACTACAACAACTACTATTCCAGTTCATGCTCACCACCGCCGGTTGGTTCCTCCACCATTGCACCTACTAGAGCAGCCCCACCTCGGATTGTGAGCGCGACATCATCTCAAGATTATGGTGCATTGTCTACGTCTTTACCTACATCAACTACGTCTTTGCGACAAGGTAACAGTAAAGGTATTGATGATATAACTTCACATGAGAATGATGCATCCCTAGTTAACTTGAATGCATCATGTGTTGAGTTACCTGGTGATTTGAGCACAACACCTATTTTAGAGAATCTTGATACTCTCATGAATGCGTCATGTGATCAAACAACTGAAATACCAACAATTTTGCACCCATTGAATTAACTGTTGATGCAAAAGAATCAATGTTTAATCATTTTGATATGACCTCTAATCCTGGTGATGATTCTGTGTTGAATGACTTATTGCATGTTTCCTTATTTAAGCATATTGTAGCATGTAAATTTGATGCAAGTAAGGTTTATTCACCAATGTTGGGATGGTTTAATGATGAACATTGTCAATCTTTTGAAATGAATAAGAGCTTCACTTATATGTGCAAACTGAGTTGCAATATTTTCATGCCTTCTACTTCTTGTGCTAATTTTTGGCTTTAGATTTTATGAACTATGCAAGTTACTCATCTATTCATGTGTCATATATGCAAAAATCAAGGGAAGTAAAAATGGATGACATATACATATACAACATGTACACCTTGTCTCTTTTGTTAGCCACATTTCAGATTAAGCAACGCCGAGGACGGCTTTGTTTTCAAGAAGGGAGGATGATGAGGACATGACTACCTTGGATATGACCAAAATATTGCATACATGCATATTTGTCGGTGATTTCTAGTGCAAACTATTCAATAATCTATTTATGTTATCCAGAACAAAAATACTTCACACACTTTTGTGTTTTGTCTAATTGCAGGTGTATGGGACATTTGTACAATCCACATATGAAGATAAGGAAGAAAGAGATATTTATTGCTGTTCAAAAAGTTCTCTCACGTCACTTTTGGCCCAAGAGAAGATAGAGTCCAAGTCTCTCACGTTTTGGACTCAGATTCGGACTGCACAGACATACCTGACTCAAAACGCCAACAACTTTTTCATACGGACTCCGAATTGGGTGATTCTTTTTTGTTGGAAAGTAGATTTCATGCTCTTTCCAGCACAATTGGAATCACCTTAAAATCCGTCCGGAGCGTTGAGTTGTGGACGAAACAATCTGACGCTGCAGCAGAATCCGAGTCAAACTACAAGTCCAAAGGTGTTACGTCACCTCCACTTGGGCCCATGAGCCTTGTACGACCTAGGGTTAGTTTTAGGCTGCCTTGGGACGTCCTCCCACCTCCTTGGCCGCCACCCCTTGCTCCTATATAAGTAGATCCATCTAGTAGCTTTTCCTTTGGGATTTGTTTAGTTAAAAGTTAGCCATTGCAACTTCGTGTACTTCGTTTGTGTCCAACGACCAGACCAAGACCGCTTACGGATCCCCATCTTTATCAATACTTCATACATACTCGCAATATTCAGATTGCTTTTATCATATTCTTGCTTGTTCTTCGATTGCTTGCAGGAATAGACCTTCGTGGTCAGGTTGGTTATGCTCCGGCGTGGTCAATAACCTCTCGGAGTTGGTTTAGCGATTGCTAAGGCGCAACGTCGTGCACGTTTGTAGTCGGATCGTCAAAGTCGTCTCCACCAAATCGATAGTTATCATCTCATCGAAAGATCGGGACACCCCCGCCTCTATCAAATGCGGAAGTGGAATGATGGTCTATACACGTGTCGGAGTTGAAGTTGTCGTCCCTAAGTAGCCAAAACACCTTAGGAGACACAAGCCACAACTCAAACAAGCTCAAACAACAATTGGGTTAAGTTGGGTTGTCGGAAGTGTATGGTGGGAAGGTTATGTGGAAGTGGTGGTGGTGGTGGTTGATGAATAAGCAACCGTCCCTAAGTAGCCAAAACACCTTAGGAGACTCAAGTCACTACTCAAACAACCTCAAATGCTATGGGGAACAAAATGGGTTAGGTTGCGGAAGTCGGTGGTGGCTATGCGGATGATATGGTGGATGGCCTAGGCAAACTTGCCAAAATTTTCAAAAATTTGATGGAGTCAAATGATGTTGGTGGTATTTTTGTGGGATGGGGTATGTCAAGAGCTTCAAAACGAGCTAAAGAACGTCGAAAACGGAATTCGGATGAATTAGTTATGGACAAAACAAAAATCAGCCGAAGTCAGTTTCAGGGTTAACCGGACATCCGGGAGGAGGTCCGGATGATCCAGTGATAGAGGCAAAGGTGTCCCGTCTTTCGATGAGATGGTGGATTTCGCTTTGGTGTAAGTCGACTTTGACGATCCGACTACGAACGTGCGAGGACGTCGCGCCTTAGCAATCGCTAAACCAACTCCGAGAGGTTATTGACCACGCCGAGCACGATCAACTCGACCACGAAGGTCTGCTTCCTGCGAGCAAACGAAGAACAAGCAAGAAACTGAGATTGCAATCTGGATATTGCGAATATGAGATGAAAGCTTTATTGATCAAGGTGGGGTTACTGTGGCGCTTTGTCCAGTCGTTGAACACAAACGGCACACGAAGTTGCAGCTATGGCGAACTTTTGATCTAAACAAAACCCAAAGTCTAAACGGTGCCCTAAGGGCTATATATGGAGGAAGAGGGGAGAATTTCATGGCCCTTGGTGGAGGGTCCAAACTAACCCTATCTCTTGTTTCCCCACACATACGGACTCTAAAAATAGCCTATACTAATGTATTTCGAAATTACATGGGCCTGGCCCAATAATAAGGTGACGCAAACCTAGAATAGCCTCTGGACGAAATTTATGAAGTGGCATCTTGTATATTTCGTCCAAGGCTTCATGCACTCATTATGGTGGCCTCAAAGTCCTGAAATCATCACTTGTAACTCCATTCTTGTCCCCTTGCGCATGCCATCATCTCCATGCTTGTTCTTGCTCCAATGTTCATCCTTCTCCAAGCTAGGCCCTTCATTTGTAAGCAAAACAAATGTATCCAATTTAGGCAAAGATCATATTCTCATGAAGATTAGAATCATTACCAAGAAACGAAAGTACCGGTAATTTAGTTGGCGTCTTGCGAGCTCTAGTAATTGGTCCAAGATGTATAGCAGCAGGGCTGTGGGTGTAACAATGGTATTGTTGTCCTCATCATCCTCCCTTCTTGAAATGAAGTCGCCCTCGACGGAAGTTCATCTTCCTCACCCAAATATGGCTTCAAATCTGCAATGTTAAAAGTGGACTAACCCCAAAATCTGCAGCAGCTCAAGTTTATATGCATTATCATTTACTTTCTCCAACACCTTAAAGGGACCAGCAGACGTGGCATTAGCTTTGATTTGCGCAAATCAGAAATCTATCCTTACGCAAATGTAACCAAACAAGATCTCCGGTGCAAACACAACATGTTTTCTACCCTTATCTCCAAAGAAGTTTATATTTAGCATTCATACACTCAATGTTTTCCTTAGTTAACTCATGCATTTTTAAAATCAATTCAGCACGTTCTTTAGCATCAAAATTAACCTTCTCCGAAGATGGAAGATGCAACAAATCAATAGGTGCACGAGGTAGGATGATGAGGACATCAATACCATTGTTACACCCACAGCCCCTGCTGCTATACATACTGGACCAATTACTAGAGCTCACAAGACGCCAACTAAATTACTGTGTACTTTCGCTTTCTTGGTAATGATTCTAATGTTCATGAGAATATGATGTCGCTTAAATTGGATACATTTGTTTTGCTTACAAATGAAGGGCCTAGCTTGGAGAAGGATGAACATTGGAGCAAGAACACACATGGAGTTGATGGCATGCGCAAGGGATCAAGAACGGAGTTACAAGTGATGATTTCAGGACTTTGAAGCCACCATAAGGAGTGCATGAAGCCTTGGACGAAATATACAAGATGCCACTTCATAATATTCGTCCATAGGCTATTCTAGTTGCTCGTCACCTTATTATTGGGCCAGGCCCATGTAATTTCGAAATACATTAGTATAGGCTATTTTTAGAGTCCGTATGTGTGGGGAAACAAGAGATAGGGTTAGTTTCGACCCTCCACCAAGGGCCACGAAATTCACCCCTCTTCCTCCATATATACAGCCCTTAGGGCACCGCTTAGACTTGGGTTTTGTTTAGATCAAAAGTTCGCCATAGCTGCAACTTCGCGTTTCGCTTGTGTTCAACGACTGACAAAGGCGCCACGGAACCCCACCTTGATCAATAAAGCTTTCATCTTATATTCGCAATATCCAGATTGCAATCTCAGTTTCTTGCTTGTTCTTCGTTTGCTCGCAGGAAATAGACCTCGTGGTCGTTGATCGTGCTCGGCGTGGTCAATAACCTCTCGGAGTTGGTTTAGCGATTGCTAATATGCTGACGTCCTCGCACGTCAGTAGTCGGATCGTCAAAGTCGACTTCCACCAAAGCGAAATCCACCATCTCATCGAAAGACGGGACACCTCCGCCTCTATCATAGGAAACCATACACAACTTCAAAAGGGCACATCTTAGTAGTAGAATGCAATGAACGATTATAAGCAAATTCAATATGAGGCAAGCATTCCTCCCACATTTTCTTATTTTTCTTTAGAACAGCCCTAAGCATAGTAGATAATGTTCTATTGACTACTTCAGTTTGTCCATCAGTTTGGGGGTGACAAGTAGTACTAAAAAGCAGTTTAGTCCCCAACTTAGCCCATAAACATCTCCAAAAGTGGCTAAGAAATTTAGTATCACGATCTGAAACAATAGTATTTGGCACACCATGCAAGCGAATAATTTCACGAAAGAACAAATCAGCAACATTGACAAGATCATCGCTTTTATGACATGGTATAAAGTGTGCCATTTTCGAGAATCTATCCACGACAACAAATATGTTATCCTCCTTCTTTGTTCTAGGTAAACCTAAAACAAAGTCCATAGATATATCCTCCCAAGGAACACTAGGTACAGGCAAAGGCATATATAAACCATGAGGATTGAGTCGTGACTTAGCTTTTTGACATGTAGTGCAATGAGCAATAAAACGCTCAACATCCCGCCTCATCTTTGGCCAAAAGAAATGTGTAGCAAGTACGTCCTCCGCCTTCTTCACGCCAAAGTGTCCCATTAGTCCTCCTCCATGCGCCTCCTGCAACAACAAAAGACGAACGGAGCTAGCTGGAATGCATAGCTTGTTAGCACGAACACAAATCCATCATTAACGACAAACTTGTTCCATGTTCTTCCTTCTTTACAATTCTGCAATACATCTTTAAAATCAGCATCATGCACATATTGATCTTTGATGGTCTCCAAACCAAATATTTTGAAGTCAAGTTGTGAAAGCATAGTATAGCGACGAGACAATGCATCAAGAATAACATTTTCTTTACCCTTCTTGTGTTTAATGACATAAGGAAAGTCTCAATGAATTCAACCCATTTAGCATGTGTACGATTCAGTTTAGCTTGACTTTTAATATGTTTCAAAGATTCATGATCGAATGTATAACAAATTCTTTGGGCCATAAATAATGTTGCCATGTTTCTAAAGTCCTAACAAGAGCATATAATTCTTTATCATAAGTAGAGTAATTCAGACTAGGCCCACTCAATTTTTCGTAAAAGTATGCAACAGGTTTGCCATCTTGTAATAACACACCTCCTAATCCAATTCCACTAGCATCACATTCAAGCTCAAAAGTCTTATTAAAATCGGAAGTTGGAGTAAAGGAGCATGTGTCAACTTATCTTTCAATACCGTGAAGGCTTCTTCCCGTGCTGCACCCCAAACAAAAGGCACATCCTTCTTTGTAAGCTCATTGAGAGGTGCAGCAATGGTGCTGAAATCTCTCACAAAACGCCTATAGAAACCAGCGAGGCCAAGGAAACTCCTCACTTGTGTGACCGTTTTGGGCTGCGGCCAACTCTCAATAGCTTCAATCTTGGCTTTATCAACTTCAATTCCCTGTGGAGTAACAACATAGCCAAGAAAGGATACTCGGTCGGTGCAAAAGGTGCACTTTCCAAGGTTACCAAACAAACGTGCATCACGTAGAGCATCAAAAACAGCACGTAAATGTTCCAAATGTTCTTCCAAAGATTTGCTATAAATTAGTATATCATCAAAATAGACTACCACAAATCGTCCAATGAAAGCACGTAAAACTTCGTTCATTAATCTCATGAAAGTACTAGGTGCATTAGTTAACCCAAAAGGCATGACTAACCACTCATATAATCCAAACTTAGTTTTAAATGCTGTTTTCCATTCATCTCCCAATTTCATACGAATTTGATGGTATCCACTACGCAAATCAACTTTGGAGAATATTGTAGAGCCACTCAATTCATCAAGCATATCATCTAGCCTAGGAATAGGGTGACGATAACGAATAGTAATATTATTGATGCCTCTACAATCAACACACATACGTGACGTACCATCCTTTTTCGGCACTAGAATAATAGGAACAACACAAGGACTAAGGGATTCGCGATATAACCTTTGTCGAGCAGCTCTCATACTTGACGATAATCTCCTTCGTCTCCTCCGGATTGGTACGGTATGGTGCACGGTTGGGTAATGATGCACCGAATTAAGTCAATTTGATGCTCAATCCCTCGAATAGGTGGTAATCCGGTGGCACGCCTTGTGGAAAGACGTCGGTGAACTCCCCGCAAAATGTTAGTGACAAAGGGGGGCAAAGAGGAAGGCACGTCCTCGAATGAAAATAATGCCTCTTTGCACACAAAAGCATAGCAAATAGATTTGCTAAAATCTAGCTCATCAATATCAGATTTGGTGGCAAGTAAACATGCACTTTTCAATTTAATTTCGTATAACAAGAGATGGTTTATTATTAGGCTTCATGTGTTGCTCAAATTCTTTTGCCACAATCTGATTTTCACTCTTATTTTTCTCCTGTTTTGCTTTATTAGCTCTATTAATATCATCTTTCAAAATGGACTCGTGAGTCATAGGAAGCAAAGTAATATTTTATCCTTATGAACAAGAGTATATTGATTGTTTCAACCATGGTGTACAGAATTTTTATCAAATTGCCATGGTCTACCAAGTAACAAGGAACATGCTTGCATAGGTACCACATCACAATCAACATAATCAGCATATGTAGAGATACTAAAATGCACACGAACAATGACGTGTTACCTTCACCTTGCATTGTTGTTGAACCATTGGATGTAGTAAGGATGTGGATGTGGTCTTGTGGTGAGAGATAGCTTCTCCACCATCTCCGTGCTAGCCAAGTTGTTGCAGCTCCCTCCATCTATGATGACGCTAATAGAACGCTCCTTCACAACTCCTTTGTATGGAACAAATTATGCCTCTGATTTTGCTCACTTGTGTAACCTGCACACTCAAAACACGTTGAGCAACTAAACATTCATACCTATCAAGATCTTCACAGCCATGTATTGTGTCTCATGATCGAATCATCTCCACCGTGTTCCTCATGTGTAATAAGAGCCAAAGTCTCCTCATCATAGTCACTAGCGGACTCATACCCACCATCCTCGTGAGCAATCATCACACGCTGAGATTTGCATTCTCTCAAAAAATGTCCTCTTCCCTTACAACGACGACAAATAATATCACTTGTGTGCCTGCTGACGCCATGGAAGAAGAAGAGCTCTGCAGGCCCAGCAGTGTGCTCTTGGCGATAGTGGTGGTTGTGCCTGCTTTCTTGTATCACGGTTGGAGGTGGCACCAAGGAGGTGATGGTGCAAAGGAAGTAGATGATGCACGTGGTGTCCATGATGAAGGTCGACCTGCAGAAAAGTTAGTGCGCGCCAATGCACATCGATCCTCAAGACTTCATGTTCAGCTTTACAAGCAAGATGGAATAAACGAGTGATATTATTATAATCCTTATAGTCTAGAATGGTCTGAATCTCTATTTAATCCACCCGTAAAACGTGCAAGCATAGCTTCATTCTCCTCAAGAATACCACATCTAATCAAGCCGGTTTGTAATTCCCGATAATATTCTTCTCTGAGTTTTTCCTTGTCTTAAGCGCTGCAATTTTGAAGTAATTCACGTTGATAATATGGTGGAACCCAACGAGTACGCATAGCAGTTTTCAAAGCAGCCCAAGTAGTGGAATGGATATAATCTACAATGTTCGCACCACCAAACACATGCCAAGCTAGTGAAAGCACAAACAGCAAGCAGGAACACATCTCTCCTCGTGATATTGTAAACATGTAAATCGTTGTTCAGTTTCTAACTCCCAAGTAAGATATATATCAGAACATATCTACCCTCAAATGGTGGAATATTCAATTTCAGTTTAGGGAGATGGTCATGATCTCGCACTGAGGGGGAGCCCTAATATTGCCATTATTTTCATGTGGACGACCTGGTGGTTGTGGTGCTGGTGGTTGCACGTAGTTCGATGTTGATCAACCTCATCCTCATAATAGTCCACATACTCATCATCCTCCTCGGTACCACCAGCAGCAGAGGCAGGAGCCAAAGAAGCACCAACAGCAGAGCAATGCACCAGAATTTTGCCTGCTCAATAGGAACACGCCGAGCTCGTCCCATACCGATTCGGAAGGGGCGAAGTTGTTGTCGTTGTAGAGGTGCGAAAGGTGCAGCCGGCGGTGGTTGTGGAAAACGCGAGCAATTCATCAAACTTGCTATCAAGCTTTGTTTCAAACGCCTTCTCAATGCCATCTATCTTCTCCATGGCCTCATCAAATCTGTTTAGCACATCTTGCACCTGTCCAATCATCATTTGTCAAACTTATCATGTAGCTGTTTGTTCGTCAGTTCTCCCAATCAGTCTCATCGGCTTGTGATCCTGCCATGGTTAGTAGCAATAGAAACATACAAGAATATGATCCTCTGACTACTAGGAAGTGGTGGTGGTGGTGTGGTGGGCAGTCACAAATCCGTCAAGCAAATCTCAAATTCTTACCAGCTTCTTACCCAACAAAGAAAGGTGATCGGCAACCGTTGTAGTCAAAACTCTCAAAGCTTAGCTATAGCGATTACGGAGAATCAAACGCACGACGAGATGTATGTGGAGCTGGAAGGCTTATAATATGGTAGCAAAAAGGTCAAGAATAATCAATTCAGAGATGCAAAGTTGAATAAACGCTCACGACAAGATCTTGTGCTGGTCCTAGGCTAGACCGTGCTAGAGACGCGAGCCTAGAACACTAACAAAATCACGGCGCTGCACGTAAACAAGGGAGGAGCACACTCTGAATTTTTTTTTCGCTTTTTTATGCTCTTTTATTTTTTGCGCTGTTTTTTTTTTTGCGAAAAATCACTATAATGGCGAGTGTCTCAAAACTCTTCCTGTGTCAAACTGATAGGATGGGCACGAAATTTTTTCGACCAATTTTTTTTTTTCGATTGCTCGACCCAAAAACTGAAACGGGTCAAAAAACTTTCTATAACGGCGATCGTCTCAATACGGACCTCAATTTTTTTTGAAACCAACCTCTTCTACTGACGGCAAAAGATTGCTGGAATCAAACCTACTCGCACAAGGAAACACGAATCGGAAATTAGATGGATCCCAAAACAAATCTAATATGCAAGGAACTCGGATTGGTGGTGGATATATGGTGGTGGTATATGGCAACGGTGGTGGTATATGGCAGCGGTGGTGGTATATGGATACGGATTCAAGCGGTGGCGGATAAGCGGTGGTGGTAGATGGCAGGCAATGATAATGCGCGGCGGCGGCGTGACAACTTATGACCGTAACTCAAACTCTAAAAGACTAGACTCTAAGACCAGAGAACTAGACACGACGATGCAACCGCAAATTCAACAACGCAAATACGTAAAAGATTATGCAAAGGCTCGATTGGTTCGGATATGATGACCTAACCGTAATTTTTTTGGCTTTTTCATGGACTGTAGGTATGAAGAAGACTCGATCTAAACTACGAAAATCGTAAAATCTCACCGAGCAACCCGGAAATCTGATACCACTTGATAGAGGCAAAGGTGTCCCGCCTTCGATGAGATGGTGGATTTCGCTTTGGTGTAAGTCGACTTTTACGATCCGACTACGAACGTCGAGGACGTCGCGCCTAGCAATCGCTAAACCAACTCCGAGAGGTTATTGACCACGCCAGAGCACGATCAACTCGACCACGAAGGTCTGCTTTCCTGCGAGCAAACGAAGAACAAGCAAGAAACCGAGATTGCAATCTGGATATTGTGAATATAAGATGAAAGCTTTATTGATTAAGGTGGGGTTCTGTGGACGCCTTTGTCCGGTCGTTGAACACAAACGGCACGCGAAGTTGCAGCTATGGCGAACTTTTGATCTAAACAAAACCCAAAGTCTAAACGGTGCCCTAAGGGCTGTATATATGGAGGAAGAGGGGAGAATTTCGTGGCCCTTGGTGGAGGGGTCCAAACTAACCCTATCTCTTGTTTCCCCACACATACGGACTCTAAAAATAGCCTATACTAATGTATTTCGAAATTACATGGGCCTGGCCCAATAATAAGGTGACGCAGACCTAGAATAGCCTCTGGACGAAATTTATGAAGTGGCATCTTGTATATTTCGTCCAAGGCTTCATGCACTCATTATGGTGGCCTCAAAGTCGTGAAATCATCACTTGTAACTCCATTCTTGTCCCCTTGCATGCCATCATCTCCATGCTTGTTCTTGCTCCAATGTTCATCCTTCTCCAAGCTAGGCCCTTCATTTGTAAGCAAAACAAATGTATCCAATTTAGGCAGCATCATATTCTCATGAACATTAGAATCATTACCAAGAAACGAAAGTACCTGGTAATTAAGTTGGCGTGCGCGAGCTCTAGTAATTGGTCCAGTATGTATAGCAGCAGGGGCTGTGGGTGTAACAATGGTATTGATGTCCTCATCATCCAGGCTTGGTCCGGATGATCCGGGAGGAAATCCGGATGATCCGGGTTCGTCAGCTCCGGTTCGGGAAATCGGACGCGTGGGTTATCCGGACGTCCGGGGGGCATCCAGCTGATCCAGGGGAAGTCCGGATGATCCAGGAGATGGTTCGGATGATCCGGGCTGGTCAATCCGCTCGGGATTTGCTCGTGGAGACGAATTTTTGGGCGGAAATGGATGATTTTCGGGGCAAAATTTGAGGGATTTCGTGGATGGAAGGTGGGGAAACTTGGGGAGATGCTAGATCCACTTGAAACCAAGCAAATCCATGGATCAAAATCAACAAAACATCATCAAACCAACAAATCACAAAAAAATTTGGGGCTATTTTTGGTGGGGATTTTCGGATTTAGGACGAAATCAAGCAAAAGAAGGCTAGAAAACGGTGGGAGGGGCTCCAAAAAAGTGATCAACGTGGCTCATGATACCATATGATGTAGGGTGGAACCCTAATTCGTCGATCTTTCACGTTTGGAGTGGGATCCTCAAGAACACGATGAACACGGGAAAACGGGAGAAATCACAAGGGGAAACACTCAAGAACAAGTCCAATCACACATCCACTAGACAATCAAACACACAAGATCACAAGGTACATGAACAACAACGGGAAAGATACAAGGTAAGGTTCATCTCCAAAAGGAGGTCTTGATGATATCCTAGATGGATCTTCCCTAAAGAGGGGTCTTGTATCCGCAGGGGGATCTTCTCCTAGATGGAGGTCTTAGCCTCCAATGGAGTAGTGGTCTCTCTCTCTCAAGAGTAGAGATAGGTAGGAGCAAAGCTCACTTAAGAATGCGCTATCACTTTGCTAACCCTAGAAAGGAGGTGGAGGAGGTCTATTTATAGCCCAAGGGGCGAAGGGGTAATTGAGGGGCGAAGGGGTACACGGGCTGCGGCCCAAGTCACGCACGCAGGCGGGGTCCGGATGATCTGGATGGTGGCCCGGATGATCCGGGTGACGGGGGTCCGGGTGACTGTCCGGATGATCCGGCTTCGTCGGGCAGCTTCTGTTGTCTTCGGCGCGGATATCCGGATGATCCGGAGGGGGACCCGGATGATCCGGCTGGGTCCGGATGATCCGGACGGCGGTCCGGATGTCCGGGCTATCTTCAGCCGCTGCTCCGTCTTCTTCTCCTTTCTTTCGTCTTCTCTTCCATGCTTCCCTCGCAGATGGTGTAGACGTACACTTGCGCTCGCACTCCTCCTCGACATCCGTGTTGTTCCGACAATACATATGCATGCACACGGGAGAAGTGTCAAGTAGTATACCATCCTCGAGAGTGTCAAGTGAGCACGTGTAAAGGAGATGATTCAAGTTTGTGTATGTGAAGTAGATGTCGCACGTGTCACTTGCCAAGTGGACTCTTGACATGGTGATGTCCGTAGGATGCTCCGCATCACCCGGAGTACCCTCAAATTCAGCAGGACTTTTTGGCCCTAAAAGTCATAGAACATCATTCGTCGCTGTTTTTTAGACAAGTTTCTGAACCCATTGGCACTACCTTTTGAAGGAAATTCGAGAGATTATGTTGCTTATAAACATTAGCCCCCCTGGTAGGGACAAACATACCTTCCTGCAGAGGCTCTATGATTCGGGCAATCTCATTTGGCCGTAAATTGAAGAAAATCCAACGGCTATATGCCTTATTCTCCTTGTTTTCGCCGGATGGCATGCTGTAACTCATGCGCGTGAAAGCCAAGAACAAAAGTGGCATTCCTGGCATTGGTCAATATATATGTGGAAACAATATCTCCTCTATAGAGGACAAGAAATTTTGGGGCAATCAGGCAAAAAGCGCACGAGAAAATGAAGTACTTTCAAGGACTGCCATAGAATGGAGAGACGTTCACTAAAACAGTCATAATTTTGTCATTCGGAGTCCGTGTCGGACCCACAAGTACTCAAACGGCTCTCGGTGAGCGCGCGAATCCAGAAAATACTCCTTGCTTGCACCAGGAGGCCCGGAGTACCCTCAAATACGGCCTTAAGCAGGACTTTTTGGCCCTGAAAGTAAAAGAACACCATTCGTTGCCGTTTTTCGGACAAGTTTCTGAACCCATTGGCACTTCCTTTTGAAGGAAATTCGAAAGATTATGTTTCTTATAAACATTAGCCCCCCTCGTAGGGACAAACATACCTTCCTGCAGAGGCTCTATGATCCGGGCAATCTCATTTGGCCGTAAATTGAAGAAAATCCAGCAGCTATATGCCTGATTCTCCTTGTTTTCGCCAGATAGCATGCTGTAACTCACGCGCGTGAAAGGCAAGAACAAAAGGGCATTCCTGGCATCGGTAAATATATATGTGGAAACGATATCTCCCCTATAGAGGACAAGAAATTTTGGGAAAATCAGGCAAAAAGCGCACGAGCAAATGAAGTACTTTCAAGGACTGCCATAGAATGGAGAGATGTTCACTGAAACAATCATAATTTTGTCATTCGGAGTCCGTGTCAGACGCACAAGTACTCAAACTAATCCCGACGAGCGTGCGAATCCAAAAAATACTCCCCGCCAGCACCAGGAGACCCGGAGTACCCTCAAATTCAGCCTTAAGCAGGACTTTTTGGCCCTGAAAGTCATAGAATACCATTCGTCGCTGTTTTTGAGACAAGTTTCTGAACCCAATTGCACTTTCTTTTGAAGGAAATTCGAGAGATTATGTTGCTTATAGACATTAGCCCCCCTGGTAGGGACAAATGTACCTTTCTGCAGATGCTCTATGATCCGGGCAATCTCATTTGGCCGTAAATTGAAGAAAATCCAGCGGCTATATGCCTTACTCTCCTTGTTTTCGCCGGATGGCATGCTGTAACTAATGCGCGTGAAAGCCAAGAACAAAAGTGGCATTCCTGGCATCGGTCAATATATATGTGGAAACGATATCTCCTCTATAGAGGACAAGAAATTTTGGGGCAATCAGGCAAAAAGCACACGAGAAAATGAAGTACTTTCAAGGACTCCATAGAATGGAGAGATGTTCACTAAAACGGTCATAATTTTGTCATTCGGAGTCCGTGTCAGACCCACAAGTACTCAAACTGCTCGTGGCGGCGCTATGAATCCAGAAAATACTCCCGCTTTGTGCGGGAGGCCCGGAGTACCCTCAAATTCAGCCTTAAGCAGGACTTTTTGGCCCTAAAAGTCATAGAACACCATTCGTCGCTGTTTTTTAGACAAGTTTCTGAACCCATTGGCACTACCTTTTGAAGGAAATTCGAGAGATTATGTTGCTTATAAACATCAGCCTCCCTGGTAGGGACAAACATACCTTCCTGCAGAGGCTCTATGATTTGGGCAATCTCATTTGGCCGTAAATTGAAGAAAATCCAACGGCTATATGCCTTATTCTCCTTGTTTTTGAGACAAGTTTCTGAACCCAATTGCACTTTCTTTTGAAGGAAATTCGAGAGATTATGTTGCTTATAGACATTAGCTCCCCTGGTAGGGACAAATGTACCTTTCTGCAGATGCTCTATGATCCGGCAATCTCATTTGGTCAGAATTGAAGAAAATCCAGCGACTATATGCCTTACTCTCCTTGTTTTCGCCGGATGGCATGCTGTAACTAATGCGCGTGAAAGCCAAGAACAAAAGTGGCATTCCTGGCATCGGTCAAT
Source organism: Aegilops speltoides (assembly GCA_021437245.1). Lineage (NCBI taxonomy): Eukaryota > Viridiplantae > Streptophyta > Magnoliopsida > Poales > Poaceae > Aegilops > Aegilops speltoides. Next base: position 216,984,590 of record CM038144.1, read on the forward strand.
ATATATGTGGAAACGATATCTCCTCTATAGAGGACAAGAAATTTTGGGGCAATCAGGCAAAAAGCACACGAGAAAATGAAGTACTTTCAAGGACTCCATAGAATGGAGAGATGTTCACTAAAACGGTCATAATTTTGTCATTCGGAGTCCGTGTCAGACCCACAAGTACTCAAACTGCTCGTGGCGAGCGCGCGAATCCAGAAAATACTCCCCGCCTGTGCCAGGAGGCCCGGAGTACCCTCAAATTCAGCCTTAAGCAGGACTTTTTGGCCCTAAAAGTCATAGAACACCATTCGTCGCTGTTTTTTAGACAAGTTTCTGAACCCATTGGCACTACCTTTTGAAGGAAATTCGAGAGATTATGTTGCTTATAAACATCAGCCTCCCTGGTAGGGACAAACATACCTTCCTGCAGAGGCTCTATGATTTGGGCAATCTCATTTGGCCGTAAATTGAAGAAAATCCAACGGCTATATGCCTTATTCTCCTTGTTTTCGCCGGATGGCATGCTGTAACTCATGCGCGTGAAAGCCAAGAACAAAAGTGGCATTCCTGGCATTGGTCAATATATATGTGGAAACGATATCTCCTCTATAGAGGACAAGAAATTTTGGGGCAATCAGGCAAAAAGTGCACGAGAAAATGAAGTACTTTCAAGGACTGCCATAGAATGGAGCGACGTTCACTAAAACAGTCATAATTTTGTCATTCAGAGTCCGTGTCGGACCCACAAGTACTCAAACGGCTCTCGGTGAGCGCGTGAATCCAGAAAATACTCCCCGCTTGCACCAGGAGGCCCGGAGTACCCTCAAATACGGCCTTAAGCAGGACTTTTGGCCCTGAAAGTCAAAGAACACCATTCGTTGCCGTTTTTCGGACAAGTTTCTGAACCCATTGGCACTTCCTTTTGAAGGAAATTCGAAAGATTATGTTTCTTATAAACATTAGCCCCCCTCGTAGGGACAAACATACCTTCCTGCAGAGGCTCTATGATCCGGGCAATCTCATTTGGCCGTAAATTGAAGAAAATACAGCAGCTATATGCCTTATTCTCCTTGTTTTCGCCAGATGGCATGCTGTAACTCACGCGCGTGAAAGGCAAGAACAAAAGGGCATTCCTGGCATCGGTCAATATATATGTGGAAACGATATGTCCCCTATAGAGGGCAAGAAATTTTGGGAAAATCAGGCAAAAAGCGCACGAACAAATGAAGTACTCTCAAGGACTGCCATAGAATGGAGAGATGTTCACTAAAACAGTCATAATTTTGTCATTCGGAGTCCGTGTCAGATCCACAAGTACTCAAACTACTCCCGACGAGCGTGCGAATCCAGAAAATACTCCCCGCCAGCACCAGGAGAGCCGGAGTACCCTCAAATTCAGCCTTAAGCAGGACTTTTTGGCCCTGAAAGTCATAGAACACCATTCGTCGCTGTTTTTGAGACAAGTTTCTGAACCCAATTGCACTTTCTTTTGAAGGAAATTCGAGAGATTATGTTGCTTATAGACATTAGCTCCCCTGGTAGGGACAAATGTACCTTTCTGCAGATGCTCTATGATCCGGGCAATCTCATTTGGCCGTAAATTGAAGAAAATCCAGCGGCTATATGCCTTACTCTCCTTGTTTTCGCCGGATGGCATGCTGTAACTAATGTGCGTGAAAGCCAAGAACAAAAGTGGCATTCCTGACATCGGTCAATATATATGTGGAAACAATATCTCCTCTATAGAGGACAAGAAATTTCGGGGCAATCAGGCAAAAAGCACACGAGAAAATGAAGTACTTTCAAGGACTGCCATAGAATGGAGAGATGTTCACTAAAACGGTCATAATTTTGTCATTCGGAGTCCGTGTCAGACCCACAAGTACTCAAACTACTCGTGCCGAGCACGCGAATCCAGAAAATATTCCCCGCCTGTGCCAGGAGGCCTGGAGTACCCACAAATTCAGCCTTAAGCAGGACTTTTTGGCCCTGAAAGTCATAGAACACCATTCGTCGCTGTTTTTTAGACAAGTTTCTGAACCCATTGGCACTTTCTTTTGAAGGAAATTCGAGAGATTATATTGCTTATAGACATTAGCCCCCCTGGTAGGGACAAACGTAGCTTTCTGCAGATGCTCTATTGATGAGGATATGACTGCCTTCGATAAGACCGAAAAATTGCATACATGCATATTTGTGAGGTGATTTCTAGTGCAAACTATTCAATAATATATTTATGTTATCCAGAACAAAAATACTTCACATACTTTTGTGTTTTGTCTAATTGCAAGTGTATGGAACATTTGTACAATCCACATATGAAGATAATGGAAAAGGAGAAGTTTAGGTGTTGTTCAAAAAGTCTTCTCACGTCACTTTTGGGTGAAGAGAAGATAGAGTCCAAGTTTCTCACCTTCTGGATTCAGATTCGGACTTCACAGACATACTTGACTCAAAACGCCAACAACGTTTTCATACGGACTCCGAATTGGGTGATTCTTTTTTTGTTGGAATGTAGATTTCATGCTCTTTCCAGCACAGTTGGATTCACCTTAAAATTCGTCCGGAGCGTTGAGTTATGGACGAAACAATCTGATGCTGCAGCAGAATCCAAGTCAAACTACAAGTTCAAAGGTGTTACGTCATCTCCACTTGGGCCCATGAGCCTTGTACGACCTAGGGTTGGTTTTAGGCTGCCTTGGGACGTTTTCCCACCTCCTTGGCCGCCACCCCTTGCTCCTATATAAGTAGATCCATCTAGTAGCTTTTCCCTTGGGATTTGTTTAGTTAAAAGTTAGCCAGTGCAACTTCGTGTACTTCGTTTGTGTCCAACGACCAGACCAAGACCGCTTATGGATCCCCACCTTTATCAATACTTCATACATACTCGCAATATTCAGATTGCTTTTATCATATTCTTGCTTGTTCTTCGATTGCTTGCGTGAATAGACCTTCGTGGTCGTTGATCGTGCTCGGCGTGGTCAATAACCTCTCGGAGTTGGTTTAGCGATTGCTAAGGCGCAACGTCGTGCACGCTTGTAGTCGGATCGTCAAAGTCATCTTCACCAAATCGATAGTTATCATCTCATCGAAAGACCGGACACCCCGCTCTATCAAGTGGTATCGGTTTTCAGGTTGCTCGGTGAGATTTTTCCAGCTTTTCATAGTTTAGATCGCATCATCATTCATACCTACAATCCATGAAAAAGCCACAAAAAATTAGATTTGTTCATCCTTTATCCAAGCCACCGAGCCTTTGCAATTTTCTATTCATTGCTTGCATAGTTGAATTATCGGTTGCATCGTCGTGTCGGTTCTTGCTGGTCTTAGTGTCTAGTTCCTTTAGAGTTTCAAGTTCTGTTCACATTAGTCACGCCGCCGCTGCATCATTATCCCTTCCGCTGTCCACCATCCCATCTATTAATTTCCACCACGTGCTACGCGCTGTTCATTGTCATAATCATTGTTGAGGTCATTCACATCTTCGCCTAATCCAATCTGCATCTTATCTAGTTTGTCTTGGAAAGAGGGAGAAAAAAAAGAGAGGAAAAAAAGAGAGGAAAAAAGGAAAAAAAAAGAAAAAGAGAGAGAAGAAAAAGGAAAAAAGCGTGAGAAAAAAAAGAGAGAAGAAAAAAAAGGATCTATCTCGAATCAATCTCGTACCTGAATTCGGATTGGAATCTGTTTTGCGCCTGCTTCAAGAAAACAGTGTATCTTCCTCATACGAAGTCCGTTTTGGCCCCGTGAGTACTCAAATTGAAGCTAGCAACGAGCCGCATCTAAATAGTTGCAGAAGCTAACTCATTATTTGACACCTCAAAATCGGCTTCTAAATAGGTCTTTTTGCCCTCTGAAGTTCGTGAACACAGCTTGTTCCAATTTTTCAGGCCAGTTTTACAATTCTTTGAATCCTCATATCAACTCGGAATTGAATGATTCTTTTTGCATTGGAAAGCTTGAGTGAGTGGCATTCTTCGAAAGAATTTATCAGAAAATTGGTTCAAACTTTTCTAGAGGAAAGTTGGAGAGAGAGTTGTTGTATGTCCTGCTTGGTAGTTGTTTTTCATCATTATCTTCACTACCATTGTGATCTTCACTTATATCTTGCTGTCAAGAGCTACTTAGTATCCTTCATTGATGCTAGTTGTGCTACGCCGTGACCTCATTAGTGTTCTAGGCTCGCGTCTCTAGTCCGGTCTAGCCTAGGACCAAAGACAAGATACCGCCGTTGAGCGTTTATTCAACATTGCATCTTTGAATTGATTATAGCTAATCTTTTGCTACCATATATAGCCAACCCAGCTCCACATATTTCTACACCGTATATCGTCGCTCCCCGCAATCGCTTTACTCAATATTCGGAGTTACTTGACACCGCTGCTTGCGATCACCGCTTTCTTTGCATGATAAGAACTTGTAAGACATTGATATTTGCTTTACTGTGAGCGTTTTACCACCACATCCTAGTAGTTATAGGAACATTATTTTTGGATTTTGTTTCTTGTTCTACTAATCATGACAGGATCCAGAGTCAATTCATGGGCTTTGTCGATCGTGGGAGATATGCCACCACCTATGCAAATACCACAACCGTCACGAGAGGTGCACAAACATCCAACTGCACATGATCAGGTTCATGTTTCTATACCACCATTTAATGGCCGTTTTAGACCTGCTTTATATATTGAATGGGAGTTAGACATAAATAATATATTTGCTTCCCATAATTTTGATGAACGTAAAAAAGTTACGGTTGCGGTTGGTTCTTTCACTGGTTATGCTCTAGTTTGGTGGAGTGAATATTGTCGGTTACACCCTGATTATGTACCTAATACTTGGGATGATTTAAAACATGTCATGAGAGATAGATTAAATCGATGTTTATTATACTCGTGGCATGATTAAAAAATGGAACATTTAAAACAAGGTAGTGACACCGTAACAAAATATTATGATGATTTACAAACTACCTTGTTGCACTCATTTTAGAAGAAATCAAGAAGATTTTATGGATAGATTTTGGGAGGATTAAACCATAATATTCAGGAGATACTAATTCATGAAGAGTGTTATCCTATGGACCATTTGTTTCGCCTTGCTTGCAAAGCTGAACAGAAATAAAACGACGTGTTGCCCACAAGGAGAACAAGCGCACGGTGCACATTCCAACTGTTGATACAGATGTTTATTCAACTACTAGGCGTACTATGACAACCACATCCGTTGTTGCGAGGACTACATCATCTCCACCATGTGACACATCACCATCGAGAGTGCCTGCATCATCTGAGTTGACTATCAGAGGTAATGACAAAGGTACAGATTTTCCACTTTTACATGAGAATGATGCATGCCTAGTTAACTTGAATACATCATGTGTTTTAGATCACACCACCTATTTTAGAGGATTATGTTGATAATTTGAATTTTCCATGTGATCAAACAACTGAAATACCAACAATTTTGATGAGGACATCAATACCATTGTTACACCCACAGCCCCTGCTGCTATACATATTGGACCAATTACTAGAGCTCGCGCACGCCAACTAAATTACCAGGTACTTTCGTTTCTTGGTAATGATTCTAATGTTCATGAGAATATGATGTTGCCTAAATTGGATACATTTGTTTTGCTTACAAATGAAGGGCCTAGCTTGGAGAAGGATGAACATTGGAGCAAGAACAAGCATGGAGATGATGGCATGCGCAAGGGGGACAAGAATGGAGTTACAAGTGATGATTTCAGGACTTTGAAGCCACCATAATGAGTGCATGAAGCCTTGGACGAAATATACAAGATGCCACTTCATAAGTTTCGTCCAGAGGCTATTCTAGGTGCTGCGTCACCTTATTATTGGGCCAGGCCCATGTAATTTCGAAATACATTAGTATAGGCTATTTTTAGAGTCCGTATGTGTGGGAAACAAGAGATAGGGTTAGTTTGGACCCTCCACCAAGGGCCACGAAATTCTCCCCCTCTTCCTCCATATATACAGCCCTTAGGGCACCGTTTAGACTTTGGGTTTTGTTTAGATCAAAAGTTCGCCATAGCTGCAACTTCGCGTACTTCGTTTGTGTTCAACGACCAGACAAAGGCGTCCACGTAACCCCACCTTGATCAATAAAGCTTTCATCTTATATTCGCAATATCCAGATTGCAATCTCAGATTCTTGCTTGTTCTTCGTTTGCTCGCAGGAAATAGACCCTCGTGGTCAGGTTGATCGTGCTCCGGCATGGTCAATAACCACTCGGAGTTGGTTTAGCGATTGCTAAGGCGCGACGTCCTCGCACGCTCGTAGTCGGATCGTCAAAGTTGACTTCCACCAAAGCGAAATCCACCATCTCATCGAAAGACGGGACACCTCTGCCTCTATCAAGTGGTATCAGATTTCCAGGTTGCTCGGTGAGATTTTACAGTTTTTCGTAGTTTAGATCGAGTCTGTTCTTCATACCTGTAGTCCACGAAAAAGCCAAAAAAAAAAATTACGGTTAGTTCATCCCATCCGAACCAATCTGAGCCTTTGCATAATCTTTTCTGTATTTGCTTTGTTGAATTTGCGGTTGCATCATCGTGTCAAGTTGCTGGTCTTAGCGTCTAGTCTTTTAGAGTTTCGAGTTCTGTTCACAGGTTGTCACGTCGCTGCTGCCATATACCACCACTACATATTCACCGCCAATCCGAATCCATATACGCCACCACATATCCGCCGCCATCACGCCCATCCGAGTCCACCTGCAAACATATATCCGCCACCAGTCCGAGTTCCACCAGATTCATCTCCGCCACCACTCCGAGTTCCACCAGATTCATCTCCGCCACCAGTCTGAGTTCCACCAGATTCATCTCCGCCACCAGTCCTAGTCCGAGTCCAGTAATTGTTGCATTGTTCTCGATTTCCAGATCACGCGATACTCCGAGTCGTGACAGCAGAGGACTCCCCAACTTCTGAGCCATCCGCAGTGATGAGGACATGACTACCTTGTATATGACCAAAAATATTGCATACATGCATATTTGTCAGGTGATTTCTAGTGCAAACTATTCAATAATCTATTTATGTTATCCAGAACAAAAATACTTCACACACTTTTGTGTTTTGTCTAATTGCAGGTGTATGGGACATTTGTACAATCCACATATGAAGATAAGGAAGAAAGAGATGTTTATTTGCTGTTCAAAAGTCCTCTCACTTCACTTTGGGCCAAGAGAAGATAGAGTCCAAGTCTCTCACGTTCGGATTCAGATTCGGACTGCACAGACATCCCTGACTCAAAACGCCAACAACTTTTTCATACGGACTCGAATTGGGTGATTCTTTTTTGTTGGAAAGTAGATTTCATGCTCTTTCCAGCACAATTGGAATCACCTTAAAATCCGTCCGGAGCGTTGAGTTATGGACGAAACAATCTGACGCTGCAGCAGAATCCGAGTCAAACTACAAGTCCAAAGGTGTTACGTCACCTCCACTTGGGCCCATGAGCCTTGTACGACCTAGGGTTAGTTTTAGGCTGCCTTGGGACGTCCTCCCACCTCCTTGGCCGCCACCCCTTGCTCCTATATAAGTAGATCTATCTAGTAGCTTTTCCCTTGGGATTTGTTTAGTTAAAAGTTAGCCATTGCAACTTCGTGTACTTCGTTTGTGTCCAACGACCAGACCAAGACCGCTTACGGATCCCCACCATTATCAATACTTCATATATATTCGCAATATTCAGATTGCTTTATCATATTCTTGCTTGTTCTTTGATTGCTTGCAGGAATAGACCTTCGTGGTCAGGTTGATCGTGCTCCAGCGTGATCAATAACCTCTCGGAGTTGGTTTAGCGATTGCTAAGGCGCAACATCGTGCATGTTTGTAGTCGGATCGTCAAAGTCGTCTCCACCAAATCAATAGTTATCATCTCATCGAAAGATCGGGACACCTCCGCCTCTATTACGCAGAAGAAAAATAGTTCCAGTTTCAAAAAAAAAATCTGGCTAGGCAGTTTTTAGACCATTTGTAGACTTTTTCGAAAAAATTTTGTTGCGGAGCAAAAAAAAAAGAAGAGGAAAAAAGTGCAAAAAAAGGAAAAAAGAGAAAAAAAATTCAGAGTGTGCTCCTCCCTTGTTTACGTGCCGCGCCGTGATTTTGTCGGTGTTCTAGGCTTGCGTCTCTAGCCTAGGACCAGCACAGTACCGTCGTTGAGCGTTTATTCAACTTTGCATCTCTGAATTGATTATTGCTGACCCTTTTTGCTACCATATTATAAGCCTTCCCAGCTCCACATACATCTACGTCGTGCGTTGGACTCTCCCTGGTAATCGCTCTATCCAAGCTTTGAGAGTTTTGACTACAACGGTTGCCGATCACCGCTCTTCTGGGTAAGAACTGGTAAGAATTTCAGATTTGCTTGACGGATTTGTGACACCCACCACCACCTCTTGTTAGTAGTCCAGAGGATCATATTCGGTGTGTTTCTATTGTCGCTAACCATGGCGGGATCACAAGCCGACGAGACTGACTGGGAGAACATGACAAACAAAGCGTTACATGATAAGGTTCAACAAATGATGATTGGATAGGTGCAAGATGTGCTAAACAGATTTGACGAGGCCATGGAGAAGATAGATGGCATTGAGAAGACGTTTGAAACAAAGCTTGATAGCAAGTTTGATGAATTGCTCGCGCGTTTTCCACAACCACCGCCTGCTGCACCTATCGCACCTCTGCAACGACAACAACTCGCCCTTCCGAATCAAGATGGACGAGCTCAGCGTGTTCCTCTTGAGCCAGACAAAATTCTGGTGCATTGCTACTACTCTGTTGGTGCTTCTTTGGCTCCTGCTCATCGCTGCTGCTGGTACCGAGGAGGATGATTATGTGGGAGATTACGAGGAGGAGGTTGATCAACATCGAACTACGTGCAACCACCAGCACCACAACCACCGTGTCGTCCACATGCAAATAATGGCAATGCTAGGGCTCCCCCTCAGTGCGAGATCATGACCATCTCCCTAAACTGAAATTGAATATTCCACCATTTGAGGGTAGATATGTTCTGATATATATCTTACTTGGGAGTTAGAAACTGAACAACGATTTACATGTTTACAATATCCCGAGGAGAGACGTGTTCTGCTGCTGTTTGTTCTTTCACTAGCTTTGCATGTGTTTGGTGGTCTCGAACATTGTAGATTATATCCTGTTCCAGCTACTTGGGCTGCTTTGAAAACTGCTATGCGTGCTCGTTGGGTTCCACCATATTATCAACGTGAATTACTTCAAAAATTGCAGCGTTTAAGACAAGGAAAAATTTCTGTAGAAGAATATTATCGGGAATTACAAACCGGCTTGATTAGATGTGGTATTGTTGAGGAGAATGAAGCTATGCTTGCACGTTTTACGGGTGGATTAAATAGAGATTCAGACCATTCTAGACTATAAGGATTATAATAATATCACTCGTTTATTCCATCTTGCTTGTAAAGCTGAGCGTGAAGTGCAGGATCGACGAGCATTGGCGCCGCACTAACTTTTCTGCAGTCGACCTTCATCATGGACACCACGTGCATCATCTACTTCCACGTTCGCTACACCGCACCTCCGTGGGTGCCACCTCCAACCGTGATACAAGAACGCAGCACAACCTCCACTATCTCGCCAAGAGCGCACTGCCGGACCTGCAGAGCTCTTCTTCTTCCATGGCGTCAACAGGGCACACAAGTGATATTATTTGTCGTCGTTGTAAGGGAAGAGGACATTTTGCAAGAGAATGCAAATCTCAGCGTGTGATGATTGCTCTTGAGGATGGTGGGTATGAGTCCGCTAGTGACTATGATGAGGAGACTTTGGCTCTTATTACACATGAGGAACACGGTGGAGATGATTCGATCATGAGACACAATACATGGCTGCTGAAGATCTTGACAGGTATGAATGTTTAGTTGCTCAACGTGTTTTGAGTGTGCAGTTACACAAGCTGAGCAAAATCAGAGGCATAATTTGTTCCATACAAAGGAGTTGTGAAGGAACGTTCTATTCAAGTCATCATAGATGGAGGGAGCTGCAACAACTTGGCTAGCATGGAGATGGTGGAGAAGCTATCTCTCACCACAAGACCACATCCACATCCTTACTACATCCAATGGTTCAATAACAGCGGCAAGGTGAAGGTAACACGTCTTGTTAGTGTGCATTTTAGTATCTCTACATATGCTGATTATGTTGATTGTGATGTGGTACCTATGCAAGCATGTTCCTTGTTACTTGGTAGACCATGGCAATTTGATAAAAATTCATACACAATGGTAGAAACAATCAAGATACTCTTGTTCATAAGGATAAAAATATTACTTTGCTTCCTATGACTCCTGAGTCCATTTTGAAAGATGATATTAATAGAGCTAATAAAGCAAAACAGAGAAAAATAAGAGTGAAAATCAGATTGTGGCAAAAGAATTTGAGCAACACATGAAGCCTAATAATAAACCATCTACTGTTGCTTCGAAATTAAATTGAAAAGTGCATGTTTACTTGCCACCAAATCTGATATTGATGAGCTAGATTTTAACAAATCTATTTGCTATGCTTTTGTGTGCAAAGAGGCATTATTTTCATTCGAGGACGTGCCTTCCTCTTTGCCCCTGCTGTCACTAACATTTTGCAGAGTTCACGACGTCTTTCCACAAGACGTGCCACCGGATTACCACCTATTCGAGGGATTGAGCATCAAATTGACTTAATTCGGTGCATCATTACCCAACCGTGCACCATACCGTACCAATCCAGAGGAGACGAAGGAGATTATCGTCAAGTACAGAGCTGCTCGACAAAGGTTATATACGCGAATCCCTTAGTCCTTGTGCTGTTCCTATTATTCTAGTGCCGAAAAAGGATGGTACGTCACGTATGTGTGTTGATTGTAGAGGCATCAATAATATTACTATTCGTTATCGTCACCCTATTCCTAGGCTAGATGATATGCTTGATGAATTGAGTGGCTCTACAATATTCTCCAAAGTTGATTTGCGTAGTGGATACCATCAAATTCGTATGAAATTGGGAGATGAATGGAAAACAGCATTTAAAACTAAGTTTGGATTATATGAGTGGTTAGTCATGCCTTTTGGGTTAACTAATGCACCTAGTACTTTCATGAGATTAATGAACGAAGTTTTACGTGCTTTCATTGGACGATTTGTGGTAGTTTATTTTGATGATATACTGATTTATAGCAAATCTTTGGAAGAACATTTGGAACATTTACGTGCTTGTTTTTAATGCTCTACGTGATGCACGTTTGTTTGGTAACCTTGGGAAGTGCACCTTTTGCACCGACCGAGTATCTTTTCTTGGCTATGTTGTTACTCCATAGGGAATTGAAGTTGATAAAGCCAAGATTGAAGCTATTGAGAGTTGGCCGCAGCCCAAAACGGTCACACAAGTGAGGAGCTTCCTTGGCCTAGCTGGTTTCTATAGGCGTTTTGTGAGAGATTTCAGCACCATTGCTGCACCTCTCAACGAGCTTACAAAGAAGGATGTGCCTTTTGTTTGGGGTACCGCACAGGAAGAAGCCTTCACGGTATTGAAAGCTAAGTTGACACATGCTCCTTTACTCCAACTTCCTGATTTTAATAAGACTTTTGAGCTTGAATGTGATGCTAGTGGAATTGGATTAGGAGGTGTGTTATTACAAGATGGCAAACCTGTTGCATACTTTTCTGAAAAATTGAGTGGGCCTAGTCTGAATTATTCTACTTATGATAAAGAATTATATGCTCTTGTTCGGACTTTAGAAACATGGCAACATTATTTATGGCCCAAAGAATTTGTTATACATTCTGATCATGAATCTTTGAAACATATTAAAAGTCAAGCTAAACTGAATCGTAGACATGCTAAATGGGTTGAATTCATTGAGACTTTCCTTATGTCATTAAACACAAGAAGGGTAAAGAAAATGTTATTGCTGATGCATTGTCTCGTCGCTATACTATGCTTTCACAACTTGACTTCAAAATATTTGGTTTGGAGACCATCAAAGATCAATATGTGCATGATGCTGATTTTAAAGATGTATTGCAGAATTGTAAAGAAGGAAGAACATGGAACAAGTTTGTCGTTAATGATGGATTTGTGTTCGTGCTAACAAGCTATGCATTCCAGCTAGCTCCGTTCGTCTTTTGTTGTTGCAGGAGGCGCATGGAGGAGGACTAATGGGACACTTTGGCGTGAAGAAGACGGAGGACGTACTTGCTACACATTTCTTTTGGCCAAAGATGAGACGGGATGTTGAGCGTTTTATTGCTCGCTGCACTACATGTCAAAAAGCTAAGTCACGACTCAATCCTCATGGTTTATATATGCCTTTGCTGTACCTAGTGTTCCTTGGGAGGATATATCGATGGACTTTGTTTTAGGTTTACCTAGAACAAAGAAGGGAGGATAGCATATTTGTTGTCGTGGATAGATTCTCGAAAATGGCACACTTTATACCATGTCATAAAACCGATGATGCCGTCAATGTTGCTGATTTGTTCTTTCGTGAAATTATTCGCTTGCATGGTGTGCCAAATACTATTGTTTCAGATCGTGATACTAAATTTCTTAGCCATTTTGGAGATGTTTATGGGCTAAGTTGGGGACTAAACTGCTTTTAGTACTACTTGTCACCCCAAACCGATGGACAAACTGAAGTAGTCAATAGAACATTGTCTACTATGCTTAGGGCTGTTCTAAAGAAAAATAAGAAAATGTGGGAGGAATGCTTGCCTCATATTGAATTTGCTTATAATCGTTCATTGCATTCTACTACTAAGATGTGCCCTTTTGAAGTTGTGTATGGTTTCCTACCTCGTGCACCTATTGATTTGTTGCCTCTTCCATCTTCGAGAAGGTTAATTTTGATGCTAAAGAACGTGCTGAATTGATTTTAAAATGCATGAGTTAACTAAGGAAAACATTGAGCGTATGAATGCTAAATATAAACTTGCTGGAGATAAGGGTAGAAAACATGTTGTGTTTGCACCGGAGATCTTGTTTGGTTACATTTGCGTGAAGGATAGATTTCTGATTTGCGCAAATCAAAGCTAATGCCACGTGCTGCTGGTCCCTTTAAGGTGTTGGAGAAAGTAAATGATAATGCATATAAACTTGAGCTGCTGCAGATTTTGGGGTTAGTCCCACTTTTAACATTGCAGATTTGAAGCCATATTTGGGTGAGGAAGATGAACTTCCGTCGAGGACGACTTCCTTTCAAGAAGGGAGGATGATGAGGACATCAATACCATTGTTACACCCACAGCCCTGCTGCTATACATCTTGGACCAATTACTAGAGCTCACAAGACGCCAACTAAATTACAGGTACTTTCGTTTCTTGGTAATGATTCTAATGTTCATGAGAATATGATGCTGCCTAAATTGGATACATTTGTTTTGCTTACAAATGAAGGGCCTAGCTTGGAGAAGGATGAACATTGGAGCAAGAACACACATGGAGTTGATGGCATGCGCAAGGAGATCAAGAACGGAGTTACAAGTGATGATTTCAGGACTTTGAAGCCACCATAAGGAGTGCATGAAGCCTTGGACGAAATATACAAGATGCCACTTCATAATATTCGTCCATAGGCTATTCTAGGTGTCGTCACCTTATTATTGGGCCAGGCCCATGTAATTTCGAAATACATTAGTATAGGCTATTTTTAGAGTCCGTATGTGTGGGAAACAAGAGATAGGGTTAGTTTGGACCCCTCCACCAAGGGCCACGAAATTCACCCCTCTTCCTCCATATATACAGCCCTTAGGGCACCGCTTAGACTTGGGTTTTGTTTAGATTAAAAGTTCGCCATAGCTGCAACTTCGCGTGCCGTTTGTGTTCAACGACCGCACAAAGGCGCCACGAACCCCACCTTGATCAATAAAGCTTTCATCTTATATTCGCAATATCCAGATTGCAATCTCAGTTTCTTGCTTGTTCTTCGTTTGCTCGCAGGAAATAGACCCTCGTGGTCAGGTTGATCGTGCTCCGGCGTGGTCAATAACCTCTCGGAGTTGGTTTAGCGATTGCTAAGGCGCGACGTCCTCGCACGCTCGTAGTCGGATCGTCAAAGTCGACTTCCACCAAAGCGAAATCCACCATCTCATTGAAAGACGGGACACCTCTGCCTCTATCACATGACTACCTTCGATAAGACCGAAGATATTGCATACATGCATATTGGTCAGGTGATTTCAAGTGCAAACTATTCAATAATATATTTATGTTATCCAGAACAAAAATACTTCACATACTTTTGTGTTTTGTCTAATTGCAAGTGTATGGAACATTTGTACAATCCACATATGAAGATAAGGGAAGAGGAGAAGTTTAGGTGTTGTTAAAAAAGTCTTCTCACGTCACTTTTGGGCGAAGAGAAGATAGAGTCCAAGTTTCTCACGTTCTGGATTCAAATTCGGACTGCACAGACATACCTGACTCAAAACGCCAACAACGTTTTCATACGGACTCCGAATTGGGTGATTCTTTTTTTGCTGGAAAGTAGATTTCATGCTCTTTCCAGAACAGTTGGATTCACCTTAAAATTCGTCCGGAGCGTTGAGTTATGGAAGAAACAATCTGATGCTGCAGTAGAATCCGAGTCAAACTAAAAGTCCAAAGGTGTTACGTCATCTCCACTTGGGCCCATGAGCCTTGTACGACCTAGGGTTGGTTTTAGGCTGCCTTGGGACGTTCTCCCACCTCCTTGGCCACCACCCCTTGCTCCTATATAAAATAGATCCATCTAGTAGCTTTTCCCTTGGGATTTGTTTAGTTAAAAGTTAGCCATTGCAACTTCGTGTACTTCGTTTGTGTCCAACGACCAGACCAAGACCGCTTACGGATCCCCACCTTTATCAATACTTCATACATACTCGCAATATTCAGATTGCTTTTATCATATTCTTGCTTGTTCTTCGATTGCTTGCAGGAATAGACCTTCGTGGTCAGGTTGATCGTGCTCCGGCGTGGTCAATAACCTCTCGGAGTTGGTTTAGCGATTGCTAAGGCGCAACGTGGTGCACGTTTGTAGTCGGATCGTCAAAGTCATCTTCACCAAATCGATAGTTATCATCTCATCGAAAGATCGGGACACCCCGCCTCTATCATCTATGATCCGGGCAATCTCACTTGGCCGTAAATTGAAGAAAATCCAGCGGCTATATGCCTTACTCTCCTTGCTTTCGCCGGATGGCATGCTGTAACTAATGCGCGTGAAAGCCAAGAACAAAAGTGGCATTCCTGGCATCGGTCAATATATATGTGGAAACGATATCTCCTCTATAGAGGACAAGAAATTTTGGGGCAATCAGGCAAAAAGCACACGAGAAAATGAAGTACTTTCAAGGACTGCCATAGAATGAAGAGATGTTCACTAAAACGGTCATAATTTTGTCATTCGGAGTCCCTGTCAGACCCACAAGTACTCAAACTGATCACGGCGAGCGCGCGAATCCAGAAAATACTCCCCGCCTGCGCTAGGAGGCCCGGAGTACCCTAAAATTCAGCCTTAAGCAGGACTTTTTGGCCCTGAAATTCATAGAACACCAATCGTCGCTGTTTTTTAGACAAGTTTCTAAACCCATTGGCACTTTCTTTTGAAGGAAATTCGAGAGATTATGTTGCTTATAGACATTAGCCCCCCTGGTAGGGACAAACGTACCTTTCTTCAGATGCTCTATGATCCGGGCAATCTCATTTAGCCGTAAATTGTAGAAAATCCAGCGGCTATATGCCTTACTCTCCTTGTTTTCGCCGGATGGCATGCTGTAACTAATGCGCGTGAAAGCAAAGAACAAAAGTGGCATTCCTGGCATCGGTCAATATATATGTGGAAACGATATCTCCTCTATAGAGGACAAGAAATTTTGGGGCAATCAGGCAAAAATCGCACGAGAAAATGAAGTACTTTCAAGGACTGCCATAGAATGGAGAGACGTTCACTAAAACAGACATAATTTTGTCATTCGGAGTCCGTGTCGGACCCACAAGTACTCAAACGGCTCGCAGTGTGCGCGCGAATCCAGAAAATACTCCCCGCTTGCGCCAGGAGGCCGGGAGTACCCTCAAATACGGCCTTAAGCAGGACTTTTTGGCCCTGAAAGTCAAAGAACACCATTCGTTGCCGTTTTTCGGACAAGTTTCTGAACCCATTGGCACTTCCTTTTGAAGGAAATTCGAGAGATTATGTTGCTTATAAACATTAGCCCCCCTCGTAGGGACAAACATACCTTCCTGCAAAGGCTCTATGATCCGGGCAATCTCATTTGGCCGTAAATTGAAGAAAATCCAGCAACTATATGCCTTATTCTCCTTGTTTTCGCCAGATGGCATGCTGTAACTCACGCGCGTGAAAGGCGAGAACAAAAGGGCATTCCTGGCAATGGTCAATATATATGTGGAAACGATATCTCCCTATAGAGGACAAGAAATTTTGGGTAAATCAGGCAAAAAGCGCATGAGAAAATGAAGTACTTTCAAGGACTGCCATAGAATGGAGAGATGTTCACTAAAACGTTCATAATTTTGTCATTCGGAGTCCGTGTCAGACCCAAAAGTACTCAAACTGCTCCCGGCGAGCGTGCGAATCCAAAAAATTCTCCCCGCCAGCGCCAGGAGACCCGGAGTATCCTCAAATTCAGCCTTAAGCAGGACTTTTTGGCCCTGAAAGTCATAGAACACCATTCGTCGCTGTTTTTTAGACAAGTTTCTGAACACATTGGCACTTTCTTTTGAAGGAAATTCGAGAGATTATGTTGCTTATAGACATTAGCCCCCCTGGTAGGGACAAACATACCTTTCTGCAGATGCTCTATGATCCGGGCAATCTCATTTGGCTGTAAATTGAAAAAAATCCAACGGCTATATGCCTTACTATCCTTGTTTTCGCCGGATGGCATGCTGTAACTAATGCGCGTGAAATCCAAGAACAAAAGTGGCATTCTTGGCATCAGTCAATATATATGTGGAAACGATATCTCCTCTATAGAGGACAAGAAATTTTGGGGCAATCAGGCAAAAAGCACACGAGAAAATGAAGTACTTTCAAGGACTGCCACATAGAATGGAGAGATGTTCACTAAAACAGTCATAATTTTGTCTTTCGGAGTCCGTGTGAGACCCACAAGTACTCAAACTGCTCGCGGCGAGCGCGCGAATCCAGAAAATACTCCCCGCCTGCGCCAGGAGGCCCGGAGTACCCTCAAATTCAGCCTTAAGCAGGACTTTTTGGCCCTGAGAGTCATAGAACACCACTCGTCGCTATTTTTTAGACAAGTTTCTGAACCCATTGGCACTTTCTTTTGAAGGAAATTCGAGAGATTATGTTGCTTATAGACATTAGCCCCCCTGGTAGGGACAAACGTACCTTTCTGCAGATGCTCTATGATCCGGGCAATCTCATTTGGCCGTAAATTGAAGAAAATCCAGCGGCTATATGCCTTACTCTCCTTGTTTTCACCGGATGGCATGCTGTAACTAATGCGCGTGAAAGCCAAGAACAAAAGTGGCATTCCTGGCATCGGTCAATATATATGTGGAAACGATATCTCCTCTATAGAGGACAAGAAATTTTGGGGCTATAAGGCAAAAAGCGCACGAGAAAATGAAGTACTTTCAAGGACTGCCATAGAATGCAGAGATGTTCACTAAAACAGTCATAATTTTGTCATTCGGAGTCCGTGTCGGACCCACAAGTACTCAAACGGCTCGCGGTGAGCACGCGAATCCAGAAAATACACCCCGCTTGTGCCAGGAGTCCCGGAGTACCCTCAAATACAGCCTTAAGCAGGACTCGCCCTGAAAGTCAAAGAACATCATTCGTCGCTGTTTTTCAGACAAGTTTCTGAACCCATTGGCACTTCCCTTTGAAGGAAATTCGAGAGATTATGTTGCTTATAGACATTAGCCCCCCTGGTAGGGACAAACGTACGTTTATGCGGACGCTCTATGATCCGGGCAATCTCATTAGAAAATCCAGCAGCTATATGCCTTATTCTCCTTGTTTTCGCCAGATGGCATGCTGTAACTCACGCGCGTGAAAGGCAAGAACAAAAGGGCATTCCTGGCATCGGTCAATATATATGTGGAAACGATATCTCCTCTATAGAGGACAAGAAATTTTGGGAAAATCAGGCAAAAAGCGCACGAGAAAATGAAGTACTTTCAAGGACTTCCATAGAATGGAGAGATGTTCACTAAAACGGTCATAATTTTGTCATTCGGAGTCCGTGTCAGACCCACAAGTACTCAAACTGCTCCCGACGAGCGTGCGAATCCAAAAAATACTCCCCGCCTGCGCTAGGAGGCCTGGAGTACCCTTAAATTCAGCCTTAAGCAAGTCTTTTTGGCCCTGAAAGTCATAGAACACCATTCGTCGCTGTTTTTTGGAAAAGTTTTTGAACCCATTGGCACTTTCTTTTGAAGGAAATTCGAGAGATTATGTTGCTTATAGACATTAGCCCCCCTGGTAGGGACAAACGTACCTTTCTGCAGATGCTCTATGATCCGGGCAATCTCATTTGACCGCAAATTGAAGAAAATCCAGCGGCTAGATGCCTTATTCTCCTTGTTTTCGCCGGATGGCATGCTGTAACTCGTGCGCGTGAAAGCCAAGAACAAAAGGGCATTCCTGGCATCAGTCAATATATATGTGGAAACGATATCTCCTCTATAGAGGATAAGAAATTTTGGGGCAATCAGGCAAAAAGCGCACGAGAAAATGAAGTACTTTCAAGGACTGCCATAGAATGGAGAGATGTTCACTAAAACGGTCATAATTTTGTCATTCGGAGTCCGTGTCGGACCCACAAGTACTCAAACAGCTTGAGCACGCGAATCCAGAAAATACTCCCCGCTTGCACCAGGAGGCCCGGAGTGCCCTCAAATACGGCCTTAAGCAGGACTTTCTGGCCCTGAAAGTCAAAGAACATCATTCGTCGCTGTTTTTCAGACAAGTTTCTGAACCCATTGGCACTTCCTTTTGAAGGAAATTCAAGAGATTATGTTGCTTATAGACATTAGCCCCCCTGGTAGGGACAAACGTACCTTTATGCAGATGCTCTATGATTCGGGCAATCTCATTTGGCCGTAAATTGAAGAAAATCCAGCGGCTATATGCCTTATTCTCCTTGTTTTCGCCAGATGGCATGCTGTAACTCACGCGCGTGAAAGGCAAGAACAAAAGGGCATTCCTGGCATCAGTCAATACATATGTGGAAACGATATCTCCTCTATAGAGGACAAGAAATTTTGGGAAAATTAGGCAAAAAGCGCACGAGAAAATGAAGTACTTTCAAGAACTGCCATAGAATGGAGATATGTTCACTAAAACGGTCATAATTTTGTCATTCGGAGTCCGTGTCAGACCAACAAGTACTCAAACTGCTCCCGACGAGCGTGCGAATCCAAAAAATACTCCCCGCCTGCGCCAGGAGGCCCGGAGTACCCTCAAATTCAGCCTTAAGCAGGACTTTTTGGCCCTGAAAGTCATAGAATACCATTTGTCGCTGTTTTTTAGACAAGTTTCTGAACCCATTGGCACTTTCTTTTGAAGGAAATTCGAGAGATTTTGTTGCTTATAGACATTAGCCCCCCTGGTAGGGACAAACATACCTTTCTGCAGATGCTCTATTGTCACGCCCAATATGCGACCCTATCCAAAAGGAACTCGAAGGTCCCACCAAGGATAGACCCGCATATTGGAACGCTTTTGCAAGGTGGATATCATTACATCAACATTACATAATAGATGGGGGTACATACAAGAGGCATACAATACCACATGAATACAACAATACAACATACAAGAACAACATCCGACTACGGATGAATCATAAACGAAACTCAAACAATATCCACCTCGCTAGCCCAGTCTGCCGACACGAACCTATCCCCGATCGAAGAAGCGAAGAAGAAACTCAACGCAAGCAAGCATCGCTCTCGCGTCATGATCATCGCATAACCTGTACACTGCATCGTTGTTGTAGTAATCAGAGCCACGAGGACTCGGCAATCCCATTACCATGGGTATCAAGACTAGCAAAGCTTAATGGGAAAGGAAGGGGTAAAGTGGTGAGGTTGCAGCAGCGACTAAGCATATATGGTGGCTAACATACGCAAAGAAGAGCGAGAAGAGAACAAGCGAAACGGTCGTGAAGCTAGCAATGATCAAGAGGTGATCCTGAACACCTACTTACGTCAATCATAACACAGAAACCGTGTTCACTTCCCGGCCTCCGCCGAGAAGAGACCATCACGGCTACACACGCGGTTGATGCATTTTAATTCGGATCTGGTGTCAAGTTATCTACAACCGGACATTAACAAATTCCCATCTGCCACATAACCGCGGGCACGGCTCTCGAAAGTTTAAACCCTGCAGGGGTGTCCCAACTTAGCCCATGACAAGCTCTCGCGATCAACGAAGGAATAGACCTTGTCCCAGGAAGACCCGATCAGTCTCGGAATCCCGGTTTACAAGACATTTCGACAATGGTAAAACAGGACCAGCAAAGCCGCCCGATGCGCTGACAATCCCGATAGGAGCTGCACATATCTCGTTCTCAGGGCAACACCGGATGAGACATCCTACGAGTAAAACCAGACCTCGAGTTGCCCCGAGGGGGCCCCGCAGTCTACTCGGTTCGAACCAGCACTTAGACAAGCACTGGCCCGGGGGGCTAAAATAAAGATGACCCTCGAGAGAGCGACTCCCAAGGAAAAAAGTAGGTGGTGGTGAGGCAAATGGTAAAACAAAGCGAACTGTCAGGGGGGTCCCTAAATCACCCGACCGCGTTAGGAACGCAAAATCCGGGAACATAACACCTGTATGACGGAAACTAGGCCGGCAAGAGTGGAACAAAACACCAGGCATAAGGCCGAGCCTTCCACCCTTTACCAAGTATATAGATGCATTAATAATATAAGATATATTGTGATATCCCAACATAAACCCTGCCCACCATGGAGAAATCTTCAACTTCACCTGCAACTAGCAACGCTATAAGAGGGGCTGAGCAAAAGCGGTAACATAGCCAAACAACGGTTTGCATAGGAAAGGTATCAAAGGTTAGAGGTTCATGGCAATATGGGATGGCTTGATAAACGGGTAATAGGTAGCGCAGCATAGTGATAGAACGAAGCAACTAGCATAGCAATGATAGTAGTGAGATCCAGGGTAGCGGTCATCTTGCCTGAAATCCCGCAAGGAAGAAGAACGAGTCCATGAAGAAGATGAAGCCACGAAGACGAACCACACGTAGACGAACGAATCCTCACGATCGCGACGAAACGGGAACTATCGCGAAGAAGCACACAACATGGTAAACACACCACACATAGGCAAGACATGATGCACAACAAGCATGATGCATGACAAGGCTACATGAAGCTACTCATGGCAAGAGATGATGCAAACAAGAACAACACATCAAGGCAAGTTTAAATGAGGCCGGGAACAACATATAACAATTCCGGTAAGTCCTCATATGCAAATTTCGAAATTGGTCCAGATCTGAATAAACCTTATGTTCAAGTTGTTAAAAAGCAAGTTAAGATGCACCAAGATGATCTAAACGAAATTCTAGTCAAGTTACATATAAAGTTCATTAGATTCGGAGCTACGGGCTAGAAGATATGAGGAAAACAAGTTAAGCATGGGATTGATGCAAAATGCACCCAAACATCAAGCAAACACACCAAAGCAAGGATGCAACAAGATAATATGAAGCTACATGCAAAATCAAGCAAGTTTCATATAGAGCACACTCAAAACGGAGCAACGGTGCAACACATACGCACTATACAAGTCATAGCAACAATCTAACCAAAACAGCAACTAGGCATATTGCAAGCATCAAAACAATATGCTACAGCACCCCAACATAATAACAAAAGGCATGGGCATGAAGTACTGGTAAAGCATAACAAAACATGAACACTGAGCTATCTCCAGAAACAACTAGAACATGCTCAAAAGGACATGGGAAGATTGCAAATAATAACAGTTCCAGACTTATCAGGAAATAACATCAGGTTGCAATGTTTAGAGCTATCAAACAACATGTTACAGGACCATATTATGGCAAACAAAGGCATGGCATGAATCTACTAATTGCATAGATCAGAAGTCCCTTACTGACCATGAGCCAAAAAGGCACAGAAAATATGATGGCACCCATGTAAACATGGCAAGTTATATTACAGATTCATACATGGCAGGAACAACAATAAGTAGGCATGTTGGTGAGCTTGAACCACTCACAAAAAAGCAATACATGGCATGGCAAGGCAACCAACAGTAAGAAGACATGTTTATGAAGCTAAGCATGGCAAGATCAAGGTCATAGGGTGCATGGGTCACTAGGAAACAATCATGGAAACATTGAACTTAATGTTAACAGGCTGATAGCAACATTTTCAAGCAAATTGGAGCAAGATATGAACAATCTACAGGGGGCTATAAATGCAACCAAGGGCATTAATGGATAGAGCATGACATGTATCAAAACATGTTTATAGAACATCTCCAGATTATGCATAGAATGATTAGTAGAAGCATGTTAACATAGCAAGAAAATATAACAGAATCTGCCAGGAAAACAGCAACAGCAAGTACCCTCCTTAACAAGCTCGATTCACTCATCACAAGTCATTACATGACAAGATAAGCATAGCATCATCAAGAAGACATGTTTATGTAACTAACCAAGGCAAGAACAAGTCCATAGCATGCAAGGATGAACTATAGCAACCTTGGCTAAATTGAATAATAAGTAAACAATCTGCCAAGAAACATTTTGAAGCAAAAGTAGAGCACTCAAATGACATGCTAGGCTACTCCATAATTGCAAACAATTGCATGAATGGATAGACAATAACCATATGTTCAAAACACCCTTACTGAAGTATCTCAAAATATGCATGGATCTCTCTGTAGCATCAAGTTTACATGGCATCAAAATAACAGCAGAACAGGGACTAAAATCAGCAATATCACGAAGCCTAGTTTGCATGCTTGTGCTAGTCACCACATTGATCACAAAAATACATGGCATACACACCTGGAAATATGGCATAGCATAGATCAAAACACATGTAGACATCAACCTCATAGGATGCACACATAAAACATGGCAAAAATGACAAAACAGCAAGTTATAACAGTTTCAGCAGATTAACATCAACATGCACTCCTCCAACAGCATTTCGGGCATCAAGATGAGCTCAAATGAAAATGATGCAATGGAATGAAATGGAGTACTCGTCGAGACGAACAATCTGACATATTACACACATGAAACGGAGCTACGGATGCAGAGATACGACATGACGAACATGGCATGATTATGTGAAAATTCGGGGACTTAGTGGATTCGGACCTCGGGGAAAATATCCACGGCGCCGGGATCTCGCCGGAGTTCGTCGCCGGAGACGGAGAGGAGGCGGCCGGAGGACGAGGGAGAGGCCGGGAGGAGGGGGCCGACGAGGGGGGCGCCGGATCCGGCCTTCCCTCGGCCGGATCTGGCCGGGCGGCGCGGTGGAGGAGCCGGCGGGCTCCGGCGGCGGAGGCGGTGGCGCTGCTGCCGAGGCACAATGGGCGTGGCCGGCCGGCGCAGCCTTGGGGCTCCTCCGCCGGGCGGAGGAGGAGCGGGCGGCCTTCTGGCGGAGCGGCACCAGCAGCGGCGGCGACAGCGGCGACGGTGGCCGGGCGGCGGAGCAGCGGGCGGGGCCAAGGCGTGCGGGGTTTAAGCGGGCAGCGCTGGCGCGGGCAGCGGCGGCAGCGCGCGGTGGCTGGCGGCGGAGAGGCTACGTGGCAGCCTCCCATTGGCTGCGGGCGGCGACGGCGAAAGCGTCCGTGCGACCGACGTGTCCGGGCAGTGGGAAGAGGCTAGGGTTAGGGTGGAATTTCATCCGCGAGTTTGGAAGGGGGAGGCATATTTATAGGTAGAGGGACCTAGGAGAGTCCAAATGAGGAGCGGTTTTCGGCCACGCGATCGTGATTGAACGACCGAGAGCATAGAGGGGAGTTAGATGGGATTTGGGCCACTTTGGAAGGGGTGTTGGGCTGCAACAAAAGAGGACATTACGGTTACCCGGTTAACCGTGGGAGTACCAAACGACCTCCAAATGGCACGAAACTTGACAGGCGGTCTACCGGTGCTATACCAAGGCCGCTTGACAAACCTCGGGCCATTCCGAGAAAGTTTAACACCCGCACACGAAAAGAGTCAAGAAGGGGATGCCGGATGACATAGGAGTGCCTGATTGCAAAACGGACAACGGGGAAAATGCTCGGATGCATGAGACGAACATGTATGCAACATAAGATGCACAAGATGACATGATATGAAATGCAGATGATGACATGGGAAAGTGCAACACGCAAGCAAATGACATGGCAACGACGGCGAATGACTGGCAGACACCTGGCGCAACGAATCCGGGGCGTTACAACACTCCTCCACTAACAAGAGATCTCGTCCCGAGATCTTAGTACCGAGACGGAAGGGAAAAGGATGAGGTGAAACAAGAACTCATGAGAAGAAGCAAAGAATCAAGAGCACTCGAGAAGAAGAGAGGAACGACGAGAATGACGAGAATCGAAAGTTCACGGAATCAAATAGACTATGAAATCATTCTGGTTAGAAAGAGATAAGAAACGAATAAGACTGGAAGGAATAGAACATGAACTTGAGAGGATGGAATGATAGTTGATGAAGACGTGACACAAAACCTCCGGAAAGAATTGAAAGAAAATTGAATGAAAAGAATTTAGAGGGATTGAATGGATTTGAATATCTGAGAAGAACGAAGAACTGCAAAACTCCACTTAAAAAGAATACGGAGAATTATTTGCACTTCGAGACGCAAGAAAAAAAGATACTTGAATTCCACCAACAAGAATCTTGATGAACTCTTGAAGAATGAATTAAATCATGAAGAAACACCATGAAGAACTCCGGTGACAAAAGGATGATGAGATAGAATGAAGGATGAAAGAATAAGATGAGCCTTGCGGTGATTTAGATGGAGGTTCCGACGAGATGGTCGAGGAAAAATGAACTCCGGAAAAGAAAAGATGGAAACACGTGGAACTAGAATTTATTCAACAGGAATAAACTCCGAAGGAAGGATTACTCACTTGGATGAAATAAGAATAAGATTTATTGTATGCTTATCCTTCATCAAATTAAATTGATGACAAGCAATGGATTTTGCATACTACTTATTCTTCTTGAAAAAGGATTAAGGGGGGTATAGCACAAAACTTGAGAAAGTCTTCATGCATCACCGGTAGGATTGAAAGAACGAATGAATTAATATGATAATCAAGGAAAAAGAATCTTGAATGAACCACCGTAAGAATTTGGAAATGACTGATGAAAGAGAATGAATCACCGGGAAGAATTAGAAGAACCCATATGGTCGAGGGGATTTAGATGCACAAGAACAAAGAGATCATGAGCTGATTAAAGAACACTTGAACGAAGCACCGGAAGAATATTGAGACGAACTAAAGGGGACAGATATAGAATAATTGGAGAACGAATCTGAAAAACTTAGAATTAAGAAATCTTCCGAAAAGATGACCTCCGGATGATCAAGAGGGAAAGCAAATCCTGAAATACTCCGGATGGATGAAAATAATTGCATGACTTGAAACAATTTGATAGGATAACATCGAGCTAGCACCGTGAATCTCCGGGAGAACGAACAAGAATTAACAGAAATCTTCTTCTTTGGTCTTCAAATGACGAAGAGAAACACCACCAAAATTGTTGAGAAACTCCGGAATAATGAAAAGCGAAGACGTTGAACCAACAATGAAAAGAATTTGAAAGCGATCCTGGAGAAGGCATGTGACTGATGGAATCCATTCTTACATCACACTTTGAAAAGAATTTGAGAATAACTCTGGGGAATTAGAAGAGTCAGGTAAGATCCTGGGAAAAGACCTGTGGGTTAGGGCCCACTGAAGAGAAAACACCGTTGAAAAGGAATGTTGAACAGATAGATGATGCACCGGAACAATTGAAATATTAGAATGAGGTGACAACCTCGAATTAATTGGAACACAGACGAATCTCTTGAGATGTCTTGAACACTCCGGAAGGATAAACTGGCGAGAGGCGAACGAGCAACGGGAAAACATTTGAGCCAAGGAAAAAGAATACGATCGACAACGAATAACTTGAATTGAAACCACCGGAGAAGAAAAAGAGATGAAGAATGTCCATCGAGACGAGAATTCACCGGTTGAAATGATTTACGAAAGGCTGAAGAGGCTTCGCACGAATGAAATTGATGGTCGAAAGAGACTCAGACACCGGGAAGAAGAGGCTGGGAGGGCGGGAAAAACAAAGACAACTTGGAAGGGGAAAATGGCGAATATCTTGAAGAGAAAAACACCTGTTGAAAACAAAGACTTCCCACGAGTAGGAGGATACTCGATTACGGACTCCGGTTCTGAGGAGAAAAAGGGGAGGGCGGGTGGCAAAATAAAACAACTGAGGATTGATCTCGCAAAAGACAAAGAGGTTCGAGTCCACGAGAAAAGCACCGGATCAAAAGAGCTGAGAACAACGATCGGAAAACCAACTGCGTGAACCTAAAGAAAATTTTGAATGGGAAGAGGAGTAATTCAAAACACCTACGCCAAGATTCCTCACCAGAGCGACGAAGGGGCCGAGGAGTAAAAAGAATTCTTACTCTCCGATATAACTAGACTCCGAAAACAGTTTTCTTCTAGACTCAACAACGGCCAAACTACACGATCAATCAAGGGGCTCCTAGGGTTGGTCGAGGCTCTGATACCAACTTGTCACGCCCAATATGCGACCCTATCCAAAATGATGAGGACATCAATACCATTGTTACACCCACAGCCCCCTATTGCTATACATCTTGGACCAATTACTAGAGCTCACAAGACGCCAACTAAATTACCGTACTTTCGTTTCTTGGTAATGATTCTAATGTTCGTGAGAATATAATGCTGCCTAAATTGGATACATTTGTTTTGCTTACAAATGAAGGGCCTAGCTTGGAGAAGGATGAACATTGGAGCAAGAACAAGCATGGAGATGATGGCATGTGCAAGGGGAACAAGAACGGAGTTACAAGTGATGATTTCAGGACTTTGAAGCCACCATAATGAGTACATGAAGCCTTGGACGAAATATACAAGATGCCACTTCATAAATTTCGTCCAGAGGCTATTCTAGGTGCTCACGTCACCTTATTATTGGGCCAGGCCCATGTAATTTCGAAATACATAAGTATAGGCTATTTTTAGAGTCCGTATGTGTGGGGAAACAAGAGATAGGGTTAGTTTGGACCCTCCACCAAGGGCCACGAAATTCACCCCTCTTCCTCCATATATACAGCCATTAGGGCACCGTTTAGACTTTGGGTTTTGTTTAGATTAAAAGTTTGCCATAGCTGCAACTTCGCGTGCCGTTTGTGTTCAACGACCGCACAAAGCGTCCACGAACCCCACCTTGATCAATAAAGCTTTCATCTTATATTCGCAATATCCAGATTGCAATCTCAGCTTCTTGCTTGTTCTTCGTTTGCTCGCAGGAAATGACCCTCGTGGTCGTTTGATCGTGCTCGGCGTGGTCAATAACCTCTCGGAGTTGGTTTAGCGATTGCTAAAGCGCGACGCCCTCGCAGCCGTCGTAGTCGGATCGTCAAAGTCGACTTCCACCAAAGCGAAATCCACCATCTCATCGAAGAAGGGACACCTCCGCCCTATCAAGTGGTATCGATTTCGGGTTGCTCGGTGAGATTTTACAGTTTTTCGTAGTTTAGATCGAGTCTGCTCATCGTACCTATAGTCCACAAAAAGCCAAAAAAATTAGGGTTATTTCATCCCATCCGAACCAATCTGTGCCTTTGCATAATCTTTTACAGATTTGCTTTGTTGAATTTGCGGTTGCATCGTCGTGTCAAGTTGCTTTGGTCTTAGCGTCTAGTCTTTTAGAGTTTGAGTTCTGCTCACGAGTTGTCACGTCGCTGCCGCCATATACCACCACCGCATATTCACCGCCTATCCGAATCCATATACGCCACCACATATCCGCCGCCATCACACCAATCCGAGTTCCACCAGATTCATCTCCGCCACCATCCGAAGTTCCACCAGATTCATCTCCGCCACCAATCCGAAGTTCCACCAGATTCATCTCTACCACCAGTCCTAGTCCGAGTCCAGTAATTGTTGCATTGTTCTCGATTTCCAGATCACGCGATACTCCGAGTCGTGACAGCGGAGGACTCCCCAACTTCCGAGCCATCCGCAGAAGAAAAATAGTTCCAGTTTGAAAAAAAAACTAAGTCTGGAAAATTCTGGCTAGGCAGTTTTTAGACCATTTGTAGACTTTTTCGAAAAAAAATTGTTGCGGAGGAAAAAAAAGAGAAAAACAAAGTGCAAAAAAAAGAGAAAAAAAGAGAAAAAAATTCAGAGTGTGCTCCTTCCTTGTATACGTGTCGCACCGTGATTTTGTTGGTGTTCAAGGCTCGCGTCTCTAGCACAGTCTAGCCTAGGACCAGCACAGTACCGTCGTTGAGCGTTTATTCAACTTTGCATCTCTGAATTGATTATTGCTGACCCTTTTTGTACCATATTATAAGCCTTCCCAGCTCTACATACATCTACGTCGTGCGTTGGACTCTCCCTGGTAATCGCTCTATCCAAGCTTTGAGAGTTTTGACTACAACGGTTGGCGATCACCGCTTCTTCTTTGGTAAGAACCGTAAGAATTTGAGATTTGCTTGACGGGTTTGTGATACACCACCACCACTTCTTAGTAGTCTATAGGATCATATTCTTGTGTGTTTCTATTTGTCGCTAACCATGGTAGGATCACAAGTCGATGAGACTGATTGGGAGAACTCGACGAACAAACAGCTACATGATAAATTTCAGCAAATGATGAGTGGACAGTGAAAGATGTGCTAAACAGATTTGACGAGGCCATGGAGAAGATAGATGGCATTGAGAAGACGTTTGAAACAAAGCTTGATAGCAAGTTTGATGAATTGCTCGACGTTTTCCACAACCACCGCCGGCTGCACCTATCGCACCTCTCAACGACAACAACTACGCCCCTTCCGAATCAAGATGGACGAGCTCAGCGTGTTCCTATTGAGCCAGACAAAATTCTGGTGCCATTGCTCATCGCTATTGGTGCTTCTTTGGCTCCTGCCACTTCTGCTGGTACCGAGGAGGATGATGAGTATGTGGGCGATTACGAGGATGAGGTTGATCAACATCGAACTACGTGCAACCACCAGCACCACAACCACCGTGTCGTCCACATGCAAATAATGGCAATGTTAGGGCTCCCCTCAGTACGAGATCATGACCATCTCCCTAAACTGAAATTGACTATTCCACCATTTGAGGGTAGATATGTTCTGATATATATCTTACTTGGGAGTTAGAAACTGAACAACGATTTGCATGTTTACAATATCCCGAGGCGAGACATGTTCCTGCTGCTTGTTTGTGCTTTCACTAGCTTTGCATGTGTTTGGTGGTCTCAACATTGTAGATTATATCCTGTTCCTGTACTTGGGCTGCTTTGAAAACTACTATGCGTATCGTTGGGTTCCACCATATTATCAACGTGAATTACTTCAAAAATTGCAGCGCTTAAGACAAGGAAAAATTCTGTACAAGAATACTATCGGGAATTACAAACCGGCTTGATTAGATGTGGTATTCTTGAGGAGAATGAAGCTATGCTTGCACGCTTTACGGGTGGATTAAATAGAGAGATTCGCACCATTCTAGACTATAAGGATTATAATAATATCACTCGCTTATTCCATCTTGCTTGTAAAGTGAACGTGAAGTGCAGGATCGATGTATTGGCGCCGCACTAACTTTTCTATAGGTCGACCTTCATCATGGACACCACGTGCATCATCTACTTCCACCGCACCATCACCTCCTTCAGATGCCACCTCCAACCGTGATACAAGAAAGAAGGCACAACCACCACTATCTCGCCAAGAGCACACCAAGGGGCTCTGCATGAGTTCTTCTTCCATGGCGTCAACAGGGCACACAAGTGATATTATTTGTCGTCGTTGTAAGGGAAGAGGACATTTTGCGAGAGAATGCAAATCTCAGCGTGTGATGATTGCTACGAGGATGGTGGGTATGAGTCCGCTAGTGACTATGATGAGGAGACTTTGGCTCTTATTACACATGAGGAACACGGTGGAGATGATTCGATCATGAGACACAATACATGGCTGTCAAGATGCCGACAGTATGAATGTTTAGTTGCTCAACATGTTTTCAGTGTGCAAGTTACACAAGCTGAGCAAAATCAGAGGCATAATTTGTTCCATACAAAGGGAGTTGTGAAGGAACGTTCTATTCGCGTCATCATAGATGGAGGGAGCTGCAACAACTTGGCTAGCATGGAGATGGTGGAGAAGCTATCTCTCACCACAAGACCACATCCACATCCTTACTACATCCAATGGTTCAACAACAGCGGCAAGGTTAAGGTAACACGTCTTTGTTCGTGTGCATTTTAGTATCTCTACATATGCTGATTATGTTGATTGTGATGTGGTACCTATGCAAGCATGTTCCTTATTACTTGGTAGACCATGGCAATTATCAGTATACTTTTGTTCATAAGGATAAAAATTTTACTTTGCTTCCTATGACTCCTGATTCCATTTTGAAAGATGATATTAATAGAGCTAATAAAGCAAAATAGGAGAAAAATAAGAGTGAAAATCAGATTGTGGCAAAAGAATTTGAGCAACACATGAAGCCTAATAATAAACCATCCACTGTTGCTTCTGAAATTAAATTAAAAAGTACATGTTTACTTGCCACCAAATCTGATATTGATGAGCTAGATTTTAGCATATATGTTTGCTATGCTTTTGTGTGCAAAGAGGCATTATTTTCATTCGAGGACGTGCCTTCCTCTTTGCCCCTCTTTGTCACTAACATTTTGCAGAGTTCGGACGTCTTTCCGTAAGACGTGCCACCGGATTACCACCTATTCGAGGGATTGAGCATCAAATTGACTTAATTCCCGTGCATCATTAGCCAACCGTCGCCATACCGTACCAATCCGGAGGAGACGAAGGAGATTATGCGTCAAGTCTGTGAGCTGCTCGACAAAGGTTATATACGCGAATCCCTTAGTCCTTGTGCTGTTCCTATTATTCTAGTGCCGAAAAAGGATGGTACATCACGTATGTGTGTTGATTGTAGAGGCATTAATAATATTACTATTCGTTATCGTCAACCTATTCCTAGGCTAGATGATATGCTTGATGAATTGAGTGGCTCTACAATATTCTCCAAAGTTGATTTGCGTAGTGGATACCATCAAATTCATATGAAATTGGGAGATGAATGGAAAACAACATTTAAAACTAAGTTTGGTTTATATGAATGGTTAGTCATGCCTTTTGGGTTAACTAATGCACCTAGTACTTTCATGAGATTAATGAACGAAGTTTTACGTGCTTTCATCGGACGATTTGTGGTAGTCTATTTTGATGATATACTGATTTATAGCAAATCTTTGGAAGAACATTTGGAACATTTACGTGCTGTTTTTAATGCTCTACGTGATGCACGTTTGTTTGGTAACCTTGGGAAGTGCACCTTTTGCACCGACCGAGTATCTTTTCTTGGCTATGTTGTTACTCCACAGGGAATTGAAGTTGATAAAGCCAAGATTGAAGCTATTGAGAGTTGGCCGCAGCCCAAAACGGTCACACAAGTGACGAGGACATCAATACCAATGTTACACCCACAGCCCCTGCTGCTATACATACTGGACCAATTACTAGAGCTCGCGCGCGCCAACTAAATTACCAGGTACTTTCGTTTCTTGGTAATGATTTTAATGTTCATGAGAATATGATGCTGCCTAAATTGGATACATTTGTTTTGCTTACAAATGAAGGGCCTAGCTTGGAGAAGGATGAACATTGGAGCAAGAACAAGCATGGAGATGATGGCATGCAAAAGGGGACAAGAATGGAGTTACAAGTGATGATTTCAGGACTTTGAAGCCACCATAATGAGTGCATGAAGCCTTGGACGAAATATACAAGATGCCACTTCATAACTTTCGTCCAGAGGCTATTCTAGGTGTCTTCACGTCACCTTATTATTGGGCCAGCCCATGTAATTTCGAAATACGTTAGTATAGGTTATTTTAGAGTCCGTATGTGTGGGAAACAAGAGATAGGGTTAGTTTGGACCCTCCACCAAGGGCCACGAAATTCACCCCTCTTCCTCCATATATACAGCCCTTAGGGCACCGCTTAGACTTTGGGTTTTGTTTAGATCAAAAGTTCGCCATAGCTGCAACTTCGCAGCGTTTCGTTTGTGTTCAACGACCGGACAAAGCGTCACCGAACCCCACCTTGATCAATAAAGCTTTCATCTTATATTCGCAATATCCAGATTGCAATCTTAGTTTCTTGCTTGTTCTTCGTTTGCTCGCAGGAAATAGACCCTCGTGGTCGTTGATCGTGCTCGGCGTGGTCAATAACCTCTCGAAGTTGGTTTAGCGATTGCTATAGCGCGGCGTCCTCGCCGCTTCGAGTCGGATCGTCAAGTCGACTTCCACCAAAGCGAAATCCACCATCTCATTGAAAGACGGACACCTTTGCCTCTATCAAGTGGTATCAGATTTCCGGTTGCTCGGTGAGATTTTACGCTTTTAAGTAGTTTAGATCGAGTCTGTTCTTCATACCTATAGTCCACGAAAAAAGCCACAAAAAAAATTAGGTTAGTTCATCCCATCCAAACCAATCGAGCCTTTGCATAATCTTTTACAGATTTGCTTTGTTGAATTTGCGGTTGCATCGTCGTGTCAAGTTGCTGGTCTTAGCGTCTAGTCTTTTAGAGTTTCGAGTTCTGTTCACAGGTTGTCACGTCGCCGCTGCCATATACCACCACCACATATTCACCGCCAATCCGAATCCATACACGCCACCAGATTCATCTGCGCCACGTCGTGCGTTGGACTCTCCCTGGTAATCGCTATATCCAAGCTTTGAGAGTTTTGACTACAACGGTTGCCGATCACCGCTTTCTTCTTTGGGTAAGAACTGGTAAGAATTTGAGATTTGCTTGACGGATTTGTGACCGCCCACCACACCACCACCACCACCACTTCCTAGTAGTCTCAGAGGATCATATTCTTGTGTGTTTCTATTGTTGCTAACCATGGCAGGATCACAAGCCGATTTAGACCGATTGGGAGAACTCGACGAACAAACAGCTACATGATAAGTTTCAAAGCAAATGATGATTGGACAGTGCAAGACGTGCTAAACAGATTTGACGAGGCCATGGAGAAGATAGATGGCATTGAGAAGACGTTTGAAACAAAGCTTGATAGCAAGTTTGATGAATTGCTCGCTTTTCCACAACCACCGCCGGCTGCACCTATCGCACCTCTCAAGCACGACAACAACTACGCCCCTTCCGAATCAAGATGGACGAGCTCAGCGTGTTCCTATTGAGCCAGGACAAAATTCTGGTGCCGCTGCTACTGCTGTTGGTGCTTCTTTGGCTCCTGCTACTGCTGCTGCTGGTACCGAGGAGGATGAGGAGTATGTGGGCGATTATGAGGATGAGGTTGATCAACATCAGAACTACGTGCAACCACCTCAGGTACGAGATCATGACCATCTCCCTAAATTGAAATTGAATATTCCACCATTTGAGGGTAGATATGTTCCTGATATATATCTTACTTGGGAGTTAGAAACTGAACAACGATTTACATGTTTACAATATCCCGAGGAGAGACGTGTTCTGCTTGCTGTTTGTGCTTTCACTAGCTTTGCATGTGTTTGGTGGTCTCAACATTGTAGATTATATCCTGCTCCAGCTACTTGGGCTGCTTTGAAAACTGCTATGCGTATCGTTGGGTTCCACCATATTATCAACCTGAACTACTTCAAAAATTGCAGCGCTTAAGACAAGGAAAAACTCAGAGAAGAATATTATCGGGAATTACAAACCGGCTTGATTAGATGTGGTATTGTTGAGGAGAATGAAGCTATGCTTGCACGCTTTTACGGGTGGATTAAATAGAGAGATTCAGACCATTCTAGACTATAAGGATTATAATAATATCACTCGCTTATTCCATCTTGCTTGTAAAGCTGAACGTGAAGTGCAGGATCGACAGGCATTGGCGCCGCACTAACTTTTCTCGCAGTCGACCTTCATCATGGACACCACGTGCATCATCTACTTCCACCGCACCATCACCTCCTTCAAGTGCCACCTCCAACCGTGATACAAGAAAGCGAGCACAACCACCACTATCTCGCCAAGAGCACACATGCCGGGCCTGCACAGAGTTCTTCTTCTTCCATGGCGTCAACAGGGCACACAAGTGATATTATTTGTCGTCGTTGTAAGGGAAGAGGACATTTTACAGAGAATGCAAATCTCAGCGTGTGATGATTGCTACCGAGGATGGTGGGTATGAGTCCGCTAGTGACTATGATGAGGAGACTTTGGCTCTTATTACACATGAGGAACACGGTGGAGATGATTCGATCATGAGACACAATACATGGCTGCTGAAGATCTTGACAGTATGAATGTTTAGTTGCTCAACGTGTTTTGAGTGTGCAGGTTACACAAGTGAGCAAAATCAGAGGCATAATTTGTTCCATACAAAGGAGTTGTGAAGGAACGTTCTATTCGCCATCATAGATGGAGGGAGCTGCAACAACTTGGCTAGCATGGAGATGGTGGAGAAGCTATCTCTCACCACAAGACCACATCCACATCCTTACTACATCCAATGTGGTTCAACAACAGCGGCAAGGTTAAGGTAACACGTCTTTGTTCGTGTGCATTTTAGTATCTCTACATATGCTGATTATGTTGATTGTGATGTGGTACCTATGCAAGCATGTTCCTTATTACTTGGTCGACCATGGCAATTTGATAAAAATTCAGTACACCATGGTAGAAACAATCAAGATACTCTTGTTCATAAGGATAAAAATATTACTTTGCTTCCTATGACTCCTGAGTCCATTTTGAAAGATGATATTAATAGAGCTAATAAAGCAAAACAGGAGAAAAATAAGAGTGAAAATCAGATTGTGGCAAAAGAATTTGAGCAACATATGAAGCCTAATAGTAAACCATCTAGTGTTGTTTCGAAATTAAATTGAAAAGTGCATGTTTACTTGCCACTAAATCTAATATTGATGAGCTAGATTTTAGCAAATCTGTTTGCTATGCTTTTGTGTGCAAAGAGGCTTTATTTTCATTCGAGGACGTGCCTTCCTCTTTGCCCCTCTTTGTCACTAACATTTTGCAGAGTTCACGACGCGTCTTTCCACAAGACGTGCCACCGGATTACCACCTATTCGAGGGATTGAGCATCAAATTGACTTAATTCCCGTGCATCATTACCCAACCGTGCACCATACCGCACCAATCCAGAGGAGACGAAGGAGATTATGCGTCAAGTACAGGAGCTGCTCGACAAAGGTTATATACGCGAATCCCTTAGTCCTTGTGCTGTTCCTATTATTCTAGTGCCGAAAAAGGATGGTACGTCACGTATGTGTGTTGATTGTAGAGGCATTAATAATATTACTATTCGTTATCGTCACCCTATTCCTAGGCTAGATGTTATGCTTGATGAATTGAGTGGCTCAACAATATTCTCCAAAGTTGATTTGCGTAGTGGATACCATCAAATTCGTATGAAATTGGGAGATGAATGGAAAACAGCATTTAAAACTAAGTTTGGATTATATGAGTGGTTAGTCATGCCTTTTGGGTTAACTAATGCACCTAGTAATTTCATGAGATTAATGAACGAAGTTTTACGTGCTTTCATTGGATGATTTGTGGTAGTCTATTTTGATGATATACTGATTTATAGCAAATCTTTGGAAGAACATTTGAAACATTTACGTGCTGTTTTTAATGCTTTACGTGATGCACGTTCGTTTGGTAACCTTGGGAACTGCACCTTTTGCACCGACCGAGTATCTTTTCTTGGCTATGTTGTTACTCCACAGGGAATTGAAGTTGATAAAGCCAAGATTGAAGCTATTGAGAGTTGGCCGCAGCCCAAAACGGTCACACAAGTGAGGAGTTTTCTTGGACTCGCTGGTTTCTATAGGCGTTTTGTGAGAGATTTCAGCACCATTGCTGCACCTCTCAATGAGCTTACAAAGAAGGATGTGCCTTTTGTTTGGGGTACCGCACACGAAGAAGCCTTCAAGGTATTGAAAGATAAGTTGACACATGCTCCTTTACTCCAACTTCCTGATTTTAATAAGACTTTTGAGCTTGAATGTGATGCTAGTGGAATTGGATTAGGAGGTGTGTTATTACAAGATGGCAAACCTGTTGCATACTTTTCTGAAAAATTGAGTGGGCCTAGTCTGAATTACTCTACTTATGATAAAGAACTATATGCTCTTGTTCGGACTTTAGAAACATGGCAACATTATTTATGGCCCAAAGAATTTGTTATACATTCTGATCATGAATCTTTGAAACATATTAAAAGTCAAGCTAAACTGAATCGTAGACATGCTAAATGGGTTGAATTCATTGAAACTTTCCCTTATGTCATTAAACACAAGAAGGGTAAAGAAAATGTTATTGCTGATGCATTGTCTCGTCGCTATACTATGCTTTCACAACTTGACTTCAAAATATTTGGTTTGGAGACCATCAAAGATCAATATGTGCATGATGCTGATTTTAAAGATGTATTG
This sequence comes from Aegilops speltoides, assembly GCA_021437245.1. Classification (NCBI taxonomy): domain Eukaryota; kingdom Viridiplantae; phylum Streptophyta; class Magnoliopsida; order Poales; family Poaceae; genus Aegilops; species Aegilops speltoides. The sequence goes on from CM038144.1 coordinate 217,021,382, forward strand.
CAGAATTGTAAAGAAGGAAGAACATGGAACAAGTTTGTCGTTAATGATGGATTTGTGTTCCGTGCTAACAAGCTATGCATTCCAGCTAGCTCCGTTCGTCTTTTGTTGTTGCAGGAGGCGATGGAGGAGGACTAATGGGACACTTTGGCGTGAAGAAGACGGAGGACATACTTGCTACACATTTCTTTTGGCCAAAGATGAGACGGATGTTGAGCGTTTTATTGCTCAATGCACTACATGTCAAAAAGCTAAGTCACGACTCAATCCTCATGGTTTATATATGCCTTTGCTGCACCTAGTGTTCCTTGGGAGGATATATCTATGGACTTTGTTTTAGGTTTACCTAGAACAAAGAAGGAGGATAGCATATTTGTTGTCGTGGATAGATTCTCAAAAATGGCACACTTTATACCATGTCATAAAAGCGATGATGATGTCAATGTTGCTGATTTGTTCTTTCGTGAAATTATTCGCTTGCATGGTGTGCCAAATACTATTGTTTCAGATCGTGATACTAAATTTCTTAGCCACTTTTGGAGATGTTTATGGGCTAAGTTGGGGACTAAATTGCTTTTTAGTACTACTTGTCACCCCAAACAGATGGACAAACTGAAGTAGTCAATAGAACATTGTCTACTATGCTTAGGGCTGTTCTAAAGAATAATAAGAAAATGTGGGAGGAATGCTTGCCTCATATTGAATTTGCTTATAATCGTTCATTGCATTCTACTACTAAGATGTGCCCTTTTGAAGTTGTGTATGGTTTCCTACCTCGTGCACCTATTGATTTGTTGCCTCTTCCATCTTCGGAGAAGGTTAATTTTGATGCTAAAGAACGTGCTGAATTGATTTTAAAAATGCATGAGTTAACTAAGGAAAACATTGAGCGTATGAATGCTAAATATAAACTTGCTGGAGATAAGGGTAGAAAACATGTTGTGTTTGCACCGGGAGATCTTGTTTGGTTACATTTGCGTAAGGATAGATTTCCTGATTTGCGCAAATCAAAGCTAATGCCACATGCTGCTGGTCCCTTTAAGGTGTTGGAGAAAGTAAATGATAATGCATATAAACTTGAGCTGCCTGCAGATTTTGGGGTTAGTCCCACTTTTAACATTGCAGATTTGAAGCCATATTTGGGTGAGGAAGATGAACTTCCGTCGAGGACGACTTCATTTCAAGAAGGGGAGGATGATGAGGACATCAATACCATTGTTACACCCACAGCCCCCGCTGCTATACATACCGGACCAATTACTAGAGCTCATACATCCAACTAAATTACCGGTACTTTCGTTTCTTGGTAATGATTTTAATGTTCATGAGAATATGATGTTGCCTAAATTGGATACATTTGTTTTGCTTACAAATGAAGGGCCTAGCTTGGAGAAGGATGAACATTGGAGCAAGAACAAGCATGGAGATGATGGCATGCAAGGGGACAAGAATGGAGATACAAGTGATGATTTCAGGACTTTGAAGCCACCATAATGAGTGCATGAAGCCTTGGACGAAATATACAAGATGCCACTTCATAACTTTCGTCCAGAGGCTATTCTAGGTGCTGCGTCACCTTATTATTGGGCCAGGCCCATGTAATTTCGAAATACATTAGTATAGGCTATTTTAGAGTCCGTGTGTGGGGAAACAAGAGATAGGGTTAGTTTGGACCCTCCACCAAGGGCCACGAAATTCACCCCTCTTCCTCCATATATACAGCCCTTAGGGCACCGTTTAGACTTTGGGTTTTGTTTAGATCAAAAGTTCGCCATAGCTGCAACTTCGCGTGCCGTTTGTGTTCAACGACTGACAAAGGCGTCACCGAACCCCACCTTGATCAATAAAGCTTTCATCTTATATTTGCAATATCCAGATTGCAATCTTAGTTTCTTGCTTGTTCTTCGCTTGCTCGCAGGAAATAGACCCTCGTGGTCGTTGATCGTGCTCGGCGTGGTCAATAACCTCTCGCAGTTGGTTTAGCGATTGCTAAGGCGCGACGTCCTCGCACGCTCGTAGTCGGATCGTCGAAGTCGACTTCCACCAAAGCGAAATCCGCCATCTCATCGAAAGACGGGACACCTTTGCCTCTATCAACAAGTGAGGAGTTTCCTTGGACTCGCTGGTTTCTATAGGCGTTTCGTGAGAGATTTCAGCACCATTGCTGCACCTCTCAACGAGCTTACAAAGAAGGATGTGCCTTTTGTTTGGGGTACCGCACAGGAAGAAGCCTTCACGGTATTGAAAGATAAGTTGACACATGCTCCTTTACTCCAACTTCCTGATTTTAATAAGACTTTTGAGCTTGAATGTGATGCTAGTGGAACTGGATTAGGAGGTGTGTTATTACAAGATGGCAAACCTGTTGCATACTTTTCTGAAAAATTGAGTGGGCCTAGTCTGAATTACTCTACTTATGATAAAGAATTATATGCTCTTGTTCGGACTTTAGAAACATGGCAACATTATTTATGGCCCAAAGAATTTGTTATACATTCTGATCATGAATCTTTGAAACATATTAAAAGTCAAGCTAAACTGAATAGTAGACATGCTAAATGGGTTGAATTCATTGAGACTTTCCCTATCATTAAACACAAGAAGGGTAAAGAAAATGTTATTGCTGATGCATTGTCTCGTCGCTATACTATGCTTTCACAACTTGACTTCAAAATATTTGGTTTGGAGACCATCAAAGATCAATATGTGCATGATGCTGATTTTAAAGATGTATTGCAGAATTGTAAAGAAGGAAGAACATGGAACAAGTTTGTCGTTAATGATGGATTTGTGTTCGTGCTAACAAGCTATGCATTCCAGCTAGCTCCGTTCGTCTTTTGTTGTTGCAGGAGGCGCATGGAGGAGGACTAATGGGACACTTTGGCGTGAAGAAGACGGAGGACGTACTTGCTACACATTTCTTTTGGCCAAAGATGAGACGGGATGTTGAGCGTTTTATTGCTCGCTGCACTACATGTCAAAAAGCTAAGTCACGACTCAATCCTCATGGTTTATATATGCCTTTGCCTGTACCTAGTGTTCCTTGGGAGGATATATCTATGGACTTTGTTTTAGGTTTACCTAGAACAAAGAAGGGGAGGGATAGCATATTTGTTGTCGTGGATAGATTCTCGAAAATGGCACACTTTATACCATGTCATAAAAGCGATGATGCTGTAAATGTTGCTGATTTGTTCTTTCGTGAAATTATTCGCTTGCATGGTGTGCCAAATACTATTGTTTCAGATCGTGATACTAAATTTCTTAGCCACTTTTGGAGATGTTTATGGGCTAAGTTGGGGACTAAACTGCTTTTTAGTACTACTTGTCACCCCCAAACTGATGGATAAACTGAAGTAGTCAATAGAACATTGTCTACTATGCTTAGGGCTGTTCTAAAGAAAAATAAGAAAATGTGGGAGGAATGCTTGCCTCATATTGAATTTGCTTATAATCGTTCATTGCATTCTACTACTAAGATGTGCCCTTTTGAAGTTGTGTATGGTTTCCTACCTCGTGCACCTAATGATTTGTTGCCTCTTCCATCTTCGGAGAAGGTTAATTTTGATGCTAAAGAACGTGCTGAATTAATTTTAAAAATGCATGAGTTAACTAAGGAAAACATTGAGCGTATGAATGCTAAATATAAACTTGCTGGAGATAAGGGTAGAAAACATGTTGTGTTTGCACCTGGAGATCTTGTTTGGTTACATTTGCGTAAGGATAGATTTCCTGATTTGCGCAAATCAAAGCTAATGCCACGTGCTGCTGGTCCCTTTAAGGTGTTGGAGAAAGTAAATGATAATGCATATAAACTTGAGCTGCCTGCAGATTTTGGGGTTAGTCCCACTTTTAACATTGCAGATTTGAAGCCATATTTGGGTGAGGAAGATGAACTTCCGTCGAGGACGACTTCATTTCAAGAAGGGGAGGATGAGGAGGACATCAATACCATTGTTACACCCACAGCCCTGCTTGCTATACATACCGGACCAATTACTAGAGCTCACAAGACGCCAACTAAATTACCAGGTACTTCCGTTTCTTGGTAATGGTTCTAATGTTCATGAGAATATGATGCTGCCTAAATTGGATAGATTTGTTTTGCTTACAAATGAAGGGCCTAGCTTGGAGAAGGATGAACATTGGAGCAAGAACAAGCATGGAGATGATGGCATGCAAGGGGACAAGAATGGAGTTACAAGTGATGATTTCAGGACTTTAAAGCCACCATAATGAGTGCATGAAGCCTTGGACGAAATATACAAGATGGCACTTCATAAATTTCGTCCAGAGGCTATTCTAGGTGTCACAATCACCTTATTATTGGGCCAGGCCCATGTAATTTCGAAATACATTAGTATAGGCTATTTTTAGAGTCCGTATGTGTGGGAAACAAGAGATAGGGTTAGTTTGGACCCTCCACCAAGGGCCACGAAATTCTCCCCTCTTCCTCCATATATACAGCCCTTAGGGCACCGTTTAGACTTTGGGTTTTGTTTAGATCAAAAGTTTGCCATAGCTGCAACTTCGCGTTTCGCTTTGTGTTCAACGACTGCACAAAGGCGCCACAGAACCCCACCTTGATCAATAAAGCTTTCATCTTATAATCGCAATATCCAGATTGCAATCTCGGTTTCTTGCTTGTTCTTCGTTTGCTCGCAGGAAATAGACCCTCGTGGTCGTTGATCGTGCTCGGCGTGGTCAATAACCTCTCGGAGTTGGTTTAGCGATTGCTAAGCGCGACGCCCTCGCACGCCGTAGTCGGATCGTCAAAGTCGACTTCCACCAAAGCGAAATCCACCATCTCATCGAAAGACGGGACACCTTTGCCTCTATCATAGCCGGATCGTCCGGACCGGGTCCGGATCATCCGGCTCGTCCGGATCGTCCGGCCTCCGTCCGGATCGTCCGCCTTCCCGATCCTGGTTGCTTTCTCCTCTCCGTCTTCACAGATGTCTTCCGCTCGATTCTCCTTGCTTCCTAGCCTCTTCATGGTCGACTCCTTGGTGACCGAGTATGCATAGAGTTTCCGTTTGAGGTAGTAACCATGTCTCATGTGAATCAAGGAGAGTTGTGAGAGGAGTGATGTCACCTTGGTTTCAAGAGCTCTTGCACGTGCTCGAGTCATCGGTCCTTGTGGTGTTGTAGGTGTTGATGTAGAGTCCATGGGGATGATGGAAGGATGCTCCGCATCATATCCCTCCTTCAAAGGATCCGACCTCGGATCTAGTTCTTCATCACCATGGAAAGGCGAGAGGTCTTTGACGTTGAAGGTGTCGCCACGTTGTACTTGTCGCTGGTAGGTCGAGCTTGTAGGCGTTGTTGTTGTAGCGTGCTAACACCTTGAAGGGTCCATCGGCTCGAGGTAGAAGTTTGGACTTGCGTTCATTGGGGAAGCGTTCCTTGCGAAGATGTAGCCACACGAGATCGCCTATGTTGAAGATCATGGGTTGCTTGTTGATGTTGAGCTTGGTCGCTAGTCGTTGTACTTGGTGCTCGATGGTGTTTCTTGTATCTTCAGGCATCTTCTTGATGTAGCTTGCACGGGCACTTGCGTCGAGGTTGGTGCGCTCTTGTAGAGGTAGAGGTAGGATGTCCAATGGGGACAATGGGTTGAAGCCATAGACGACCTCGAAGGGGGACTTGCTGGTCGTCGAATGTCTTGCGCGGTTGTAGGCGCACTCGGCTATGGGTAGACATGTCTCCCACTCCTTGATGTTCTTCTTGATCAACACGCGAAGTAGAGTGGATAGCGTTCGGTTCGTCACCTCCGTTTGGCCGTCGGTTTGAGGATGGCGCAAAGAGTTTTCCAAAAGTAACTCAAGAACTTGACGTCGCGGTCGGAGACGATTGACTTTGGTACTCCACGAAGGCGCAAGATTTCCCTACAAAAGAGATTTGCAATATGTGAAGCATCATCTACCTTGTTGCAAGGAATAAAGTGTGCCATCTTAGAAAATCGATTTACAACCACAAACACGGAATCCTTTCCATTTTGAGTTCTAGGCAAACCAAGTACAAAGTCCATGCTAATGTCTTCCCAAAGTTGATATGGAATTGGAAGAGGCATGTAAAGACCATGAGATTGAGCTTTTGACTTAGCTTTGCGGCATGTAGAGCATCGGGTGGTGAAGCGTGAAACATCTCGAAACATCTTTGGCAAAAGTAGCAAACGAAGAGAAGACTCGGGTATGCAAAGTTTGTTAGTTCTCATAAGATAACCATCCTTGAGGTAATATTGTTCCCAAGATGTATGTGTCAAACATTTAGCATAATGAGGTGCAAAAGATGGATCGCTAGCATACAAATCTTTGATATGCTCAAAACCTATAACATTCAACTCAAGTTAGGTGACAAGCGTGCATATGCGTGAAAGTGCATCGGCAACTACATTTTCCTTGCCCTTAATGTACTTGATCACATATGGAAAAGATTCAATAAATTCACTCCATTTGGCATGACGCCTGTTCAATTTAGTTTGACCTTTTAAGTACTTAAGCGTTTCATGATCGGTATGGATGACAAACTCATGAGGTCTAAGATAATGTTCCCAAACATGGAGGACACGCACTAAAGCATACAATTCCTTGTCATACACGGGATAGTTAAGTTGAGCACCGGAGAGTTTTTCACTAAAATAAGCAATGACTCATTTTTCTTGCATTAAAACTCCGCCAATTCCGGTACCACTTGCATCACAATGGACCTCAAAAGTTTTGTCAAAATTGGGCAAAGCAAGAATCGGAGCATGAGTAAGCAAAGACTTGAGCTCATCAAAAGCGTTTGATTGCAAAGGTCCCCAAACAAAAGGAGTGTTCTTCTTACTCAAAGCATGCAAAGGAGCTGCAATAGTGCTAAAATTTTTCACAAAGCGGTGATAAAACCTGCAAGACCAAGGAAACTTCAGACTTGTTGCAAATTGGTGGGTTGGGGCCAAGTTTTAATTGCTTTGATCTTAGTTTCATCAACATGGACACCCTTGGAAGAGACAACGAAACCCAAGAAAACCACTTTGTCAACTCCAAAAGTGCATTTCTTCAAGTTGGCATAAAGACTTTCTTTTCGAAGTGTTTGCAAAACAAGCTTAACATGATCAAGATGTTCTTTCATGGTTTTGCTAAACACAAGAATATCATCGAAGTAAACCACAACAAAGATTCCAATGTATGGGCGAAGTACATGATGCATAAGACGCACAAAAGTTCCGGGAGCTTCCGACAAACCCATAGGCATGACCAACCACTCATATAGGCCAAATTTTGTTTTGAAAGCAGTTTTCCATTCATCACCCTCATGAATGCGGATTTGATAATAGCCACTTTTAAGATCAATTTTGAGAAAAGTTGGCTCCACTAAGTTCATCAAGCATATCATCTAAGCGAGGAGTGGGATGCCTATAGCGCACGGTGATAGCATTTATAGGTCTACAATCGGAACACAAGCGGAAACTTCCATCGGGTTTAGGCACAAGTATAACGGGTACGGCACAAGGGCTTAAGCTTTCACGTACATGACCGTTGTCGAGTAGTTGTTGTACTTGCCATTGAATCTCCTTGGTTTCTTCGGGATTGACACGGTATGGGGCTTTGTTTGGAAGTGGCGCTCCGGATGAGGTCAATTCGATGCTCAATGCCTCGTAGAGGAGGTAGACCCGGAGGTAGCTCATCGGGGAACACATCTTGAAATTCCTGCAAAAGAGATTGAAACACCAAAGGTAGCTCATGAGTGGTGTTAGTTTTTGGTTCTCCGTCCTTGCACACAAGGATAAAGTGCATCACGCTCGATGGGTTCTCACACACTTCTCTCATCTCATGTTTGGTGGCGAATAGTATGAGGTTTTTCTCTAGGCTAAGAGGCGCCAAATTTGGCTTGTGGCTCTCACTCACTTTTTGGTGGCTCACTTTCTCACTCTTCTCTCTTTGGTTGGTGGCTTGTTTGTCGGCTATCACTTGACTAGGAGACATGGGTCGAGGGACATATTCTTTGCCTTTCATCTTGAAGCTATAGTGGTTTGTACGCCCATTGTGGTAGACACCACGGTCGAATTGCCATGGCCGACCAAGGAGGAGGTGGCAAACGGTCATTGGGACCACATCACACTCCAAAGTGTCCTCATATGCACCGATTTTGAAGGATACTTGGACCGTATGCTCAACTTGTATAGTGTCGGAGTCACTTAGCCATTGAACCTTGTATGGTTGCGGATGCTTCTTCTTGACCAATTGGAGCTTGGAGCATAGTTCTTCGCTTGCCAAGTTGTGGCAACTACCTCCATCGATGATGACCTTGATGGATCTCCCATTGATGCCGGCCTTTGTGTGGAAGATGTGGCATCGTTGGTCTTCTTCTTGGTGATGTTGAAGTGTCAATACTTTGGAAACAACGAGAGCGGGGCTTGTATCTTGATCACAAAAGACTTGATCATCTTCATCCTCGTTGATGCGCCGGTGCATGGCCACTTGCTCAATAGCGTCCATTTCATCTTCACTCATTGAGTCGTAGGTGCCATCGTCGTTGAGTATCATGGTACGCTTGTTGGTGCATTCATATGACTTGTGGCCTCGGCCGCCGCAAGTAAAACACTTGAAGGAGCTTGTCTTGACGGTCTCATCGGTTGGAGTAGATGATGAAGCACGCGGCTTGTAGTTGCTTGTAGTAGGAGGAGGACGACTTGAACTTGTAGAAGTTTTCTTGTAACTTGACTTGTCGTCGTTGCTTGGAAAAGGCTTGGTTGATGTCGAAGTTGGAGTAGTTGTTGAAGCTTGGTTGTTGGAGAGGCCAGATATCTTGGATGAGTACTTGGCGTACTTGAAGTCATCTTGCACTTGTCGTTCCGCCTTTGTAGCTTGATGCACGAGCTCAATGAGGTTGGAGTAGGGTTGGAAGTCGGCAATCTTCTTGATGGGATGGTTGAGGCCGTTCAAGAATCGTGCCATTGTTTGCTCATCATCCTCCGTGACATTGGCTCGAATCATGGCAATCTCCATTTCCTTGTAGTATTCTTCAACACTCTTTGTTCCTTGCTTGAGGAGTTGGAGCTTCTTGAAGAGATCACGGTTGTAGTAGGTGGGCACAAAGCATGCTCGCATGACATCCTTCATTTGAGCCCAAGTGGTGATTGGAGGTTCACCCCTTGCTTGTCGGCGCTCAAGGATTTGTTCCCACCATATGAGCACATAGTCTTGGAACTCAAGTGATGCCATAGCGATCTTCTTTTCTTCATCATAGTTGTGCAAACGAAAGATTTTGTCGACCTTCAATGCCCATGAGAGGTATTCTTCGGGATCATTTGTTCCATTGAACTTGGGCATTGTGAACTTGAGCTTGCCATAGCGTTGTTCATCATTGTGTTGACGTCGATGTTGATGATGACGTTCTTGATGTGGAGGGTAATCATCCTGATGTTGCTCTTGGCGAGGAGGAAGTCCATGATCAACTTGCCCTTGTTGACCTTGAGGTTGAGGATGAGCTTGAGGAGCTTGTGGGGTTTGACGTTGCGCACGTGGATGGTAGTTCCTCTCTTGTATTTCTTCTCGAAGGGCTTCCTCTTGATAGCGCCTTTCGCGATTGCGGTTGGCGAGAGCTCGACTTGATTCTTGAAGGGCGCGTTCCGCCTCAAGAGCTTGTGCTTCTCATTGTTGTTGTAGACTTTGGGCCTCGGCGTCTTGTTGCTCTTGGTGTAGGCGCGCTCGTTCTTGTTCTTGTTGGTGACGAAGACGTTGTCGTTCTTGAGCTTGAGCAAACGCCATTTTGCTAGATTGAGGACGAGGAACTTCTTCATCAACTTGCTCTTGGAGATTCTTGTCGTGTAGCGGGTTGCGAGATGCATGACGGTCTTGACGCGCGGCTCGACGGAGAATGTTCGATGACGGTGTACTTGTGTCGGAGAAGGAGTCGTCGGAGTGGCGACTTGAGTGGCTCCGTCTTGAATGTGAAGAGGTAGAAGTACGCCGGTTCACCAACAAGGCGCGGATCTCGTCCATTCTTGCATCATTCTCTTTCTTGTGCGCGTCGAGTTTGTTGTCGAAGTAATCTCGTACGCTTTCGAGAGTCGCAAGTCGATGGAGAGGTTGTCGATGCGCTCGCTCAATGCTTGTTGCTCTTGATGGAGAGCTCTTTGCGCGCCAAAGAGGTAGCTCTTGGTGACGTATGATGACATATCGTCGTCTTGCTCGATGAAGAGTGGATTTGTAGAAGAACTTGGCCTATCCATCATTTCAAGCAAATTATGAGTGGTAGAAGGAGAAGAATGAATACCAATGTACCTTTGACCGAAGTTGAAAATGAATCAAGTTCACTCAAATGCGGACAATGAAATAGCACTATTGGTACCGATCCTTGTCGATTCTCACACCTACACAAGTAAAAGCCTTTGGTGGAGCTTGGTTAGTGATGAGGACATGACTACCTTGGATATGACCAAAAATATTGCATACATGCATATTTGTCAGGTGATTTCTAGTGCAAACTATTCAATAATCTATTTATGTTATCCAGAACAAAAATACTTCACACACTTTTGTGTTTTGTCTAATTGCAGGTGTATGGGACATTTGTACAATCCACATATGAAGATAAGGAAGAAAGAGATGTTTATTTGCTGTTCAAAAAGTTCTCTCACGTCACTTTTGGCCCAAGAGAAGATAGAGTCCAAGTCTCTCACGTTTTGGACTCAGATTCGGACTGCACAGACATACCTGACTCAAAACGGCAACAACATTTTCATACCGACTCCGAATTGGGTGATTCTTTTTTTGTTGGAAAGTAGATTTCATGCTCTTTCCAGCACAATTGGAATCACCTTAAAATCCGTCCGGAGCGTTGAGTTATGGACGAAACAATCTGACACTGCAGCAGAATCCGAGTCAAACTACAAGTCCAAAGGTGTTACGTCACCTCCACTTGGGCCCATTAGCCTTGTACGACCTAGGGTTGGTTTTAGGCTGCCTTGGGACGTCCTCCCACCTCCTTGGCCGCCACCCCTTGCTCCTATATAAGTAGATCCATCTAGTAGCTTTTTCCTGGGGTTTTGTTTAGATTAGAAGTTCGTCATAGCTGCAACTTCGCGTACTTCGTTTGTGTTCCACGACCAGACAAAGGCGTCACAGAACCCCACCTTGATCAATAAAGCTTTCCTCTTATATTCGCAATATCTAGATTGCAATCTTGTATTCTTGCTTGTTCTTCGATTGCCTGCAGGAAACAGGCCTTCGTGGTCAGGTTGATCGTGCTCCGGCGTGGTCAATAACCTCTCGGAGTTGGTTTAGCGATTGCTAAGGCGCGACGTCCTCGCACGTTCGTAGTCGGATCGTCAAAGTCGACTTCATCCAAAACGATAGCCACCATCTCATCGAAAGACGGGACACCCTCGCCTCTATCAAGTGGTATTAGTTTTCAGGTTGCTCGGTGAGATTTTACAGTTTTTCATAGTTTAGATCGCATCTGTCATTCATACCTATAGTCCATGAAAAAGCCACAAAAAGTTAGATCTGTTCATCCTTTATCCAAGCCACCGAGCCTTTGCAATTTTCTATTCGTTGCTTGCATAGTTGAATTATCGGTTGCATCGTCGTGTCGGTTGCTGGTCTTAGTGTCTAGTTCCTTTAGAGTTTCGAGTTCTGTTCACATTAGTCACGCCGCCGCTGCATCATTATCGCTTCACGCTGTCTACCATCCCATCTATTAATTTCCACCACGTGCTACGCTACTGTTCATTGTCATAATCATAGTTGAGGTCATTCACATCTTCGCCTGATCCAATCTGCATCTTATCTAGTTTGTCTTGGAAAGAGGGAGAAAAAAAAGAGAGAAAAAAGAGAAAAAAAAGGAAAGAAAAAAAAAAAAAGAGAGAAGAAAAAGAAAAAAGCGTGAGAAAAAAAGAAGAAAAAAAACGGATCTATCTAGAATCAATCTCGTACCTGAATTCGGATTGGAATCTGCTTTTATGACTGCTCAAGAAAACAGGTGTATCTTCCTCATACGAAGTCCGTTTTGGCTCCGTGAGTACTCAAATTGAAGCTAGAGACGAGCCGCATCTAAATAGTTGCAGAAGCTTGTTCAATATTTGACACATCAAAATCGGCTTCTAAATAGGTGTTTTTGCCTTCTAAAGTTCGTGAACACAGATTGTTCCAATTTTTCAGGCCGGTTTTAGAATTCTTTGACTCCTCATATCAACTCGGAATTGAGTGATTCTTTTTGCATTGGAAAGCTTGAGTTAGTAGCATTCTTTGAAAGAATTTATCAGAAAATTGGCTCAAACTTTTCAAGAGGAAAGTTGGAGAGAGAGTTGTTGTATGTCCCGCTTGGCGCTTGTTTTTCATCATTATCTTCACCGCCATTGTGATCTTCACTTATATCTTGCTGTCAAGAGCTACTTAGTATCCTTCATTGATGCTAGTTGTACTACGCCGTGACCTCATTAGTGTTCTAGGCTCGCGTCTCTAGTCCGGTCTAGCCTAGGACCAGCCGCAAGACTGTCGTTGGCGTTTATTAAACATTGCATCTTTGAATTGATTATTGCTAAAATTTTGCTACCATATATAGCCAACCTAGCTCCACATATTTCTACACTGTATATCGACGTTCCCTCGCAATCGCTTTACACAATCTTCGAGTTACTTGACACCGCTGGTTGCCGATCACCGCCGCCGCATGGTAAGAACACATAAGATATTGCTATTTGCTTTATCGTGAGCACTTTACAACCACATCCTAGTAGTTCATAGGAACATTATTCTCGAATTTTGTTTCTTGTTTCTACTAATCATGACATGTTTCGAGATAGAAGTTCTTGGACGATTTAACACATCTTCACCATCACGAGAGTTTGAACAACACACACAAGCACATGGCCAGTTAGCTCTTTACCGTCATTTGAGGGTAGATTTAATCCTGCTATTTATCTAGCTTGGGAGCTTGAAGTAGAACAAGTTTTTAGTCACCATGGCTTTTCCGAACTTGAGCGAGTACGAGCTGCCACTAGAGCATTTATTGGTTTTGCTTCTATTTGGTGGAGTGTGCATTGTAAGAAAAACATTGATAACCAACCCACAACTTGGAAAGATTTAAAAGATGTAATGAGAAAACAATTTTCCCTCCTTACTATCGTCAGTGAATTGCTTCACAAATTTGAACAATTTAAACAAGGCAACAACACTGCTTCATGCTTACTACAAAGAGTTCAAATCTTATATGCATCATTGTGACATAGAAGAATCTAAGGATGATACAATGAATAGATTTTTTGGTGGTTTGAACCATGATATTCAGCAAGATTTCAGATATTCCTCATTGCATTACTGGTATGTATGTTCGTGCTTGTACCTTTGAGAGACGATTCTGGGAGGATGCATTGCGTGACTACAACAACTACTATTCCAGTTCATGCTCACCACCGCGGTTGGTTCCTCCACCGTTGCACCTACTAGAGCAGCCCCACCTTGGATTGTGAGCGACATCATCTCAAGAGTATGGTGCATTGTCTACATCTGTATTTACATCAGCTACGCCTTTGCATAAGGTAACATAAAGGTATTGATGATATAACTTCACATGAGAATGATGCATCCCTAGTTAACTTGAATGCATCATGTGTTGAGTTACCTGGTGATTTGAGCACATCACCTATTTTAGAGAATCTTGATACTGTCATGAATGCGCCATGTGATCAAACAACTGAAATACCAACAATTTTGAATGCACCCATTGAATTAACTGTTGATGCAAAAGAATCAATGTTTAATCATTTTGATATGACCTCTAATCTTGGTGATGATTCTGTGTCGAATGATTCATTGCATGTTTGCTTATCTAAGCATGTTGTAGCATGTCAATTTGATGCAAGTAAGGTTTATTAACCAACGTTGGGATGGTTTAATGATGAACATTGTCAATCTTTTGAAATGAATAAGAGCTTCACTTATATGTGCAAACTGAGTTGCAATATTTTCATGCCTTCTACTTCTTGTGCTAATTTTTTGGCTTTATATTTTATGAACTATGCAAGTTACTCATCTATTCATGTGTCATATATGCAAAAATCGAGGGAAGTAAAAATGGATGACATATACATATACAACATGTACACCTTGTCTTTTTTGTTAGCCACATTTCAGATTGAGCAACGCCGAGGACGGCTTTATTTTCAAGAAGGGGAGGATGATGAGGACATGACTACTTTGGATATGACCAAAAATATTGCATACATGCATATTTGTCAGGTGATTTCTAGTGCAAACTATTCAATAATCTATTTATGTTATCCAAAACAAAAATACTTCACACACTTTTGTGTTTTGTCTAATTGCAGGTGTATGGGACATTTGTACAATCCACATATGAAGATATGGAAGAAAGAGATGTTTATTTGCTGTTCAAAAAGTTCTCTCACGTCACTTTTGGCCCAAGAGAAGATAGAGTCCAAGTCTCTTACGTTTTGGACTCAGATTCGGACTGCACAGACATACCTGACTCAAAACGGCAACAACTTTTTCATACGGACTCCGAATTGGGTGATTCTTTTTTTGTTGGAAAGTAGATTTCATGCTCTTTCCAGCACAATTGGAATCACCTTAAAATCCGTACGGAGCGTTGAGTTATGGACGAAACAATCTGACGCTGCAGCAGAATCCGAGTCAAACTACAAGTCCAAAGGTGTTACGTCACCTCCACTTGGGCCCATGAGCCTTGTACGACCTAGGGTTGGTTTTAGGCTGCCTTGGGATGTCCTCCCACCTCCTTGGCCGCCACCCCTTGCTCCTATATAAGTAGATCCATCTAGTAGCTTTTTCCTGGGGTTTTGTTTAGATTAAAAGTTCGCCATAGCTGCAACTTCGCAGCCGTTTGTGTTCCACGACCGACAAAGCGCCACAGAACCCCACCTTGATCAATAAAGCTTTCCTCTTATATTCGCAATATCCAGATTGCAATCTTAGTTTCTTGCTTGTTCTTCGATTGCCTACAGGAAACAGACCTTCGTGGTCAGGTTGATCGTGCTCCGGCGTGGTCAATAACCTCTCGGAGTTGGTTTAGCGATTGCTAAGGCGCGACGTCCTCGCACGTTCGTAGTCGGATCGTCAAAGTCGACTTCATCCAAAACGATAGCCACCATCTCATCGAAAGACAGGACACCCTCGCCTCTATCAGTTAGGATGGTGGCACAAAATTGATTGCAATTGTTAGCTTGACTCAAAAATGTTGAAGAAGATTCGCAAATTCGCATATGCAACAAGTAGACCAAGCAAGTAGTGGTACACGGAAACACACACGCAAATAGATAAATGGGATTGTGCAAACCAAAAGTGAGCCAAAATGTGGAATCCACCAAAATGCTCTTGTTGCACAATACTAGAGAGACGCTAGCACGATTGCACAATAGGTGGATACAGAGGTTGTGCACAACCTACTAGGCAAAAGTGCAACGATCTCTATCCCAAGTATACTATATGTATGGTATTTCGGTGCAATGATCCAAGATGATCTTATATGACAATCTTAATGTTGTATGATGCTATGCTTGTTGCTTATAAGCTCTTTGCTTATCTTTCCTCTTTGCTTAAAAGCTTGAGTGGCTCTTTCTCTTTTGAGCTCATTTCTTATGCAAACTTGACGAACTAAGATAGCAATTGTGTATGCGATGACAACTTTGTGACACACAAGTTGATTCCGAGATATGCACCTCGATTGTATGTATGATATGGTGTATGCAACTAATGTGCACAAGTCACGTTGCCGGCAATACTCAATGGCTAGTCTCGGTGGGTAAGCAACGCAAAAGATGGTATATGATGGTTATCAATGTAATTGCAAGGTATGACAAAGATGTCGTCGATGTTACCGTCCGTAGCGAAGATGAGTACCCGACCAAAGTGAGCGTTTGTTGTTGATGTCACACCGCGCCTAAATAGCCGAAACACAAGAGGACATGGAAATCTCACTCACATTGTCGAACTCAAATTCGAATGGTAGTACGGAGGTTGAGTCTTGGGGTTTGGCAAGTGGAAAAGGTGGTGGATAGGGTGGGGAGGGTGTATGTATGAATGGGTGGTAGTGGTGGTGGTGGAGGACCGCAGAATGCGAGCTTTGCAGAGGAAGCCGGATGATCCGGGCCAGGAGCCGGATGATCCGGGCGAGTCCGGATGATCCGGGACTTGGTCCGGATGATCCGGGCAGGTCAACCACGCACGGGAATGGCTCGGGAAGAACACGAAAATGGGGTGGAATTTGACGATTTCGGGGGTTTTGGGTGGATTTCGAGGGGGAGAAGGTGGGAAACACAAGATCCACGAGTTACACACCGAATCCACGGATCAAAAACAACAAAACATCATCAAAACTAACAAATCACAAAAAAATTTGGGGGTATTTTTGCGGGGATTTTCGGGTTTTTAGGACGAAAACAACAAAATCAAGCTAGAAATCACGAGGTAGGGGCTCCAAAACATGATCAACGTGGCTCATGATACCATATGATGTAGGGTGGAACTCTAATTCGTCGATCTTTCACGTTTGGAGGGGATCCTACAGAGGAAACACGAAGAACGCGCGGAAGAACGAGAGGAAATCACGGGGAAGAACGAGAGAGACACTCAACCGACAAGAGATCAATCACACAAGGTCTAGATCATCGAAGCACGAGTGATACATGGTCCAAAATCAACAAAGGAAAGATACAAAGGTAGCCGTTCTTCTCCCGGAGGAGGCCTTGAATCCACGAGGGGATCTTCCCTAGGTAGGGGTCTTGAATCCGATGAATCTTCTCCTAGACGGAGGTCCTGATCTCCGACGAGAAGTACCGGTGGATGAGCAAAGGCTCTCACACACAAATATGAGCTAATCCAATGCTAAGTCTCAAAGTGAGGAGAGGGGGTCCTATATAGAGATTCTGGGGCGAAGAGGTACATGGGCTCAGCCCAACACGCGCGCGCAGGCGCTGGCCGGATGATCCGGACGAGGGTCCGGATGATCCGGGTGGAGTCCCGGATGAGCCGGAGGGTCGGCTGGTGGCGGCGACGGGCCGGATATCCGGCTGGAGGTCCGGACGTCCGGGCGGGGTCCGGATGATCCGGGCCTGGTTCCGGATGATCCGGCTTCAGCGTGGAGGTTCTGTTGCCTTCGGTGGAGTTAGCCGGATCGTCCGGACCGGGTCCGGATCATCCGGCTCTGTCGGATCGTCCGGCATCCGTCCGGATCGTCCGCCTCCCTGGTCCTGGTTGCTTTCTCCTCTCCGTCTTCACAGATGTCTTCCGCTTCGATTCTCCTTGCTTCCTAGCCTCTTCATGGTCGACTCCTTGGTGACTGAGTATGCATAGAGTTTCCGTTTGAGGTAGTAACCATGTCTCATGTGAATCGAAGGAGAGTTGTGAGAGGAGTGATGTCACCTTGGTTTCAAGAGCTCTTGCACGTGCTCGAGTCATCGGTCCTTGTGGTGTTGTAGGTGTTGATGTAGAGTCCATGGGGATGATGGAAGGATGCTCCGCATCACCTAGTCTGAACTATTCTACTTATGATAAAGAATTATATGCTCCTGTTCGGACTTTAGAGACATGGCAACATTATTTATGGCCCAAAGAATTTGTTATACATTCTGATCATGAATCTTTGAAACATATTAAAAGTCAAGCTAAACTGAATCGTAGACATGCTAAATGGGTTGAATTCATTGAGACTTTCCCTTATGTCATTAAACACAAGAAGGGTAAAGAAAATGTTATTGCTGATGCATTGTCTCGTCGTTATACTATGCTTTCACAACTTGACTTTAAAATATTTGGTTTGGAGACCATCAAAGATCAATATGTGCATGATGCTGAATTTAGCGATGTATTGCAGAATTGTAAAGAAGGTAGAATATGGAACAAGTTCGTCGTTAATGATGGATTTGTGTTTCATTCTAACAAGCTATGCATTCCAGCTAGCTCTGTTCGTCTTTTTTTGTTGCGGGAGGCGCATGGAGGCGGACTAATGGGACGCTTTGGCATGAAGAAGACGGAGGATATACTTGCTACACATTTCTTTTGGCCAAAGATGAGACGGGATGTAGAGCGTTTTGTTGTTTGCTGCACTACATGTCAAAAAGCTAAGTCACGACTCAATCCTCATGGTTTATATATGCCTTTGCCTGTACCTAGTGTTCCTTGGGAGGATATATCTATGGACTTTGTTTTAGGTTTACCTCGAACAAAGAAGGGTAGGGATAGCATATTTGTTGTCGTGGATAGATTCTCGAAAATGGCACACTTTATACCATGTCATAAAAGCGATGATGCTGTTAATGTTGCTGATTTGTTCTTTCGTGAAATTATTCGCTTGCATGGTGTGCCAAATACTATTGTTTCAGATCGTGATACTAAATTTCTTAGCCACTTTTGGAGATGTTTATGGGCTAAGTTGGGGACTAAACCGCTTTTAGTACTACTTGTCACCCCCAAACCGATGGACAAACTGAAGTATTCAATAGAACATTGTCTACTATGCTTAGGGCTGTTTTGAAGAATAATAAGAAAATGTGGGAAGAATGCTTGCCTCATATTGAATTTGCTTATAATCGCTCATTGCATTCTACTACTAAGATGTGCCCTTTTGAAATTGTGTATGGTTTCCTACCTCGTGCACCTATTGATTTATTGCCTCTTCCATCTTCAAGAAGGTTAATTTTGATGCTAAAGAACGTTACGAATTGATTTTAAAATGCATGAGTTAACTAAGGAAAACATTGAGCGTATGAATGCTAAATATAAACTTGCTTTGGAGATAAGGGTAGAAAACATGTTGTGTTTGCACCGGAGATCTTGTTTGGTTACATTTATGTAAAGATAGATTTCCTAATTTGCAAATCAAAGCTAATGCCACGTCTTGATGGTCCTTTTAAGGTGTTAGAGAAAATAAATGATAATGCATATAAACTTGAGCTACCTGCAGATTTTGGGGTTAGTCCCACTTTTAACATTGCAGATTTGAAGCCTTATTTGGGTGAGGAAGATGAGCTTCGTCGAGGACGACTTCATTTCAAGAAGGGAGGATGATGAGGACATCAATACCATTCTTACACCCACAGCCCCTACTATTACATATCTGAGACCAATTACTAGAGCTCACAAGACGCCAATTAAATTACCAGTACTTTCGCTTTCTTGGTAATGATTCTAATGTTCATGAGAATATGATGTCGCCGAAATTGGATACATTTGTTTTGCTTAGAAATGAAGGGCCTAGCTTTGAGATGGATGAACATTGGAGCAAGAACACGCATGGAGTTGATGGCATGCATAAGGATCAAGAACGGAGTTACAAGTGATGATTTCAGGACTTTGAAGCCACCTTAAGGAGTGCATGAAGCCTTGGACGAAATATACAAGATGCCACTTCATAATATTTGTCCATAGGCTATTCTAGGTGCCGTGGTCACCTTATTATTGGGCCAGGCCCATGTAATTTCGAAATACTTAAGTATAGGCTATTTTAGAGTCCGTATGTGTGGGAAACAAGAGTTAGGGTTGGTTTCGACCCCACCCTCAAGGGCCACGAAATTCCTCCTTTTCCCCATATATACAGCCCTTAGGCGCCGCTTAGACTTCGGTTTTGTTTAGATTAAAGTTCGCCATAGCTGCAACTTCACAGATTTCGCTTGTGTTCAACGACTGCACAAAGACGCCTCGTAACCCCACCTTGATTAATAAAGCTTTCATCTTATATTCGCAATATCCTGATTGCAATCTCAGTTTCTTGCTTGTTCTTCGTTTGCTCACAGGAAACAGACCCTCGTGGTCAGGTTGATCGTGCTCCGTCGTGGTCAATAACCTCACGGAGTTGGTTTGGCGATTGCTAAGGCGCGACGTCCTCGCACGTTCGTAGTCGGATCGTCAAAGTCGACTTCCACCAAAGCGATATCCATCATCTCATCGAAAGATGGGACACCTTTGCCTCTATCAGTATAACACCCGCAGACGAAAAGAGTCAAGAAAGGGACGCCGGATGACATAGAAGTGCCGGATTGCAAAACGGACAACGAGGAAAATGCTCGGATGCATGAGACGAACATGTATGCAACATAAGATGCACAAGATGACATGATATGAAATGCAGATGATGACATGGCAAAGTGCAACACGCAAGCAAATGACATGGCAACGACGGCGAATGACTGGCAGACACCTGGCGCAACGAATCCGGGGCGTTACATCTATGGTCCGGGCAATCTCATTTGGCCGTAAATTGAAGAAAATCCAGCGGCTATATGCCTTACTCTCCTTGTTTTCGCCGGATGGCATGCTGTAACTAATGCGCGTAAAAGCCAAGAACAAAAGCGGCATTCCTGGAATTGGACAATATATATGTGGAAACGATATCTCCTCTATAGAGGACAAGAAATTTTGGGGCAATCAGGCAAAAAGTGCACAAGAAAATGATGTACTTTCAAGGACTGCCATAGAATGGAGAGATGTTCACTAAAACGGTCATAATTTTGTCATTTGGAGTCCGTGTCGGACCCACAAGTACTCAAACTGCTCCCGACGAGTGTGCGAATCCAAAAAATACTCCCCGCCTATGCCAGAGGCCCGGAGTACCCTCAAATTCAGCCTTAAGCAGGACTTTTTGGCCCTGAAAGTCATAGAACACCATTCGTCGCTGTTTTTTAGACAAGTTTCTGAACCCATTGGCACTTTCTTTTGAATGAAATTCCAGAGATTATGTTGCTTATAGACATTAGCCCCCCTGGTAGGGACAAACGTACCTTTCTGCGGATGCTCTATGATTCGGGCAATCTCATTTGGCCGTAAATTGAAGAAAATCCAGCGGCTATATGCCTTACTCTCCTTGTTTTCGCCGGATGGCATGCTGTAACTAATGCGCGTGACAGCCAAGAACAAATGTGGCATTTCTGGCATTGGTCAATATATATGTGGAAACGATATCTCCTCTATAGAGGACAAGAAATTTTGGGGCAATCAGGCAAAAGTGCACAAGAAAATGAAGTACTTTCAAGGACTGCCATAGAATGGAGAGATGTTCACTAAAACGGTCATAATTTTTTCATTCGGAGTCCGTGTCGGACCCACAAGTACTCAAACTGCCGCTTCGAAGCGCTGGATCCGTAAAATACTCCCGCTTGCACCAGGAGGCCCGGAGTACCCTCAAATTCAGCCTTGAGCAGGACTTTTGGCCCCGAAAGTCAAAGAACACCATTCGTTGCTGTTTTTCAGACAAGTTTCTGAACCCATTGGCACTTCCTTTTGAAGGAAATTCGAGAGATTATGTTGCTTATAGACATTAGCCCCCCTGGTAGGGGCAAATGTACCTGTATGCAGATGCTCTATGATCCGGGCAATCTCATTTGGCCGTAAATTGAAGAAAATCCAGCAGCTATATGCCTTATTCTCCTTGTTTTCGCCAGATGGCATGCTGTAACTCACGCGCGTGAAAGGCAAGAACAAAAGGGTATTCCTGGCATCGGTCAATATATATGTGGAAACGATATCTCCTCTATAGAGGACAAGAAATTTTGGGAAAATCAGGCAAAAAGTGATGAGGACATCAATACCATTGTTACACCCACAGCCCCTACTGTTACATATACGGGACCAATTACTAGAGCTCGCGCACGCCAATTAAATTACCAGGGCCTAGCTTGGAGAAGGATGAACATTGGAGCAAGAACACGCATGGAGTTGATGGCATGCGCAAGGGGCTCAAGAACGGAGTTACAAGTGATGATTTCAGGACTTTGAAGCCACCATAAGGAGTGCATGAAGCCTTGGACGAAATATACAAGATGCCACTTCATAATATTCGTCCATAGGCTATTCTAGGTCCTGCGTCACCTTATTATTGGGCCAGGCCCATGTAATTTCGAAATACTTAAGTATAGGCTATTTTTAGAGTCCGTATGTGTGGGGAAACTAGAGTTAGGGTTGGTTTCGGACCCCACCCTCAAGGGCCACGAAATTCCCTCCTTTTCCCACATATATATAGCCCTTAGGGCGCTGCTTAGATCATGGGTTTTGTTTAGATTAAAAGTTCGCCATAGCTGCAACTTCGCGATTTCGCTTGTGTTCAACCACTGCATAAAGGCGCCATGAACCCCACCTTGATTGATGAGGACATCAATACCATTGTTACACCCACAGCCCCCGCAGCTATACATATCGGACCAATTACTAGAGCTCACAGACGCCAACTAAATTACCGTGTACTTTCGCTTTCTTGGTAATGATTCTAATGTTCATGAGAATATGATGTCGCTTAAATTGGATACATTTGTTTTGCTTACAAATGAAGGGCCTAGCTTGGAGAAGGATGAACATTGGAGCAAGAACACACATGGAGTTGATGGCATGCAAGGATCAAGAACGGAGTTACAAGTGATGATTTCAGGACTTTGAAGCCACCATAAGGAGTGCATGAAGCCTTGGACGAAATATACAAGATGCCACTTCATAATATTCGTCCATAGGCTATTCTAGGTGCTTCGTCACCTTATTATTGGGCCAGGCCCATGTAATTTCGAAATACATTAGTATAGGCTATTTTAGAGTCCGTATGTGTGGGGAAACAAGAGATAGGGTTAGTTTCGACCCTCCACCAAGGGCCACGAAATTCACCCCTCTTCCTCCATATATACAGCCCTTAGGGCACCGCTTAGACTTGGGTTTTGTTTAGATCAAAAGTTCGCCATAGCTGCAACTTCGCACTTCGCTTGTGTTCAACGACTGCACAAAGGCGCCACGGAACCCCACCTTGATCAATAAAGCTTATCTTATATTCGCAATATCCAGATTGCAATCTCAGCTTGCTTGTTCTTCGTTTGCTCGCAGGAAATAGACCCTCGTGGTCGTTGATCATGCTCCGGCGTGGTCAATAACCTCTCGGAGTTGGTTTAGCGATTGCTAATGCGCGGCCTCGCACGCCAGTGGTCGGATCGTCAAAGTCGGTCTCCAAACCAAATATTTTGAAGTCAAGTTGTGAAAGCATAGTATAGCGATTTAGACAATGCATCAAGAATAACATTTTCTTTACCCTTCTTGTGTTTAATGACATAAGGAAAGTCTCAATGAATTCAACCCATTTAGCATGTCTCACGATTCAGTTTAGCTTGACTTTTAATATGTTTCAAAGATTCATGATCGAATGTATAACAAATTCTTTGGGCCATAAATAATGTTGCCATGTTTCTAAAGTCCTAACAAGAGCATATAATTCTTTATCATAAGTAGAGTAATTCAGACTAGGCCCATTCAATTTTTCGTAAAAGTATGCAACAGGTTTGCCATCTTGTAATAACACACCTCCTAATCCAATTCCACTAGCATCACATTCAAGCTCAAAAGTCTTATTAAAATCAGGAAGTTGGAGTAAAGGAGCATGTGTCAACTTAGCTTTCAATACCGTGAAGGCTTCTTCCGTGCGGTACCCCAAACAAAAGGCACATCCTTCTTTGTAAGCTCGTTGAGAGGTGCAGCAATGGTGCTGAAATCTCTCACAAAACGCCTATAGAAACCAGCGAGGCCAAGGAAACTCCTCACTTGTGTGACCGCTTTGGGCTGCGCCAACTCTCAATAGCTTCAATCTTGGCTTTATCAACTTCAATTCCTCGTGGAGTAACAACATAGCCAAGAAAAGATACTCGGTCGTGCAAAAGGTGCACTTCCCAAGGTTACCAAACAAACGCATCACGAGAGCATTAAAAACAACACGTAAATGTTCCAAATGTTCTTCCAAAGATTTGCTATAAATCAAGATATCATCAAAATTGAAGACAGAAAAAACTAGCTGGTTGCCTTGTGGTTAGGGATGTGGTTTGTAGAATAGCTTCCACCAGCAATGATTTGTACCATCCTGTCATCGATATTTAAAGCTCCAAACCCTTTTAAACAAATTGCCCCGTTTTTCACGGTAACTTTAATCAAACCGTTTGGCCTCAAACGGCCAAAGGGGCATTTTTGGAGATAAAACCCATTTCTGTTAATAAGAGGTTTCACAACACAGGGAATTCCCAATCCTTCCGAAATATCAATTGTTACACCCACGTACTCGCAGCCTATACATACCGGACTAATTACTAGAGTCACAAGACGCCAACTAAATTACCGTACTTTCTTTCTGCTTGGTAATGATTCTAATGTTCATGAGAATATGATGTCGCTTGAATTGGATACATTTGTTTTGCTTATAAAATGAAGGGCCTAGCTTGGAGAAGGATGAACATTGGAGCAAGAACACACATGGAGTTGATGGCATGCGTAAGGGGATCAAGAACGGAGTTACAAGTGATGATTTCTGTAGACTTTGAAGCCACCATATAGGAGTGTAATGAAGCCTTGGACGAAATATACAAGATGCCACTTCATAATATTCATTCATAGGCTATTCTAGGTGCCGCATTACCTTATTATTGGGCCAGCCCATGTAATTTCGAAATACATTAGTATAGGCTATTTTTAGAGTCCAGAGTGTGGGGAAACAAGAGATAGGGTTAGTTTCGACCCTCCACCAAGGGCCACGAAATTCACCCCCTCTTCCTCCATATATACAAATCTTTAGGCACCGCTTAGACTTGGGTTTTGTTTAGATCAAAAGTTCGCCATAGCTGCAACTTCACACATTTCGCTTGTGTTCAACGACTGCATAAAAGCGCCACGAACCCCACCTTGATCAATAAAGCTTTCATCTTATATTCAGAATATCCGTATTGCAATCTCAGCTTGCTTGTTCTTCGCTTGCTCGCAGGAAATAGACCTCGTGGTCGTTGATCATGCTTCCAAGTGGTCAATAACCTCTCGAGTTGGTTTAGCTGACATATATACGACGCCCTCGAGACGTCAGAGTGGATCACCAAGCCATTCTCCAAACCAAATATTTTGAAGTCAAGTTGTGAAAGACAAGTATAAGCGATTTAGACAATGCATCAAGAATAACATTTTCTTTTACCCTTCTTGTGTTTAATGACATAAGGAAAGTCTCAATGAATTCAACCCATTTAGCATGTCTATTTATCTGGCTTTTAGCTTGACTTTTAATATGTTTCAAAGATTCATGATCGTATGTATAACAAATTCTTTGGGCCATAAATAATGTTGCCATGTTTCTAAAGTCCCAACAAGAGCATATAATTTTTATCATAAGTAGAGTAATTCAGATTAGGCCCATTCAATTTTTCGTAAAAGTATGCAACAGGTTTGCCATCTTGTAATAACACACCTCCTAATCCAATTCCACTAGCATCACATTCAAGCTCAAAAGTCTTATTAAAATCAGGAAGTTGGAGAAGGAGCATGTGTCAACTTAGCTTCAATACCGTGAAGGCTTCTCCCCGTATGTACCCCAAACAAAAGGCACATCCTTCTTTGTAAGTCAAGGAGAGGTGCAAGAATGGTGCTGAAATCTCTCACAAAACGCTTATAGAAACCACGAGGCCAAGGAAACTCTCACTTGTGTGACTGCTTTTGGCTCGGCCAACTCTCAATAGCTTCAATCTTGGCTTTATCAACTTCAATTCCCCGTGGAGTAACAACATAGCCAAGAAAGATACTCTGTCGTGTAAAAGGTGCACTTCCTAAGGTTACCAAACAAACGCATCACGAGAGCATTAAAACAAAGACGAAATGTTCCAAATGTTCTTCCAAAGATTTGCTATAAATCAAGATATCATCAAAATAGACTACCACAAATCGTCCAATGAAAGCACGTGAAACTTCGCTCATTAATCTCATGAAAGTACTAGGTGCATTAGTTAACCCAAAAGGCATGACTAACCACTCATATAATCCAAACTTAGTTTTAAATGTCTGTTTTCCATTCATCTCCCAATTTCATACGAATTTGATGGTATCCACTACGCAAATCAACTTTGGAGAATATTGTAGAGCCACTCACCATCAAGCATATCATCTAGCCTAGGAATAGGGTGACGATAACGTAATAGTAATATTATTAATGCCTCTACAATCAACACACATACGTGACGCACCATCCTTTTTCTAAGACTAGAATAATAGGAAAAGCACAAGGACTAAGGGATTCACAGATGTAACCTTTGTTTAGCAGCCTCGTGACTTGACGATAATCTCCTTCGCCTCCTCCGGATTGGTACGGCATGGTGCACTGTTGGGTAACGATGCACCGGAATTAAGTCAATTTGATGCTCAACTTAATAGGTGGTAATCCTGGCACGCCTTGTGGAAAGACGCCGACTCCCTCGCAAAATGTTAGTGACGGCAGGGGCAAAGAGGAAGGCACGCCCTCGAATGAAAATAATGCCTCTTTGCACACAAAAGCATAGCAAACAGATTTGCTAAAATCTAACTCATCAATATCGACGGTGGCAAGTAAACATGCACTTTTCAATTTAATTTCGTAGCAAATAAGAGATGATTTACTAATAGGCTTCATGTGTCGCTTCAAATTCTTTTGCCACAATCTGATTTTCACTCTTATTTTCTCCTGCTTTTGCTTTATTAGCTCTATTAATATCATCTTTCAAAATGGACCTGTGAGTCATAGGAAGCAAAGTAATATTTTTATCCTTATGAACAAGAGTATACCGATTGTTTCTACCATGGTGTATGTAATTTTATCAAATTGCCATGGTCTACCAAGTAACAAGGAACATGCTTGCATAGGTACCACATCACAATCAACATAATCAGCATATGTAGAGATACTAAAATGCACACAACAAAGACGTGTTACCTTAACCTTGCCGCTGTTGAACCATTGGATGTAGTAAGGATGTGGATGTGGTCTTGTGGTGAGAGATAGCTTCCACCATCTCCATGCTAGCTGTTGTCAGCAGCCCCTCCATCTATGATGACGCTAATAGAACGCTCCTTCACAACTCCTTTGTATGGAACAAATTATGCCTCCGATTTTGCTCACTTTGTGTAACTCGCACACTCAAAACACGCTGAGCAACTAAACATTCATACCTCACAAGATCGCCGCCAGCCCATGTATTGTGTCTCATGATCGTAATCATCTCCACCGTGTTCCTCATGTGTAATAAGAGCCAAAGTCTCCTCATCATATTCACTAGCGGACTCATACCCACCATCCTCCGTAGCAATCATCACACGCAGATTTGCATTTCTCAAAATGTCCTCTTCCTTACAACGATTTACAAATAATATCACTTGTGTGCCCTGCTGACGCTTATGGAAGAAGAGCTCGTGCAGGCCCAAGAAGTTTCTTGGCGATAGTGGTGGTTGTGCTCGCTTTGTATCACGGTTGGAGGTGGCACCAAGGAGGTGATGGTGCAAAGGAAGTAGATGATGCACGTGGTGTCCATGATGAAGGTCGACCAGTAAAAGTTAGTGCGCCGCCAATGCCCGCCGATCCTCAAGACTTCACGCTCAGCTTTACAAGCAAGATGGAATAAACGAAAGGATATTATTATAATCCTTATAGTCTAGAATGGTCTCAATCTCTATTTAATCCACCTGTAAAACGCAAGCATAGCTTCATTCTCCTCAACAATACCACATCTAATCAAGCCGTTTGCAATTTCGATAATATTCTTCACAGAATTTTTTCCTTGTCTTAAGCGCTGCAATTTTGAAGTAATTCACGTTGATAATATGGTGGAACCCAACGAGTATCGCGATAGCAGTTTTCAAAGCAGCCCAAGTAGCTGGAACAGATATAATCTACAATGTTCGTACCACCAAACACATGCAAAGCTAGTGAAAGCACAAACAAGCAGAACACGCCTCCTCGTGATATTGTAAACATGTAAATCGTTGTTCAGCTCTAACTCCCAAGTAAGATATATATCAGAACATATCACCTCAAATGGTGGAATATTCAATTTCAGTTTAGGGAGATGGTCATGATCTCGCACTGAGGGGAGCCCTAGCATTGCCATTATTTGCATGTGGACGACCTGGTGGTTGTGGTGCCGGTGGTTGCACGTAGTTCGATGTTGATCAACCTCCTCCTCGTAATCTCCCACATAATCATCCTCTCTTGCATCAAAGAAGCAATGTGAGCAGAGCCAAAGAAGCACCAACAGAGTAGCAGCCGCACCAGAATTTTGTCCCGCTCAAGAGGAACACGCCGAGCTCTGGCCCATACCGATTCGAAGGGGCATAGTTGTTGTCGCAGCGGAGGTGCGATAGGTGTGCACCGGCGGTGGTTGTGGAAAACGCGAGCAATTCATCAAACTTGCTATCGCTTTGTTTCAAACGCCTTCTCAATGCCATCTATCTTCTCCATGGCCTCACAAATCTGCTTACCACATCTTGCACCTGTCCTATCATCATTTGGTCAAACTTATCATGTAGTCGCTTGTTTGTCGTTCTCCCAATCAGCCTCATCACCTGTGTTCCCGCCATGGTTAGCAAAGAATAGAAACACACAAGAATATGATCCTGCTGCACTACTAAGAAGTGGTGGTGGTGTATCACAAACCCGCCAAGCAAATCTCAAATTCTTACCAGCCTACCCAAAGAAGTAGTGGTGATCGGAACCGCTAGAAGTCAAAACTCTCAAAGCTTGGATATAGCGATTACTGTGGAGAATCAAACGACGACGAGATGTATGTAGAGCTGGGAAGGCTTATGATATGGTAGCAAAAATGTCGCAATAATCAATTCGAGATGCAAAGTTGAATAAACGCCAACGACGCAGATCGGTGGTTGGTCCTAGGCTAGACCGTAGAGACGCGAGCCTAGAACACTAACAAAATCACGGCGCTGCACGTAAACAAGGGAGGAGCACACTCTGAATTTTTCTTTCTCTTTTTTTTCTTTTTTTGCACTTTTTTCCTCTTTTTTTTTTGCTCCGCAACAAATTTTTTCGAAAAGTCTACAAATGGTCTAAAAACTGCCTAGCCGTAATTTTCCTGCATTTAGTTTTTTTTTTTTTTGAAACTCGAACTATTTTTCTTCTCGGATGGCTTGAAGTTGGGGAGTCCTCTCGCCACGACTTGAGTATCGCGTGATCTCGAAATCGAGAACAATGCAACAATTATCGGACTCGACTAGGACTGGTGGCGAGATGAATCTGTGGAACTTCGACCGGTGGCGGAGATGAATCTGTGAACTTGACCGGTGGCGGGATGAATCTGTGGAACTTGACCGGTGGCGGATATATGTTGCGTGGACTCGGATGGGCGTGATGGCGCGGATATGTGGTATGCGATATGGATTCGATTGGCGGTGAATATGTGGTGGTGGTATATGGCAACAATGACGGACAACCTCGTGAATGTAACTCAAACTCTAAAAGACTAGACGCTAAGACCAAAGAACTTGACACGACGATGCAACCGCAAATTCAACAAAGCAAATATGTAAAAGATTATGCAAAGGCTCGATTGGTTCTGGACGGATGAACTAACCCTAATTTTTTTTTTGGCTTTTTCGTGGACTATAGGTATGAAGAATGACTCGATCTAAACTACTAAAAACTGAAAATCTCACCGAGCAACCTCGAAATTGATATCATTTCTGATAGAGGTGTCCGTTTTTCGATGAGATGGTGGATTTCGCCGTAGTCGGATCGCCAAAGTCGACTTCCACCAAAGCGTAAATCCACCATCTCATCGAAAGACGGGACACCTATGCCTCTATCATTGATCAATAAAGCTTTCATCTTATATTCGCAATATCCCGATTGCAATCTCAGCTTGCTTGTTCTTCGCTTGCTCGCAGGAAATGCACCTCGTGGTCGTTGATCGTGTTCGCGTGGTCAATAACCTCCTGAGTTGGTTTAGCGATTATATAGGCGCGACGCCCTCGCACGCTCAGTAGTCGGGTCACAAAGTCGATTTCCACCAAAGCGATATCCATCATCTCATCGAAAGACGGACACCTTTGCCTCTATCAAGTGGTATCGATTTCCAAGTTGCTTTGTGAGATTTTACATTTTTCGTAGTTTAGATCGAGTCCGTTTCTTCATATATATAGTCCACGAAAAAGCCAAAAAAATTAGGGTTAGTTCATCCCATCCAACCAACTCGAGCCTTTGCATAATCTTTTCTCAGATTTGCTTTGTTGAATTTGCGTTGCATCGTCGTGTCAAGTTGCTGGTCTTAGCGCCTAGTCTTTAGAGTTTCGAAGTTCTGCTTTCACAGTTGTCACGCCGCCATGCCATATACCACCACCACATATTCACCGCCAATCCGAATCCATATACGCCACCACATATCCGCCGCCATCTCGCCCATCCGAGTCCACCTGCAACATATATCTCCGCCACCAGTCCGAAGTTCCATCGATTCATCTCCGCCACCAAATCCGAAGTTCCACCAGATTCATCTCCGCCACCAAATCCGAAGTTCCACCAGATTCATCTCCGCCACCACCGGCCCCACCAGCTTTCATCTCCGCCACCAAATCCTAGTCCGAGTCCAAGAATTGTTGCATTGTTCTCGATTTCCAGATCACGCGATACTCCAAGTCGTGACAGAGAAGGACTCCTAACTTCCGCCATCCGTGAGAAGAAAATAGTTCCAGCTTAAAAAAAACTAAGTCCGAAAATTTGCTAGGCAGTTTTAGACCATTTGTAGACTTTTTCGAAAAAATTCGTTATGAGCAAAAAAAAAGAGGAAAAAAGTGCAAAACAAAATTGAAAAAAAAAGAAAAAAATTCAGTGTGTGCTCCTCCCTTGTTTACGCGGCAATACCGTGATTTTGTTAGTGTTCTAGGCTCGCCTCTAGCACGGTTCAGCCTAGGACCAACACAAGACTGCCGCTGAGCGCTTATTCAACTTTTGCATCTCTCAATTGATTATTGTCAATTCTTTTGCTACCATATTATAAGCCTTCCCAGCTCCACATACATCTACGCAGCGTGCTTGACTCTCCCCGCAATCGCCTATCCAAGCTTTTGAGAGTTTTGATTACAACGGTTGCCGATCACCGCCTCATTGGGTAAGAACTGTAAGAATTTGAGATTTGCTTGACGGATTTGTGACACCCACCACCACCTCTTGTTAGTAGTCCAGAGGATCATATTCTTGTGTGTTTCTATTGTCGCTAACCATGGCAGGATCACAAGTCGATTTAGACCGATCGGGAGAACCTCGATTAACAAACAGCTACATGATAAATTTCAGCAAATGATGAGTGGACAAAAAGATGTGCTAAACAGATTTGACGAGGCCATGGAGAAGATAGATGGCATTGAGAAGACGCTTGAAACAAAGCTTGATAGCAAGTTTGATGAATTGCTCGCTTTTCCACAACCACCGCCGGCTGCACCTATCGCACCTCTCAACGACAACAACTACGCCTCTTCCGAATCAAGATGGACGAGCTCAACAGTTCCTCTTGAGCCAGACAAAATTCTGGTGCCATTGCTACCATCGTTGGTGCTTTTTGGCTCCTCGCCATCAAGCTGCCGGTACCGAGGAGGATGATTATGTGGGAGATTACGAGGAGGAGGTTGATCAACATCGTAACCACGTGCAACCACCAAAGACCACAACCACCGTGTCGCCCACATGCAAATAATGGCAATGCTAGGCTCCTCAGTACGAGATCATGACCATCTCCCTAAACTGAAATTGAATATTCCACCATTTGAGGGTAGATATGTTCCTGATATATATCTTACTTGGGAGTTAGAAACCGAACAACGATTTACATGTTTACAATATCCCGAGGAGAGACGTGTTCTCGCCGCTGTTTGTGCTTTCACTAGCTTTGCATGTGTTTGGTGGTCCAACATTGTAGATTATATCCTGCTCCAAATACTTGGGCTGCTTTGAAAACTGCTATGCGATCGCTGTTCCACCATATTATCAACGTGAATTACTTCAAAAATTGCAGCGCTTAAGACAAGGAAAAATTCGAGAAGAATATTATCGTGAATTGCAAACCGCTTGATTAGATGTGGTATTGTTGAGGAGAATGAAGCTATGCTTGCACGTTTTCGGGTGGATTAAATAGAGAGATTCGCACCATTCTAGACTATAAGGATTATAATAATATCACTGCTTATTCCATCTTGCTTGTAAAGCTGAACGTGAAGTGCAGATCGATGTGCATTGGCGCCGCACTAACTTTTCTCGCAGTCGACCTTCATCATGGACACCACGCATCATCTACTTCCACCGCACCATCACCTCCTTCAGTGCCACCTCCAACCGTGATACAAGAAAGCAGTGCACAACCACCACTATCTCGCCAAGAGCACACCGCCCGGCCTGCATGTAGCTCTTCTTCTTCCATGGCGCCAACAGGCACACAAGTGATATTATTTGTCGTCTGTAAGGGAAGAGGACATTTTATGAGAGAATGCAAATCTCAGCTGCAGTGATGATTGCTACGAGGATGGTGGGTATGAGTCCGCTTAGTGACTATGATGAGGTGACTTTGGCTCTTATTACACATGAGGAACACGGTGGAGATGATTCTGATCATGAGACACAATACATGGCTGTCAAGATGCCGACAGTATGAATGTTTAGTTGCTCAACGTGTTTTGAGTGTGCAGTTACACAAGCTGAGCAAAATCAGAGGCATAATTTGTTTTATACAAAGGAGTTGTGAAGGAACGTTCTATTCGTGGTCATCATAGATGGAGGAGCTGCAACAACTTGGCTAGCATGGAGATGGTGGAGAAGCTATCTCTCACCACAAGACCACATCCACATCCTTACTACATCCAATGGTTCAACAACAGCGCAAGGTTAAGGTAACACGATCTGCTTGTGTGCATTTTAGTATCTCTACATATGCTGATTATGTTGATTGTGATGTGGTACCTATGCAAGCATGTTCCTTATTACTTGGTAGACCATGGCAATTTGATAAAATTTATACACCATGGTAGAAACAATCAAGATACTCTTGTTCATAAGGATAAAATATTACTTTGCTTCCTATGACTCTCGAGTCCATTTTGAAAGATGATATTAATAGAGCTAATAAAGCAAAATAGGAGAAAATAAGAGTGAAAATCAGATTGTGGCAAAGAATTTGAGCAACACATGAAGCCTAATAATAAACCATCTACCGTTGCTTCAAATTAAATTGAAAAGTGCATGTTTACTAGCCACCAAATCTGATATTGATGAGCTAGATTTTAGCAAATCTATTTGCTATGCTTTTGTGTGCAAAGAGGCATTATTTTCATTCGAGGACGGTTTCCTCTTTGCCCCTCGCTGTCACTAACATTTTGCAGAGTTCGCCGACGCTCTTTCCACAAGACGCAAGCACCGGATTACCACCTATTCGAGGGATTGAGCATCAAATTGACTTAATTCCCGTGCATCATTACCCAACCGCACCATACCGCACTCAATCCAGAGGAGACGAAGGAGATTATGCGCCAAGTATGTGAGCTGCTCGACAAAGGTTATATACGCCAATCCCTTAGTCCTTGTGCTGTTCCTATTATTCTAGTGCCGAAAAAGGATGGTACGCCACGTATGTGTGTTGATTGTAGAGGCATCAATAATATTACTATTCGTTATCGCCACCCTATTCCTAGGCTAGATGATATGCTTGATGAATTGAGTGGCTCTACAATATACTCCAAAGTTGATTTATGAGTGGATACCATCAAATTCGTATGAAATTGGGAGATGAATGGAAAACAGCATTTAAAACTAAGTTTGGATTATATGAGTGGTTAGTCATGCCTTTGGGTTAACTAATGCACCTAGTACTTTCATGAGATTAATGAACTAAGTTTTACGTGCTTTCATTGGACGATTTGTGGTAGTCTATTTTGATGATATATTGATTTATAGCAAATCTTTGGAAGAACATTTGGAACATTTACGCGTTGTTTTTAATGCTCTACGTGATGCACGCTTGTTTGGTAACCTTGGGAAGTGCACCTTTGCACCGACCGAGTGTCTTTTCTTGGCTATGTTGTTACTCCACAGGAATTGCAGTTGATAAAGCCAAGATTGAAGCTATTGAGAGTTGGCCGCAGCCCAAAACGGTCACACAAGTGAGGAGTTTTCTTGGCCTCACTGGATTCTATAGGCGCTTGTGAGAGATTTCAGCACCATTGCTGCACCTCTCAATGAGCTTACAAAGAAGGATGTGCCTTTTGTTTGGGGTACCGCACAGAAGAAGCCTTCACGGTGTTGAAAGATAAGTTGACACATGCCCTTTACTCCAACTTCCTGATTTTAATAAGACTTTTGAGCTTGAATGTGATGCTAGTGGAATTGGATTAGAGGTGTGTTATTACAAGATGGCAAACCTGTTGTATACTTTTCTCAAAAATTGAGGGGCCTAGTCTGAATTATTCTACTTATGATAAAGAATTATATGCTCTTGTTCGGACTTTAGAAACATGGCAACATTATTTATGGCCCAAAGAATTTGTTATACATTCTGATCATGAATCTTTGAAACATATTAAAAGTCAAGCTAAACTGAATCGTAGACATGCTAAATGGGTTGAATTCATTGAGACTTTCCCTTATGTCATTAAACACAAGAAGGGTAAAGAAAATGTTATTGCTGATGCATTGTCTCGTCGCTATACTATGCTTTCACAACTTGACTTCAAAATATTTGGTTTGGAGACCATCAAAGAACAATATGTGCATGATGCTGATTTTAAAGATGTATTGCAGAATTGTAATGAAGGAAGAACATGGAACAAGTTTGTCGTTAATGATGGATTTGTGTTCCGTGCTAACAAGCTATGCATTCCAGCTAGCTCCGTTCTTCTTTTGTTGTTGCAGGAGGCGCATGGAGGAGGACTAATGGTACACTTTGGCGTGAAGAAGACGGAGGATATACTTGCTACACATTTCTTTTGGCCAAAGATGAGACGGGATGTTGAGCGTTTTGTTGCTCGCTGCACTACATGTCAAAAAGCTAAGTCATGACTCAATCCTCATGGTTTATATATGCCTTTGCTCTGCACTCTAGTGTTCCTTGGGAGGATATATCTATGGACTTTGTTTTAGGTTTACCTTGAACAAAGAAGGGAGGGATAGCATATTTGTTGTCGTGGATAGATTCTCAAAATGGCACACTTTATACCATGTCATAAAAGCGATGATGTCTTAATGTTGCTGATTTGTTCTTTCGTGAAATTATTCGCTTGCATAGTGTGCCAAATACTATTGTTTCAGATCGTGATACTAAATTTCTTAGCCACTTTGGAGATGTTTATGGGCTGTTGGGGACTAAACTGCTTTTTAGTACTACTTGTCACCCCAAACCGATGGATAAACTCAAGTAGTCAATAGAACATTGTCTACTATGCTTAGGGCTGTTTTAAAGAATAATAAGAAAATGTGGAAGAATGCTTGGCTCATATTGAATTTTCTTATAATCGCTCATTGCATTCTACTACTAAGATGTGCCCTTTGTAATTGTGTATGGTTTCACCTCGCACCTATTGATTTATTGCTCTTCCATCTTCTGAGAAGGTTAATTTTGATGCTAAAGAACGCTCAATTGATTTTAAAATGCATGAGTTAACTAAGGAAAACATTGAGCGATGAATGCTAAATATAAACTTGCCGGAGATAAGGGTAGAAAACATGTTGTGTTTGCACCGAGATCTTGTTTGGTTACATTTATGTAAAGATAGATTTCCTAATTTGCAAAATCAAAGCTAATGCCACGTGTCGATGGTCCTTTTAAGGTGTTAGAGAAAATAAATGATAATGCATATAAACTTGAGCTACCTACAGATTTTGGGGTTAGTCCCACTATTAACATTGTAGATTTGAAGCCTTATTTGGGTGAGGAAGATGAGCTTCCGTCGAGGACGACTTCATTTCAACAAGGGGAGGATGATGAGGACATCAATACCATTGTTACACCCACAGCCCCTACTGTTACATATACGGGACCAATTACTAGAGCTCGCGCACGCCAATTAAATTACCAGGGGCCTAGCTTGGAGAAGGATGAACTTTGGAGCAAAAAAACGATGGAGTTCATGGCATGCTAAGGATCAAGAACGGAGTTACAAGTGATGATTTCAGACTTTGAAGCCACCTTAAGGAGTGCATGAAGCCTTGGACGAAATATACAAGATGCCACTTCATAATCTTCGTCCATAGGCTATTCTAGGTGCTCATACCTTATTATTGGGCCAGCCCATGTAATTTCGAAATACTTAAGTATAGGCTATTTTAGAGTCCGTATGTGTGGGGAAACAAGAGTTAGGGTTGGTTTCGACCCCACCTCAAGGGCCACGAAATTCTCCTTTTCCCCAATATATACAGCCCTTAGGGCGCTGCTTAGACTCAAGGGTTTTGTTTAGATTAAAAGTTCGCCATAGCTGCAACTTCGCAGCATTTCGCTTGTGTTCAACGACTGCATAAAGGCGCCACAGTAACCCCACCTTGATCAATAAAGCTTTCATCTTATATTCGCAATATCCCGATTGCAATCTCAGCTTGCTTGTTCTTCGTTTGCTCGCAGGAAATGCACTCGTGGTCGTTGATCGTGTTCGCGTGGGTCAATAACCTCTCGGAGTTGGTTTAGCGATTGCTAAGGCGCGACGCCCTCGCACGTCAGAGTCGGGTCGCCAAAGTCGACTTCCACCAAAGCGATATCCATCATCTCATCGAAAGACGGACACCTTTGCCTCTATCAAAAGCGCACGAGAAAATGAAGTACTTTCAAGGACCGCCATAGAATGGAGAGATGTTCACTAAAACGGTCATAATTTTGTCATTCTCGAGTCCGTGTCGACCCACAAGTACTAAACTGCTCCCGACGAGCGCATGGATCCAAAAATACTCCCCGCCACGCTTAGGAGGCCCGAGTACCTCAAATTCAGCCTTAAGCAGGACTTTTTGGCCTTGAAAGTCATAGAACACCATTCGTCGCTGTTTTTTAGACAAGTTTCTGAACCCATTGGCACTTTCTTTTGAAGGAAATTTGAGAGATTATGTTGCTTATAGATATTAGCCCCCCTGGTAGGGACAAACGTACCTTTCTGCAGATGCTCTATGATCCGGGCAATCTCATTTGGCCATAAATTGAAGAAAATCCAGCGGCTATATGCTTTACTCTCCTTGTTTTCGCCGGATGGCATGCTGTAACTAATGCGCGTGAAAGCCAAGAACAAAAGGGGCATTCCTGGCATTGGTCAATATATATGTGGAAACGATATCTCCTCTATAGAGGACAAGAAATTTTGGGAAAATCAGGCAAAAAGCGCACGAGAAAATGAAGTACTTTCAAGGACCGCCATAGAATGGAGAGATGTTCACTAAAACGGTCATAATTTTGTCATTCGAGTCCGTGGTCGACCCACAAGTACTCAAACTGCTCCCGACGAAAGCGTATAATCCAAAATACTCCTCATTGCGCCAGAGGCCCGAGTACCTCAAATTCAGCCTTAAGGTGTCTTTTGGCCCCGAAAGTCATAGAACACCATTCGTCATTGTTTTTTAGACAAGTTTTGAACCCATTGGCACTTTCTTTTGAAGGAAATTGATAGATTATGTTGCTTATAGACATTAGCCCCCGGTAGGGACAAACGTACCTTTCTCGCAGATGCTCTATGATCCCGCAATCTCATTTGGCCAGAATTGAAGAAAATCTAGCAGCTATATGCCTTACTCTCCTTGTTTTTGCCGGATGGCATGCTGGAACTAATGCGCGTGAAAGCCAAGAATAAAAGTGGCATTCCTGGCATTGGTTAATATATATGTGGAAACGATATCTCCTCTATAGAGGACAAGAAATTTTGGGGCAATCAGGCAAAAAGTGCACAAGAAAATGAAGTACTTTCAAGGACTGCCATGGAATGGAGAGATGTTCACTAAAACGGTCATAATTTTGTCATTCGAGTCCGTGGTCGGACCCACAAGTACTAAACTGCTCACAAGCAGCACGCGAATCTCGAAAATACTCCGCTATGCGCGAGGAGGCTCGGAGAACCTCAAATTCAGCCTTGAGCAGGACTGTTTGGCCTCAAAGTCAAATAACACCATTCGCCGCTGCTGCTTTCGCACAAGTTTCAACCCATGCCACTTCCTTTTGAAGGAAATTTAGAGATTATGTTGCTTATAGACATTAGCCCACCTGGTAGGGACAAACATACCTTTTTGCAGAGGCTCTATCATCCGGGCAATCTCATTTGGCCGTAAATTGAAGAAAATCCAGCAGCTATACGCCTTATTCTCCTTGTTTTCGCCAGATGGCATGCTGTAACTCACGCGTGTGAAAGGCAAGAACAAAAGAGCATTCCTGGCATCGGTCAATATATATGTGGAAACGATATCTCCGCTATAGAGGACAAGAAATTTTGGGAAAATCAGGCAAAAACGCACGAGAAAATGAAGTACTTTCAAGGACTGCCATAGAATGGAGAGATGTTCACTAAAACGGTCATAATTTTGTCATTCTGAGTCCGTGTCGGACCCATTGTGTACTCAAACCGCTTCCCGACGAGCACGCTGGATCCAAAAATACTCCCCATCGCGCTTAGGAGGCCCGAGTACCTCAAATTCAGCCTTAAGCAGGACTTTTGGCCCCGAAAGTCATAGAACACAAGTCGTCGCTGTTTTTAGACAAGTTTCAACCCATTGGCACTTTCTTTGAAGGAAATTGAGAGATTATGTTGCTTATAGACATTAGCCCTCGGCAGGGACAAACATACCTTTCGCAGATGCTCTATGATCCGCAATCTCATTTGGTCAGAATTGAAGAAAATCCAGCGGCTATATGCCTTATTCTCCTTGTTTTCGACGGATGGCATGTCAGAACTCATGCGCGTGAAAGACAAGAACAAAAGGGCATTCCCTGCATCGGTCAATATATATGTGGAAACGATATCTCCTCTATAGAGGACAAGAAATTTTGGGGCAATCGTGCAAAAGCGCACGAGAAAATGAAGTACTTTCAAGGACTGCCATAGAATGGAGAGATGTTCACTAAAACGGTCATAATTTTGTCATTCGGAGTCCGTGTCGGACCGACAAGTACTCAAACGGCTCATGTGAGCACGCGAGTCCGTAAAATACTCCTCGCTTGTGCCAGAGGCCCGAGTGCCTCAACACGGCCTTAAGCAGGACTTTTGGCCCCGAAAGTCAAAGAACATCATTCGTCGCTGTTTTTCGCATGTTTCAACCCATTGGCACTTCCTTTTGAAGGAAATTCGAGAGATTATGTTGCTTATAGACATTAGCCCCCGGTAGGGGCAAACGCACTCAGATGCAGATGCTCTATGAACCGGCAATCTCATTTGGTCAGAATTGAAGAAAATCCAGCAGCTATATGCCTTATTCTCGCTTGTTTTCGCCAGATGGCATGTCAGAACTCACGCTGCGGAAAGGCAAGAACAAAAGGGCATTCCTGCATCGGTCAATATATATGTGGAAACGATATCTCCTCTATAGAGGACAAGAAATTTTGGGAAAATCAGCAAAAGCGACGAGAAAATGAAGTACTTTCAAGGACCGCCATAGAATGGAGAGATGTTCACTAAACGGTCATAATTTTGTCATTCGAGTCCGTGTCGCACCCACAAGTACTCAAACTGCTCCCCGACAAGCGTATGGATCCAAAAATACTCCCCACCGCGCTTAGGAGGCCCGGAGTACCTCAAATTTAGCCTTAAGGGACTTTTGGCCCTAAAAGTCAAAGAACACCATTCGTCGCTGTTTTTAGACAAGTTTCAACCCATTGGCACTTTCTTTTGAAGGAAATTCGAGATTATGTTGCTTATAGACATTAGCCTCTCGGCAGGGACAAACATACCTTTCTCAGATGCTCTATGATCCGCAATCTCATTTGGTCAGAATTGAAGAAAATCCAGCGGTTATATGCCTTACTCTCCTTGTTTTCGCCGGATGGCATGCTGTAACTAATGCGCGTGAAAGCCAAGAACAAAAGTGGCATTCCTGGCATTGGTCAATATATATGTGGAAATGATATCTCCTCTATAGAGGACAAGAAATTTTGGGGCAATTAGGCAAAAAGTGCACAAGAAAATGAAGTACTTTCAAGGACTGCCATAGAATGGAGAGATGTTCACTAAAACGGTCATAATTTTGTCATTCGGAGTCCGTGTCGGACCCACAACTACTCAAACTGCTCCCGACGAGCGCATGAATACAAAAATACTCCTCGCTCGCACCGGAGGCCCGAGTACCTCAAATTCAGCCTTAAGCAGACTTTTGGCCCGAAAGTCATAGAACACCATTCGTCATTGTTTTTAGACAAGTTTCAACCCATTGGCACTTTCTTTTGAAGCAAATTCGAGAGATTATGTTGCTTATAGACATTAGCCCCGGTAGGGACAAACGTATTTTTGCAGATGCTCTATGATCCGCAATCTCATTTGGTCAGAATTGAAGAAAATCCACCGCTATATGCCTTACTCTCCTTGTTTTTGCCGGATGGCATGTCAGAATCGATGCGTGAAAGCCAAGAACAAAAGTGGTATTCCTGGCATTGGTCAATATATATGTGGAAACGATATCTCCTCTATAGAGGACAAGAAATTTTGGGCCAATCAGGCAAAAAGTGCACAAGAAAATGAAGTACTTTCAAGGACTGCCATAGAATGGAGAGATGTTCACTAAAACGGTCATAATTTTGTCATTCGGAGTCCGTGTCGGACCCACAAGTACTCAGACTGCTCACGGCGAGCACGCGAATCCAGAAAATATTCCCCGCTTACGCGACGAGGCCCGGAGTACCCTCAAATTCAGCCTTGAGTAGGACTTTTTGGCCCTGAAAGTCAAAGAACACCATTCGTTGATGTTTTTCAGATAAGTTTCTGAACCCATTGGCACTTCCTTTTGAAGGAAATTTGAGAGATTATGTTGCTTATAAACATTATTCCCCCTGGTAGGGACAAACAAACCTTTGTGCAGAGGCTCTATGATCCGCAATCTCATTTGGTCAGAATTGAAGAAAATCCAGCGGCTATATGCCTTATTCTCCTTGTTTTCGCTGGATGGCATACTGTAACTCATGTGCGTGAAAGCTAAGAACAAAAGGGCATTCCTGGCATCGGTCAATATATATGTGGAAACGGTATCTCCTCTATAGAGCACAAGAAATTTTGGGGCAATCAGGCAAAAAGCGCACGAGAAAATGAAGTACTTTCAAGGACTGCCATAGAATGGAGAGATGTTTACTAAAACGGGCATAATTTTGTCATTCGGAGTCCGTGTCGCACCCACAAGTACTAAACTGCTGCCATGAAGCGCGCTGAATCTAGGAAATACTCCCGCCACGCTTAGGAGGTCCGGAGTGCCTCAACACGGCCTTAAGCAGGACTTTTGGCCCATAAAGTCAAAGAACATCATTCGTGGCTGTTT
Organism: Aegilops speltoides; assembly: GCA_021437245.1. Taxonomy (NCBI): domain Eukaryota; kingdom Viridiplantae; phylum Streptophyta; class Magnoliopsida; order Poales; family Poaceae; genus Aegilops; species Aegilops speltoides. The sequence continues at coordinate 217,062,596 of CM038144.1, forward strand.
TTCGACAAGTTTCTAAACCCATTGGCAATTCCTTTGAAGGAAATTCGAGAGATTATGTTGCTTATAGACATTAGCCCCCGGTAGGGTCAAACGTATTTTCTCGCAGATGCTCTAAGATCCGGCAATCTCATTTGGTCAGAATTGAAGAAAAGCCGCCGCTATATGCCTTATTCTCCTTGTTTTCACGGATGGCATGTCAGAACTCACGCGCGGAAAGCCACCAACAAAAGGGCATTCCTGGCATCGGTCAATATATATGTGGAATCGATATCTCCTCTATAGAGGACAATAAATTTTGGGGCAATCAGGCAAAAAATGCACAAGAAAATGAAGTACTTTCAAGGATTGCCATAGAATGGAGAGATGTTCCCTAAAACGGTCATAATTTTGTCATTCGGAGTCCGTGTCAGACCCACAAGTACTCAAACTGCTCGCGGCGAGCGCGTGAATCCATAAAATACTCCCCACTTGCGCCAAGAGGCCTGGAGTGCCCTCAAATACGGCCTTAAGCAGGACTTTTTGGCCCTGAAAGTCAAAGAACATCATTCGCCGCTGTTTTTCGTACAAGTTTCTGAACCCATTGGCACTTCCTTTTGAAGGAAATTCGAGAGATTATGTTGCTTATAGACATTAGCCCCCCTAGTAGGGACAAACATACCATTTTGCAGATGCTCTACGATCCGGGTAATCTCATTTGGCCAGAAATTGAAGAAAATCTAGCGCTATGTGCCTTATTCTCCTTGTTTTCACGGATGGCATGTCAGAACTCACGCGTGGAAAGCCAAGAACAAAAGGGCATTCCTGGCATCGGTCAATATATATGTGGAAACGATATCTCCTCTATAGAGGACAAGAAATTTTGGGGCATTCAGGCAAAAAGCGCACACGAAAATGAAATACTTTCAAGGACTGCCATAGAATGGAGAGATGTTCACTAAAACGGTCATAATTTTGTCATCCGCAGTCCTTGTCGGACCCACAAGCACTCAAACTGCTCGCGGCGAGCGCGCGAATCTAGAAAATACTGCTCGCTTGCGCCAGGAGGCCTGGAGTACCCTCAAATTCAGCCTTAAGCAGGACTTTTTGGCCCTGAAAGTCAAAGAACACCATTCGTTGCTATTTTTCAGACAAGTTCAACCCATTGGCACTTCCTTTTGAAGTAAATTGGAGAGATTATGGTCCTTATAAACATTAGCCCCCTTGGTAGGGATGATGTAGGGTGGAACCCTAATTCGTCGATCTTTCACGTTTGGAGGGGATCCTACGGAGGGAACACGAAGAACACACGGAAGCACGAGGGGAAACACGGGGAAAACGAGAGAGAATCACTCAACCAACAAGGAATCGATCACACAAGTGCTAGATCAACATACACACATGAGATCCACAAGATACATAGTCAACTAGGGTAAGGATACAAAGGACCGTTCATCTCCCAGAGGAGGTCTTGAATCCACGAGGGGATCTTCCCGAAAAGGGGATCTTGTATCCACGAGGGGATCTTCTCCTAGATGGAGGTCTTGGCCTCCAATGGAGTAGTGGTCTCTCTCTCTCAAGAGTAGAGATAGATAGGAGCAAAGCTCACTTCGTAATGAGCTAATCCAATGCTAACCCTCAAAGTGGGGAGGAGGAGGTCTATTTATAGTGCTAAGCCAATGAAGGGGTAAGTGAGGGCGATCAGTACACGGGCTCGCCCAAGTCGTATGCGCCAAGAGCAAGGCCGGATGATCCGGACGGGTCCCGGATGATCCGGCATCGGGTCCGGATGATCCGGACGAGTCCCGATGATCCGGCTTCGCAAAAGCCTTCGTTGTTTTCGGCGAAGCTATCTTGGACGATCCGGACGGAGTCCCGGATGATCCGGTTGGGCCCGGATGATCCGGACGGCGGTCCGGACGTCTGCCCGATTCCAAAGAACGCCGCCTTCTTTCTTCTCCTTTCTTCCATCTTCTTCCATGTTTGGCCTTGGTCCTTGGATTCTCCATGGTCATCTTGGTTGTACCGAGTGTATGCAAGGTCCATGCATGAGGTAGTAGCCGTGTCTCATATGCGGAAAGTGACGGTTCAAGAGGAGTGAATTCACCTTGTGTCCAATGGCGATGTTCGAGGTCTCGCCATATGTCCTCTTGGGGCTTGGAGAGTAGTCGGAGGTACATGGGGATGAACGGGATGCTCCGCATCAAGGGACAAACATACCTTCTCGCAGATGCTCTATGATCCGGCAATCTCATTTGGCCAGAATTCAAGAAAATCTAGCGGCTATATGCCTTATTCTCCTTGTTTTCGTCGGATGGCATGTTGTAACTCACGCGCGTGAAAGCAAAGAAAAAAGGGCATTCCTGGCATCGGTCAATATATATGTGGAAACGATATCTCCTCTATAGAGGACAAGAAATTTTGGGGCAATCAGGCAAAAAGTGCACGAGGAAATGAAGTACTTTCAAGGACTGCCATAGAATGGAGAGATGTTCCCTAAAACGGTCTTAATTTTGTCATTCGGAGTCCGTGTCGGAACCACAAGTACTCAACGTCTCGCAGTGAGCACGCGAATCCAGAAAATACTCCCCACTTGCGCCAGGATGCCCGGAGTACCCTCAAATACGGCCTTAAGCAGGACTTTTGGCTCGAAAGTCAAAGAACATCATTCGTCATTGTTTTTAGACAAGTTTCAACCCATTGGCACTTCCTTTGAAGGAAATTTGAGAGATTATGTTGCTTATAGACATTAGCCCCCGGTAGGGACAAACGTATCTTTCTCGCAGATGCTCTATGATCCGGCAATATCATTTGACCGTAAATTGAAGAAAATCCAGCTGCTATATGCATTATTCTCCTTGTTTTCACGGATGGCATGTCAGAATCTCACGCTGCGGAAAGCCAAGAACGAAAGGGCATTCCTGGCATCGGTCAATATATATGTGGAAACGATATCTCCTCTATAGAGGACAAGAAATTTTAGGGAAATCAGGCAAAAAGCGCACAAGAAAATGAAGTACTTTCAAGGACTGCCATAAAATGGACAGATCTTCACTAAAACAGTCATAATTTTGGCATCCGGAGTCCGTGTCGGACCCACAAGTACTCAAACAGCTCGCGGCGAGAGCGCGAATCCAAAACATACTCTCCGCTTGCCCCAGGAGGCCCCGAGTACCCTCATATACGGCCTTAAGCAGGACTTTTTGGCCCTGAAAGTCAAAGAACATCATTCGTCGCTGTTTTTCAGACAAGTTTCTAAACCCATTGGCACTTCCTTTTGAAGGAAATTCGAGAGATTATGTTGCTTATAGACATTACCCCCCCTGGTAGGGACAAACGTACCTCATCACCATGGAAACGGGTGGCGTGGACGGACTTGTAGTGGGACGTAGGTGAAGGTCTTGCGCAATCGAAGTACTCCAAGGTGTCTCCGGTATGTGGTACATGCAAAATGAGCAAACACAAAGTACACATGGAAATACAATGGTTAGCGCACACAAAGTGTCCATCAATTAGGCGTGAGTCCGTGCTTAGGGATAGTGCGTGACAAAGCGCATGAAGCTTATCAATTTGATCTAGAATGAGATCCAAAGCATTCATGGGAGGAAATGCAATCATTGTGCACACAAATGTGTTGTAAATATGATCGATGCAACCACGGTGCAGAATGATGTCATAGTGAGACGGTTTATCAATAGCATGAATCTGGCAATGGATGCTCAATATGTATATGTTATCATGCAATTGATGGTGGGCAATATGATCATGTTGTATGAATATGCCATCAAGGAAGATCACAACAAATTTGCTAAGGAAGTGAACAAGCTCATATATCATGGATGACATGGAAATAGATGCAACCGGACAAGCATAATGTGAGTCAATCCATGCATGGGGTGCAAACTTGTGGTGAGTATGATATGTCCATCGAGCATGACATGTGTGAGCACAATCAACAAATATGAAGGTGGTAGTGTACCCAAGCTCGATGTCAAGGCAAGAGTGGAGTGCCGAAGGTGCATCCCCTAAGTGCGAGCGCTCCTCAATGTGAAGGTCCATGTAGCCAATCTCCCATGTCGCTCCTCCGGTCGCGAGATGTATCATGTAGACAACAAGAGGGAAGCAACAATGAAAGAGTGACCCATCCAATATGCAAACTTGAGGATGGCTCAAAGGGAAGGAGTTCACCTTTAGTAGATTCTCGCAAATGTTGGTGTTGTACATCGTGTATGCCTTCGCATGACCAAGTTGTCACATAATGGCATCGCCTTGTGAAACCTCCAAAATGAAAGAACATGACAAACACTCGGAAAAACAAATGAGGTTAGCGGAAATGCAAAACCTATCATTCGTGTGGTAAGATACCGAACAAGTGTATGCATCATGCTCATCATAAGAAAGTACAAGGGAGCATTTCAAAGTATGGAGGCATATGATGTAAGAACATCCAAATACAAGAGGCTCAATCAAACAAGCATGCATCACAAGTATAGTGTCCAAGTCTCCAGGATCAATAAGCATAGGAAGTTGGCACTCGATAGGTGATATGAGAGATGCAAGTAATGGAGACAATAGACAATGATCGATGTAAATCATGTGAGAGGCATGAGCATAGGTGCTATCAACCCAAGAAAGCAAGTAGTGGAACATGGGTGATGCAACATGGCTAGCTATGATAGTGATCAAGTCAAGCATGCTGGTAGTGCGAAGATGCAACATACTAGGAGTCATGGCATGCATGTCATTGGTGCAAATAGTGTGCATGAATAATTCACATGACATAGCACAAGCATGAAAGCAAGGTGTGAGAAAAATAGCATGACTATCTTGGTGAGAAGCCATATGTAAGTAGCAATAGGGCATCATGACTCTCCCAACACAACAAGCATCAATAGTATGGGGCACATGATAAACATGGCAATAGCAACAAGGATCTCCACCAAGCATGCAAATACACATAGGAGTAGCATAATGTTGAATCATGGGTATATGCAAGCAAGGGTCACAATTGCATGGCAAAGGCATAGAAGCAAGCATAACATGCAAAGTGAACACAATAGTATGGGCATAAGGTGACGAGTGGTAAATAGCCCATAGCCGTGTGAGAGCCAAGTAGAGGAGTTGCGCGTAGTCCTTGCGCGAAGGGGGCGGTGGTAAGGATAGTCCTCGGGATCCCAAGTCATCATTGCTCTCAAGAGCTCGTTTCATCAACTCTTGGGATTGAGAGGTCGACGAGTATACATGAGTACCTACACAAAACAAGGGCAAAGGGAAAATTGTGTAAGGTGGTAGATGTACACATCATCCATCATGATGCGCGCGCATGTGTTTGTTAGCACAAAATATCCAACGCTCAAATAAATGAGATGCGTGATATAGAAACATGTCATCCATCATGAGAGGTTTGTTATGATGTATGTCATAATGGAGACTCAAGGATGTAATGCATCATGGGAAATATCTATAACATTGTTATTCATGGAATGCATATGGTGCAAGCAATTATGGGAATCATGCAAAGTATGAAATGCATCAAGATCTCCTAATATGTATGAGGAAACTATGGGGTCTCCTCAGAGCATGTGTAGCAACATCACATGGAGAATATTGACAACATCCCAAACAATGCATATTCAAACAATGTGATCATGGCATGGCATAGTGGATGAATTATGTAAGTCATGTAAAGGAAGCATGGCAATATCATCACAAGAGAAGCAAAAGCCAATGACCATCATCTCGCCATCTATGCCAAAGTGCAAATGGGATTGATTTTAATGGGGCATGCATAGTTACTATGTTGAGATTGTAGGATGCAATATGGGAGATCTCATTCATAGCATATGACAAGTTCAATGGATTGTCAAACATGAAGTGACCAATAGAATTTTCACATGATATCCTATGAAGCATAGCATCACAACTAGGCAACTCAACATGCTCATCATCATATTCATCATAAATAGGTAAGTCAAGGCATGAAGGAGTTTCACTAGCATGAAGCATGGTAATAGGTGGGTCAACATCATGGGAGCAATCAATGTCAAGAGAGTCCACTAGTGGGACAAGAGAAGCACCATCACCTATGTTACCTTTGGAGCGTCCGCTCATGTGTTGTAGGTGAGGTGTTGAAGATCGCCTCGTTGTCATCTTCATCTTGGTGGAACCATGTGGGGGTGCATCATCGTCCATCATGGCCATCGCCGCTCCATAGGAGGTATGGACTCATCAATAGTAGGCGTGTCGCCATGTAAGAGACCTAGCACCATAGAAGAAAACACACTAGGAGTAGAGGTTAAGTCGTTAGAAATCATGGTGGCCTCACATGCCGTGTCAACTACCTCACTCATTAAGTGTAGTGGCTCACCACTCCCTCAAAGATGCTCTCACCCATACATAGGATGTGTGGCATGCTCTCATGTGTGGGGCTAGTGGTGGTCACACTCATCCTCTCATAGGAGGTGCTCTCAATGTCACGTATGGTGGAGTCACCATGTCACCATGGGGTGGTAGCTCTCCTCACATGGCACTTGGGGCATCTCAACATATGTGGGTGTCTGAGAGGTGTAGGTGCAAATGTCTCCATGCTCAACTTCTATCGCCGTGGTCAAGGGGATGGCCCTTGCTCGACCTTCTTGTCATCGCCTTGGTGTGGGAGGCCCATATGATGTGGCACCTCGTAGCTCGCCTCCATGACCAAGGGAGTTTCCCATGCTCGCCATCTTCCTTGGGGGCTTCAAGATGGAAGTGTCACCTCTCTCGTAGGTAGTCGCTTGGACTTGATGAAGTCGATGTAGGCGCATCGTGGGAAGTAGGCGAAGATGCCGACATCCAAAGGCTTAAGATGCCTTGATAGCACTTGGCTAAGATGCCAAAGTGGTTGGTGTAGCCGTAGCGCCGCCTTGGTGGTGGTCATCTCGCGGTCTTCTTTTGTGCTCTTGAAGCTTGCACTTGGCGTGAAGTAGGTCTTGTTGGGACTTGTGCATTTGCGCTTGTGGAGCATCTTCATGATGATGATGTCGTTGTCGTGCTTGAGCTCGTGGGAGATGTCGTCCGTCGTCAGTCGTGCACATGTTGCTTGAGGTGACTTGCCCTTCATGGCGGTGATGATCATGAACGTGATGGTGATCGCCATGTAGATGTGGACGAGGACGATTTGCACTTGCATCTTTTTCGCATTCAAGACTTGTGGCTTGACCGTCGCCGCCTTGAGGATGATGAAGGGAAGAACACTTGATCAAGGCTCTAATCTCCTCCATCCTTGCATCTTGCTCCTCTTTATGTGCGGCAAGCTTCTTGTCGATGTAGTCCCTTTTCCTTGCTTCGAGTGATGAATGTCGATGGAGATGTTCTCGATCGCGCCTATTGTGCGCCTTTGCATTTGTCGTTGTAGATCAAGATAGACGCTTTGGAGATGTAGTTGTTCACGCCGTTGTTGTTGTCGAGACCGGAGAGGGAATGCCTTGCCTATCCATCACAAGACTCGAGCAAATATGAGTGGTAGAAGGAGAAGAACAAATACCAATGTACCTTTGACCGAAGTTGAAGATGAATCAAGTTCACTCAAATGCGGACAATGAAATAGCACTATTGGTACTGATCCTTGTCGATTGTCACACCTACACAAGTAAGGCTTATAGTGGAGCTCGGTGAGGATAGTGGCACAAAAGTTTAATGCAAAATGTTAGCAAGAGTCAATAATGTTGAAAAAGATTCACAAATTCTCGAGTGAGACAAATGGACCAATAGCAAAGAATGGCACACGGAAACACACACAAGGATAGATAAATGGGGTCGTGCAACCAAGGAATGAGCTCAAAATGTGGACTCCACCAAAACGCTCGTGTTGCACAACTCAAGAGAGACGCTAGCACGATTGCTCAATAGGCGGATACGATAAGATGCAAAATGGATATTCTTCTATCCCAAGTATGCTATGTATGTGATGTAGGGTGGAACCCTAATTCGTCGATCTTTCACGTTTGGAGGGGATCCTACGGAGGAAACACGAAGAACACGCGGAAGCACGAGGGGAAACACGGGGAAAACGAGAGAGAATCACTCAACCAACAAGGAATCGATCACACAAGTGCTAGATCAACATACACACACGAGATCCACAAGATACATAGTTAACTAGGGTAAGGATACAAAGGAACCGTTCATCTCCAAGAGGAGGCCTTGAATCCACGAGGGGATCTTCCCATAAAGGGGTCTTGTATCCGAGAGGATCTTCTCCGTAGAGGCCGCGGTCTCTCACGAGGAGGAGATCCGATAGATGAGCGTAGCTCTATCTCTAACTTGAGCTAAACCAACGCTAACCCTAACTAGGAGGAGGTGGAGGAGTATATATAGTCTAGAGCCACGAAGGCGTACGTGAGGGCGAAGGGCTACATGGGCTCGGCCCAATACATTGTGCATAGACAGGGCGGTAGTACCGGTCCTTCGGGCGGTAGTACCGCTTGAGGCGCGCAAGCGGTAGTACCGCTATGATGGGCGGTAGTACCGCTCTGGAGCCGTTCGATCTCCAAAGTTTGTCGGACTTTGCGGAAGTGGAGCGGATGTAGAGCGGTAGTGCCGCTTGGGATGATAAGCGGTAGTACTGGCTGGCCTGGGCGGTAGTACCGCTTGTTCCCGCTTCTTCTTCCTTCTCCTCTTCCATGCTTGGCCTTGGTCCTGGATCCTCCATGGTCATCTCTGTTGTACCCGAGTGTATGCAAGGTCCATGCATGAGGTAGTAGCCATGTCTCACATGTGGAAAGTGACGGTTCAAGAGGAGTGAATTCACCTTGTGTCCAATGGCGATGTTAGAGGTCTCGCCATATGTCCTCTTGGGGCTTGGAGAGTAGTCGAGTGTACATGGGGATGAACGGGATGCTCCGCATCATATCCCCTTGGGAAAGATCCGACCTCGGATCGTGATCCTCATCACCATGGAAACGGTTGTCGAGACGGACTTGTAGTTGGACGGAGTTGAAGACATGGTGCAATCCGTAGTCCAAGGTGTCACGGAGTGATAGACATGCAAAAGAGCAAACACAAGCAACACTCGGAAATACAATGGTTAGCGCACACAAAGTGTCCATCATGTAAGAATGAGTCCGTATGGCAAGATTGGTTGTGACAAAGCGCATGAAGCTTATCAAGATGATCTAGAATGAGATGCAAAGCATTCATGGGAGGAAATGCAATCATTGTGCACGCAAATGTGTTGTAAATATGAGCAATGCAACCACGGTGCAAAATGATGTCATAGTGAGACGGTTTATCATTAGCATGAATGTGGCAATGCATTCTCAATATGTATATGTTATCATGCAATTGATGATGGACAATATGATCATGATGTATGAATATGCCATCAAGGTAGATTACAACAAATTTGCTAAGGAAATGCACAAGATCATATATCATGGATGACATGGGAATACAAGATGCAACAAGGCAATCACAATGTGAGTCAATCCATGCATAGGGTGCAAACTTGTGGTGAGTATGATATGTCCATCGAGCATGACATGTGTGAGTACAATCAACAAATATGAAGGTGTTGGTGTACCAAAGCTCGATGTCGAGGCATGAGTGGAGTGCCGAAGGTGCATCCAATAAGTGCGAGCGCCTCAATGTGAAGGTCCATAGAGCTAATCTCCAATGTTGCTCCTCCATCCAATAGATGTAACATGTAGACAACAAGAAGGAGACAACACGAAAGAGTGACCCATCCAATATGCATATTTGAGGATGGCTCAAAGAGAAGGAGGTCACCTTTAGGAGTTTCTCAAGGATGATGGAGTCGCACATCTTGTATGCCTTCACATAACCAATATGTCTCGTGGTGGTCCCGCCTTGTAAATCCTTCAAAATGAAAGAACATGACAAACACTTGGAAAAACAAATGAGGGTAGCAAAATGGCAAAACCAATCATTCGTGTGGTAAGATACCCAACAAGTGTATGTATCATGCTCGCCATAAGAAATTACAAGGAGTATTGCATAGTATGGAGGCATATGATGAGAACAACCAAATGCAATAGGCTCAATCAAACAAACATGCATCACAAGTAAAGTGTCCAAGTCTCCAAGATCAATAAGCATAGCAAGTTGGCACTCAATACAAGGTGATATGAGAGATGCAACAAATGGAGACAAGAGGCAATGATCATTACAAATCAAGTGAGAGGCATCAACATCTATGTGATCAACCCAAGAAAGCAAGTAATAGTGGAACATGGGTGATGCAACATAGCAAGCAATCCTAGCAATCAAGTTAAGCAAGCTAGTAGTGCAAAGATGCAACGATTAGAAGGAATCATGGCGAGCATGTCATTGGTGCAAATAGTGTGCATGAATAATTTACATGACATAGCACAAGCATGAAAGCAAGATGTGAGGAAAATAGCATGAATGTATTGGCGAGAGGCCATATGTGAATCGCAATGGGGCATCATGACTCTCCCAACACAACAAGCATCAATAGTATGGGGCACATGATAAACATGGCAAAAGCAACAAGGATCTCCACCAAGCATGCAAATACACATAGGAGTAGCATAATGGTGAATCATGGGTAGATGCAAGCAAGGGTCACAATTATGTGGCAAAGGCATAGAAAGAGGCATAACATGCAAAGTGAACACAATAGTATGGGCATAAGGTGACAAGTGGTAAATAGCCCATAGCCGCAGGAGAACCAAGTAGAAGAGATGCGCAGAGCGCTATGCCAAGGGAACGATGGTAAGGATAGTCCACGGGATCCCAAGGCATCGTTGTTCTCAAGAGCTCGTTTAATTAACTCATGGGATTGAGAGGTTGACGAGTATACATGAGTACCTACACAAAACAAAGACAAAGGAAAAATTGTGTGTGATGGTATATGTACACATCATCCATCATGATGCGCACGCATGTGTTTGTTAGCACAAAATAGCCAATGCTCAAATAAATGAGATGCATGATATAGAAACATGTCATCCATCATGAGAGGTTTGTTATTATGTTTCGATAATGGAGACTCAAATTATGTAATGCATCATGAGAAATATCTAGAGCATTGTTGTTCATGGAATGCATATGGTGTACACAATCATGGAAATCATGCAAAGTATGAAATGCATCAAGATCTCCTAATATGTATGAGGAAACTATGGGGGTCTCCTCATGAGCAATAGTAGAAACATCACGTGGAGAATATTGACAACATCCAAAACAATGCATATTTGGAACAATGTGATCATGGCATGACATAGTAAATGAATTGCACAAATCATGTAAAGGAAGCATGGCAATATCATCACAAGAGAAGCAAAAGCCAATGACCATCATCTCGCCATCTATGCCATAAGTGCAAATGGGATTGATCTTAATGGGGCATGCATAGTTACTATGTTGAGATTGAAATGAGGCAATATGGGAGATCTCACTCATAGCATATGACAAGTTCAATGGGTTGTCAAGCATGATGTGACCAAAAGAATTTTCACATGATATCCTATGGAGCATAGCATCACAACTAGGCAACTCAACATGCTCATCATTATATTCATCATAAATAGGTAAGTCAAGGCATGAAGGAGTTTCACTAGCATGAAGCATGGTAATAGGTGGGTCAACATCATGGGAGCAATCAATGTCAAGAGAGTCCACTAGTGGGACAAGAGAAGCACCATACCTATGTTACCTTTGGAGCGTCGCTCATGTGTTGTAGATGAGGTGTTGAAGATCGTCTCGTTGTCATCTTCATCTTGATGGAACCATGTGGGGGGGTGCATCATCGTCCACCACGGCCATCGTTGTCTCTATTGGAGGGATGGACTCGTCGGGGTTAGGAATGTCGCCATGTAGAGACCTAGCACCAAAGAAGAAAACACACTAGGAGTAGAGGTTAAGTCGTTAGAAATCATAGTGGCCTCACGTGCCGTGGTCAACTACCTCACCGATAGAGGCAGAGGTGTCCCGCCTTCGATGAGATGGTGGATTTCGCTTTGGTGGAAGTCGACTTTGACGATCCGACTACGAAGGCGAGGACGCCGCGCTTTAGCAATCGCTAAACCAACTCCGAGAGGTTATTGACCACGCCGAGCACGATCAACCCGACCACGAGGGTCTATTTCGCGAGCAAACGAAGAACAAGCAAGAAACTGAGATTGCAACTGGATATTGCGAATATAAGATGAAAGCTTTATTGATCAAGGTGGGGTTCCGTGACGCTTTGTCCGGTCGTTGAACACAAACGGCACGCTGCGAAGTTGCAGCTATGGCGAACTTTTGATCTAAACAAAACCCAAGTCTAAACGGTGCCCTAAGGGCTGTATATATGGAGGAAGAGGGGTGAATTTCGTGGCCCTTGGTGGAGGGGTCCAAACTAACCCTATCTCTTGTTTCCCCACACATACGGACTCTAAAAATAGCCTATACTAATGTATTTCGAAATTACATGGGCCTGGCCCAATAATAAGGTGACGCAAGACCTAGAATAGCCTATGGACTAATATTATGAAGTGGCATCTTGTATATTTCGTCCAAGGCTTCATGCACTCCTTATGGTGGCTTCAAAGTCCTGAAATCATCACTTGTAACTCCGTTCTGATCCCCTTGCATGCCATCAACTCCATGTGTGTTCTTGCTCCAATGTTCATCCTTCTCCAAGCTAGGCCCTTCATTTGTAAGCAAAACAAATGTATCCAATTTAGGCAGCATCATATTCTCATGAACATTAGAATCATTACCAAGAAACGAAAGTACCGGTAATTTAGTTGGCGGCGCGAGCTCTAGTAATTGGTCCAAGATGTATAGCAAATAGGGGCTGGGTGTAACAATGGTATTGATGTCCTCATCATCCTCCCTTCTTGAAATGAAGTCGCCCTCGACGGCAGCTCATCTTCCTCACCCAAATATGGCTTCAAATCTGCAATGTTAAAAGTGGACTAAACCCAAAATCTGCAGGCAGCTCAAGTTTATATGCATTATCATTTACTTTCTCCAACACCTTAAAGGGACCAGCAGACGTGGCATTAGCTTTGATTTGCGCAAATCAGAAATCTATCCTCACGCAAATGTAACCAAACAAGATCTCCAGTGCAAACACAACATGTTTTCTACCCTTATCTCCAAAGAAGTTTATATTTAGCATTACTACGCCAATGTTTTCCTTAGTTAACTCATGCATTTTTAAAATCAATTCAGCGTTCTTTAGCATCAAAATTAACCTTCTCCAAGATGGAAGAGGCAACAAATCAATTGGTGCACGAGGTAGGAAACCATACACAACTTCAAAAGGGCACATCTTAGTAGTAGAATGCAATGAACGATTATAAGCAAATTCAATATGAGGCAAGCATTCCTCCCACATTTTCTTATTATTCTTTAGAACAGCCCTAAGCATAGTAGACAATGTTCTATTGACTACTTCATTTGTCCATCGCTTTGGGGGTGACAAGTAGTACTAAAAAGCAGTTTAGTCCCCAACTTAGCCCATAAACATCTCCAAAAGTGGCTAAGAAATTTAGTATCACTATCTGAAACAATAGTATTTGGCACACCATGCAAGCTTAATAATTTCACGAAAGAACAAATCAGCAACATTGACAAAGATCATCGCTTTTATGACATGGTATAAAGTGTGCCATTTTCGAGAATCTATCCACGACAACAAATATGCTATCCTCCCTTCTTTGTTCTAGGTAAACCTAAAACAAAGTCCATAGATATATCCTCCCAAGGAACACTAGGTACAGTGCAAAGGCATATATAAACCATGAGGATTTAGTCGTGACTTAGCTTTTTGACATGTAGTGCAGCGAGCAATAGAACGCTCAACATCCCATCTCATCTTCGCCAAAAGAAATGTGTAGCAAGTACGCCCTCCGCCTTCTTCACGCCAAAGTGTCCCATTAGTCCTCCTCCATGCGCCTCGCAACAACAAAAGACTAACGGAGCTAGCTGAATGCATAGCTTGTTAGCACGAACACAAATCCATCATTAACGACAAACTTGTTCCATGTTCTTCCTTCTTTACAATTCTGCAATACATCTTTAAAATCAGCATCATGCACATATTGATCTTTGATGGTCTCCAAACCAAATATTTTGAAGTCAAGTTGTGAAAGCATAGTATAGCGATTTAGACAATGCATCAAGAATAACATTTTCTTTACCCTTCTTGTGTTTAATGACATAAGGAAAGTCTCAATGAATTCAACCCATTTAGCATGTCTACGATTCAGTTTAGCTTGACTTTTAATATGTTTCAAAGATTCATGATCGAATGTATAACAAATTCTTTGGGCCATAAATAATGTTGCCATGTTTCTAAAGTCCTAACAAGAGCATATAATTCTTTATCATAAGTAGAGTAATTCAGACTAGGCCCATTCAATTTTTCGTAAAAGTATGCAACAGGTTTGCCATCTTGTAATAACACACCTCCTAATCCAATTCCACTAGCATCACATTCAAGCTCAAAAGTCTTATTAAAATCAGGAAGTTGGAGTAAAGGAGCATGTGTCAACTTAGCTTTCAATACCGTGAAGGCTTCTTCCCGTGCGGTACCCCAAACAAAAGGCACATCCTTCTTTGTAAGCTCGTTGAGAGGTGCAGCAATGGTGCTGACATCTCTCACAAAACGCCTATAGAAACCAGCGAGGCCAAGGAAACTCCTCACTTGTGTGACCGCTTTGGGCTGCGGCCAACTCTCAATAGCTTCAATCTTGGCTTTATCAACTTCAATTCCTCGTGGAGTAACAACATAGCCAAGAAAAGATACTCGGTCGGTGCAAAAGGTGCACTTCCCAAGGTTACCAAACAAACGTGCATCACGTAGAGCATTAAAAACAGCACGAAATGTTCCAAATGTTCTTCCAAAGATTTGCTATAAATCAGATATCATCAAAATAGACTACCACAAATCGTCCAATGAAAACACGAAAACTTCGCTCATTAATCTCATGAAAGTACTAGGTGCATTAGTTAACCCAAAAGGCATGACTAACCACTCATATAATCCAAACTTAGTTTTAAATGCTGTTTTCCATTCATCTCCCAATTTCATACGAATTTGATGGTATCCACTACGCAAATCAACTTTGGAGAATATTGTAGAGCCACTCAATTCATCAAGCATATCATCTAGCCTAGGAATAGGGTGACGATAACTAATAGTAATATTATTAATGCCTCTACAATCAACACACATACGTGACGTACCATCCTTTTTCGCACTAGAATAATAGGAACAAAGACAAGGACTAAGGGATTCGCGATATAACCTTTGTCGAGCAGCTCCTGACTTGACGATAATCTCCTTCGCCTCCTCCGGATTGGTACGGTATGGTGCACGGTTGGTAACGATGCACCGGAATTAAGTCAATTTGATGCTCAATCCTCGAATAGGTGGTAATCCCGTGGCACGCCTTGTGGAAAGACGCCGTGAACTCCCCGCAAATGTTAGTGACAAGAGGGGCAAAGAGGAAGGCACGCCCTCTAATGAAAATAATGCCTCTTTGCACACAAAAGCATAGCAAACAGATTTGCTAAAATCTAACTCATCAATATCAGATTTGGTGGCAAGTAAACATGCACTTTTCAATTTAATTTCGAAGCAACAGAGATGATTTATTAATAGGCTTCATGTGTTGCTCAAATTCTTTTGCCACAATCTGATTTTCACTCTTATTTTTCTCCTGTTTTGCTTTATTAGCTCTATTAATATCATCTTTCAAAATGGACTCAGAGTCATAGGAAGCAAAGTAATATTTTATCCTTATGAACAAGAGTATACCGATTGTTTCTACCATGGTGTACAGAATTTTATTAAATTGCCATGGTCTACCAAGTAACAAGGAACATGCTTGCATAGGTACCACATCACAATCAACATAATCAGCATATGTAGAGATACTAAAATGCACACTAACAAAGACGTGTTACCTTAACCTTGCCGCTGTTGTTGAACCATTGGATGTAGTAAGGATGTGGATGTGGTCTTGTGGTGAGAGATAGCTTCCACCATCTCCATGCTAGCCAAGTTGTTGCAGCTCCCTCCATCTATGATGACGCTAATAGAACGCTCCTTCACAACTCCTTTGTATGGAACAAATTATGCCTCTGATTTTGCTCACTTGTGTAACCTGCACACTCAAAACACGCTTGAGCAACTAAACATTCATACCTGCCAAGATCTTCAAAGAGCCATGTATTGTGTCTCATGATCGTAATCATCTCCACCGTGTTCCTCATGTGTAATAAGAGCCAAAGTCTCCTCATCATAGTCACTAGCGGACTCATACCCACCATCCTCCGTACATCACACGCTGAGATTTGCATTCTCTCGCAAAATGTCCTCTTCCCTTAGAACGACGACAAATAATATCACTTGTGTGCCCTGTTGACGCCATGGAAGAAGAGCTCTGTGCAGGCCCAGCAGGTGTGCTCTTGGCAGATAGTGGTGGTTGTGCCTGCTTTCTTGTATCACGGTTGGAGGTGGCACCTAAAGGAGGTGATGGTGCAGTGGAAGTAGATGAACGTGGTGTCCATGATGAAGGTCGACCTGCAGAAAAGTTAGTGCGCGCCAATGCCTGTCGATCCTGCACTTCACGTTCAACTTTACAAGCAAGATGGAATAAACGAGTGATATTATTATAATCCTTATAGTCTAGAATGGTCTGAATCTCTCTATTTAATCCACCCAGAAAACGTGCAAGCATAGCTTCATTCTCCTCAACAATACCACATCTAATCAAGCCAGTTGCAATTCCTGATAATATTCTTCTACAGAATTTTTTCCTTGTCTTAAGTGCTGCAATTTTTGAAGTAATTCACGTTGATAATATGGTGGAACCCAACGAGTACGCATAGCAGTTTTCAAAGCAGCCCAAGTAGCTGGAACAGGATATAATCTACAATGTTCGCACCACCAAACACATGCAAAGCTAGTGAAAGCACAAACAAAGCAGCAGAACACGCTCTCCTCGTGATATTGTAAACATGTAAATCGTTGTTCAGTTTCTAACTCCCAAGTAAGATATATATCAGAACATATCTACCCTCAAATGGTGGAATATTCAATTTCAGTTTAGGAGATGGTCATGATCTCGCACTGAGGGGAGCCCTAGCATTGCCATTATTTGCATGTGGACGACCTGGTGGTTGTGGTGCTGGTGGTTGCACGAGTTCGATGTTGATCAACCTCCTCCTCGTAATCTCCCACATAATCATCCTCCTCGGTACCAAGCAGCAAGCAAGAGAGGAGCCAAAGAAGCACCAACAGAGTAGCAGCGGCACCAGAATTTTGTCCTGCTCAAGAGGAACACGCCGAGCTCGCCCATACTGATTCGAAGGGGCGAAGTTGTTGTCGTTCTGCAGAGGTGCGATAGGTGCAGCCGGCGGTGGTTGTGGAAAACGCACGAGCAATTCATCAAACTTGCTATCAAGCTTTGTTTCAAACGCCTTCTCAATGGCATCTATCTTCTCCATGGCCTCGCAAATCTGTTTACCACATCTTGCACCTGTCCAATCATCATTTGCTGAAACTTATCATGTAGCTGTTTGTTTGTCGTTCTCCCAATCAGTCTCATCGGCCTGTGTCTGCCATGGTTAGCAGCAATAGAAACACACAAGAATATGATCCTACAGACTACTAGGAAGTGGTGGTGGTGGTGTGGTGGACAGTCACAAACCGTGAAGCAAATCTCAAATTCTTACCAGTTCTTACCCAGCAGCAGTGGTGATCGCAACCGCTAGTAGTCAAAACTCTCAAAGCTTGGCTATAGCGACACTGTGGAGAATCAAACGCACGACGAGATGTATGTGGAGCTGGGAAGGCTTATAATATGGTAGCAAAAGGGTCAGCAATAATCAAATCGAGATGCAAAGTTGAATAAACGCCAACGACGGATCAGGTTGGTCCTAGGCTAGACCGCATAGAGACGCGAGCCTAGAACACTAACAAAATCACGACGCTGCACCTAAACAAAGGAAAAGCACACTCTGAATTTTTTTTCGCTTTTTTTTTTTTGCTTTTTTTTTGCGCTTTTTTTTTTTTTTTAAAAACCACTATAATGGCGAGTGTCTCAAAACTCTTTCCAGTGTCAAACCGACAGGATGGGCACGAAATTTTTTCAACAAATTTTTTTTTCGATCGCCTTTACCCAAAAACTCGAAACGGGTCAAAAAACTTTCTATAACGGCGATCGCTCAATACGCTTAGAAACACCTAAAATAGGATAGCCAGAATTTTTTATCCCGTATGCTTTTTGAAACCAACCTCTTCTACGGACGGCAAAGATTGCTGAATCAAACCTACTCGGATAAGGAAACACGAATCGGAAAACTAGATGGATCCCAAAACAAACCTAATATGCAAGGGACTCGGATTGGTGGTGGATATATGGTGGTCGATGGCGCGGTGGTGATATATGGCAGCGGTGGTATATGGATACGGATTCAAGCGGTGGCGATAAGCGGTGGTGGTAGATGGCGTGGCGATGATAATGAAAGCGGCGGCGTGACAACTTATGACCGTAACTCAAACTCTAAAAGACTAGACTCTAAGACCAGCAACTAGACACGACGATGCAACCGCAAATTCAACAATGCAAATACGTAAAAGATTATGCAAAGGCTCGATTGGTTCGGATAGGATGAACTAACCCTAATTTTTTTTGGCTTTTTCGTGGACTATAGGTATGAAGACAGACTCGATCTAAACTACGAAAAATCGTAAAATCTCACCGAGCAACCCGGAAATCTGATACCACTTGATAGAGGCAAAGGTGTCCGCCTTTCGATGAGATGGTGGATTTCGCTTTGGTGGAAGTCGACTTTGACGATCCGACCACGAACGGCGAGGACGCCGCGCCTTAGCAATCGCTAAACCAACTCCGAGAGGTTATTGACCATGCCGAAGCACGATCAACTCGACCACGAGGGTCTATTTCGCGAGCAAACGAAGAACAAGCAAGAAACTGAGATTGCAATCTGGATATTGCGAATATAAGATGAAAGCTTTATTGATCAAGGTGGGGTTCCGTGACGCTTTGTCCGGTCGCTGAACACAAACGGCACGCGAAGTTGCAGCTATGGCGAACTTTTGATCTAAACAAAACCTAAGTCTAAACGGTGCCCTAAGGGCTGTATATATGGAGGAAGAGGGGTGAATTTCGTGGCCCTTGGTGGAGGGGTCCAAACTAACCCTATCTCTTGTTTCCCCACACATACGGACTCTAAAAATAGCCTATACTAATGTATTTCGAAATTACATGGGCCTGGCCCAATAATAAGGTGACGAAGCACCTAGAATAGCCTATGGACTAATATTATGAAGTGGCATCTTGTATATTTCGTCCAAGGCTTCATGCACTCCTTATGGTGGCTTCAAAGTCCTGAAATCATCACTTGTAACTCCGTTCTTGATCCCCTTGCGCATGCCATCAACTCCATGTGTGTTCTTGCTCCAATGTTCATCCTTCTCCAAGCTAGGCCCTTCATTTGTAAGCAAAACAAATGTATCCAATTTAGGCAGCATCATATTCTCATGAACATTAGAATCATTACCAAGAAACGAAAGTACCTGGTAATTTAGTTGGCGTGCGCGAGCTCTAGTAATTGGTCCAGTATGTATAGCAGCAGGGGCTGTGGGTGTAACAATGGTATTGATGTCCTCATCACTCACTCACTACGTGTTGTGGCTTACTCACTCCCTCAAGGATGCTCTCACTCATATGGTTGGTGGAGTCACTCAAATGGGGCTCAACCTCACATAGGATGTGTGGCATGCTCTCATGTGTGAGGCTAGTGGTGGTCACACTCATCCTCTCATAGGAAATGCTCTCGATGTCACATATGGTGGAGTCACTCGTGTCACTCATGTGGTGGTGGCTCTCCTCACATGACAAATGGGGCATCTCGACATATGTGGGTGTCGGAGAGGTGTAGGTGCAATTGTTCCATGCTTAACTCAGACGCTGCGGTCAAGGATGGCCCTTGCTCGACCTTCTCGTCGCCGCCTTGTTGTTGGAGGCCCATATGGTGTGGCACCTCATAGCTCGCCTCCATGACCGAAGGGAGTTTCCCATGCTCGGCCATCTTCCTTGAGGGGCTTCCAAGATGGAAGTGTCACCTCGCCAGAGGGTGGTCGCCTTGGACTTGATGAAGTCGATGTAGGTGTACACGGGAAGTAGGCGAAGATGCCGACGTCCAAAGGTGAAGATGCCTTGAGAACACTTGGCTAAGATGTCAAGTGGTTGATGTAGCCGAAGCGCCGCCTTGGTGGTGGTCGCCTCATGGTCTTCTTTTGTGCTCTTGAAGCTTGGACTTGGCGTGATGTAGTGCTTGTTGGGACTTGTGCATTTGCGCTTGTGGAGCATCTTCATGATGATGATGTCGTTGTCGTGCTTGAGCTCGTAGTAGATGTCGTTCGTCGTCGTCGTGCACATGATGCTTTGATGAGGACATCAATACCATTGTTACACCCACAGCCCCTGCTGCTATACATACTGGACCAATTACTAGAGCTCGCGCACGCCAACTAAATTACCAGGTACTTTCGTTTCTTGGTAATGATTCTAATGTTCATGAGAATACAATGCTGCCTAAATTGGATACACTTGTTTTGCTTACAAATGAAGGGCCTAGCTTGGAGAAGGATGAACATTGGAGCAAGAACACACATGGAGTTGACGGCATGCGCAAGGAGATCAAGAACGGAGTTACAAGTGATGATTTCAGGACTTTGAAGCCACCATAAGGAGTGCATGAAGCCTTGGACGAAATATACAAGATGCCACTTCATAATATTCGTCCATAGGCTATTCTAGGTGCTGCGTCACCTTATTATTGGGCCAGGCCCATGTAATTTCGAAATACATTAGTATAGGCTATTTTAGAGTCCGTATGTGGGGGGAAACAAGAGATAGGGTTAGTTTCGACCCTCCACCAAGGGCCACGAAATTCACCCCTCTTCCTCCATATATACAGCCCTTAGGGCACCGCTTAGACTTGGGTTTTGTTTAGATCAAAAGTTCGCCATAGCTGCAACTTCGCTGCATTTCGCTTGTGTTCAACGACTGCACAAAGGCGCCACAGAACCCCACATTGATCAATAAAGCTTTCATCTTATATTCGCAATATCCAGATTGCAATCTCAGCTTCTTGCTTGTTCTTCGCTTGCTCGCAGGAAATAGACCCTCGTGGTCGTTGATCGTGTTCGCGCGGTCAATAACCCCTGGAGTTGGTTTAGCGATTGCTATGCCGACGCCTCGCACGCTCGTAGTCGGATCGTCAAAGTCGATTTCCACCAAAGCGAAATCCACCATCTCATCGAAAGACGGGACACCTTTGCCTCTATCAAGTGGTATCAGATTTCCAGGTTGCTCGGTGAGATTTTTACAGTTTTTCGTAGTTTAGATCGAGTCTATTCTTCATACCTACAGTCCACGAAAAAGCCACAAAAAAATTAGGTTAGTTCATCATATCCGAACCAATCTGAGCCTTTGCATAATCTTTTTCAGATTTGCATTGTTGAATTTATGGTTGCATCGTCGTGTCTAGTTGCTGGTCTTAGAGTCTAGTCTTTAGAGTTTCGAGTTCGGTCATAAGTTGTCACGCCGCCGCACCATCGCTCAACCGCATCCATATACCACCACCGCTTATCCGCCACCGCTCAATCAGATCCATATACCACCACCGCTGCCATATATCATCACCAATCCGAAGTTCCTTGCATATTAGGTTTGTTTTCGTGGATCCATCTAGTTTTTCCGATTCGTGTTTCCTTGTCTGAGTAGGTTTCGATTCCAGCAATCTTTTGCCGTCCGTAGAAGAGGTTGGTTTCCAAAAAAAAAATGGGTTAGGTTGCGGAAGTCGGTGGTGGTTATATGGATGTTGTGGTGGAAGCCCTAGGCAAAGATGCCAAACTTCACCAAATGTGATGGAGTCAAATGATGTTGGTAGTATTTTGTGGGATGGGGATGTCAATAGCTTCAAAACGAGCTAAAGAACGCCAAAACGGACTCTGGATGAATTAGTTATGGGCAAAACGGTGAAACTCGGAAAGCTGAATGGCCAGGGCGGTAGTACTGCTCGGGAGGGCGGTAGTACCGCTCGTGTCGGGATTTTTTCGACTGTTTCGCTGAACAGGGCCTGGCGGTAGTACTGTTAGCGGGCGGTAGTACCGCTTGAGGTTCTCAGCGGTAGTACCGCTCAGTAGGGCGGTAGTACCGCCTCCCTGTCGGATTTTTCGCAGATCGAATCGGGCGATTTTGGGCGGAAATGGATGATTTCGGGGCAAAATTTGATGGATTTCGTGGATGGAAAGAGGGAAACTTGGGGAATGCTAGATCCACTTGAAACCAAGCAAATCCATGGATCAAAATCAACAAAACATCATCAAACCAACAAATCACAAAACTTTTGGGGATATTTTGGTGGGGATTTTCGGATTTAGGACGAAAACAACAAAATCAACCTAGAAAACACGGGTAGGGCTCCAAAACGTGATCAACGTGGCTCATGATACCATATGATGTAGGGTGGAACCCTAATTCGCCGATCTTTCACGCTTGGAGGATCCCACGGAGGAAACACGAAGAACACGCGGAAGCACGAGGGGAAACACGGGGAAAACGAGAGAGAATCACTCAACCAACAAGGAATCGATCACACAAGTGCTAGATCAACATACACACACGAGATCCACAAGATACATAGTCAACTAGGGTAAGGATACAAAGGAACCGTTCATCTCCAAGAGGAGGCCTTGAATCCACGAGGGGATCTTCCCATAAAGGGGTATTGTATCCGAGAGGATCTTCTCCGTAGAGGCCGCGGTCTCTCACGAGGAGGAGATCCGATAGATGAGCGTAGCTCTATCTCTAACTTGAGCTAAACCAACGCTAACCCTAACTAGGAGGAGGTGGAGGAGTATATATAGTCTAGAGCCACGAAGGGGTGCGTGAGGGCGAGGGGTACATGGCTCGGCCCAATACACTATGCACAGACAGGCGGTAGTACCGTCCTTCGGGCGGTAGTACCGCTTGAGGCGCGCAAGCGGTAGTACCGCTATGATGGGCGGTAGTACCGCTCTGGAGCCGTTCGATCTCCGAAGTTTGTCGGACTTTGTGGAAGTGGAGCGGATGTAGAGCGGTAGTGTCGCTTGGGATGATAAGCGGTAGTACCGCTGGGCCTGGGCGGTAGTACCGCTTGCTCCCGGCTTCTTCTTCCTTCTCCTCTTCCATGCTTGGCCTTGGTCCTTGGATCCTCCATGGTCATCTCGGTTGTACCTGAGTGTATGCAAGGTCCATGCATGAGGTAGTAGCCATGTCTCACATGTGGAAAGTGACGGTTCAAAGAGGAGTGAATTCACCTTGTGTCCAATGGCGATGTTAGAGGTCTCACATATGTCCTCTTGGGGCTTGGAGAGTAGTCGGAGTGTACATGGGGATGAACGGGATGCTCCGCATCAAGATGTATGGTTCCCGTGTTTCTTTCAAGCTTGATATCATATGATGTAGATTTGACAATCTTATGTGCAATGGTATATGATGCTAACGACTTGCTCACGAGCTCTTTGCTCTTTTGCTTAAAAGCTTTTTTTCTATGGCCACTTTTGTACAATGCACAAACCAAGATAGCAATTGTGTATATGCGGGAACAAACTTGAGGCACAATGGATGATATGATACCAATATGATATGGTATGTATGCTATGGAAGGGTGGATCGCTAATGTGCACAAGTAACGTTGCCGGCAATACTCAAATGGCTAGTCTCGATAGGTAAGTGACGCAAAATGGGCTAGGGGTTAACAATGCAATTTGCAAGGGGATATACAAAGGTGTCGTCGAGGTTACCGTCCTTTGCGATGATGAGTGGCGGTGTTCTTGGTGTAGATACCAAGATGATGGAGACTCGTCCCTAAGTAGCCAAACACCTTAGGAAACGGAAAACCGCAAACTCAAAATCTCAAATGACAAATGTCAAAATGGTGCTAGCAAAGCGGTGGTGGTGTTGCACGAGGCAATGGGGAAGTGGAATGATGTGCTATACACATGTCGGAGTTGAAGTTGCCGCCCTAAGTAGCCAAACACCTTAGGAGACACAGCCACAACTCAAACAAAATTGGGTTAAGATTGGGATGGCGGAAGTGTATGGTGGGTGTTTATGCGGAAGGTTGTGTTGAAGTGGTGGTGGTGGTGGTTGATGAACAAGCAACCGTCCCTAAGTAGCCGAAACACCTTAGGAGACTCAAGTCACTACTCAAACAACCTCAAATGCTATGGTGAACGAAATTGGTTAGGTTGCGGAAGTCGGAGGTGGCTATGCGGATGATATGGTGGAAGGCCTAGGCAAACTTGCCAAATTTTAGAAAATATGATGGAGTCAAATGATGTTGGTGGTATTTTTGTTGGATGGGGGATGTCAATAGCTTCAAAACGAGCTAAAGAACGTCAAAAACGGACTCCGGATGAATTAGTTATGGACAAAACAAGATTTCAGCCGTGTCAGTTTTCAGTGTAACCGGACATCCGGGAGGAGGTCCAGCTCATCCGGGCTATGTCCGGATGATCCGGGAGGACATCCGGATGATCCGGGTTCATCAGCGCCGGTTCTGTTTTTCGGGTGCGCGATTTATCCGGACGTCCGGGGGGGGTGTCCAGCTGATCCGGGCTTGGTCCGGATGATCCGGGAGAAGGTCCGGATGATCCGGCCAAGTCAACCCGCCGATTTGCTCTCGGGACGAATTTTTGGGCGGAAATGGATGATTTTCGGGCAAAATTTGAGGGATTTCGTGGATGGAAGGTGGGGAAACTTGGGGAAATGCTAGATCCACTTGAAACCAAGCAAATCCACGGATCAAAATCAACAAAACATCATCAAACCAACAAATCACAAAAAAAATTTGGGGGCTATTTTTGGTGGGGATTTTCGGATTTAGGACGAAATCAAGCAAAAGAAGGCTAGAAATCACGGGGTAGGGGCTCCAAAAACGTGACCAACGTGGCTCATGATACCATATGATGTAGGGTGGAACATAATTCGTCGATCTTTCACGTTTGGAGGGAATCCTACGGAGGGAACACGAAGAACACACGGAAGCATGAGGGGAAACACGGGGAAAACGAGAGAGAATCACTCAACCAACAAGGAATCGATCACACAAGTGCTAGATCAACATACACACATGAGATCCACAAGATACATAGTCAACTAGGGTAAGGATACAAAGGAACCGTTCATCTCCCGGAGGAGGTCTTGAATCCACGAGGGGATCTTCCCGAAAAGGGGTCTTGTATCCACGAGGGATCTTCTCCTAGATGGAGGTCTTGGCCTCCAATGGAGTAGTGGTCTCTCTCTCAAGAGTAGAGATAGATAGGAGCAAAGCTCATCAAGAATGAGCTAATCCAATGCTAACCCTCAAAGTGGGAGGAGGAGGTCTATTTATAGTGCTAAGCCACGAAGGGGTAAGTGAGGGGCGAGGTACACGGCCTCGCCCAAGTCGTAAGCTGAGAGCAAGGCCGGATGATCCGGACGGGGTCCCGGATGATCCGGGCGTCGGGGTCCGGATGATCCGGACGGGGTCCCGGATGATCCGGCTTCGGCAGAAGCCTTCTATTGTCTTCGGCGAAGCTATTCGGACGATCCGGACGGAGTCCTTGATGATCCGGTTGGTTCGGATGATCCGGACGGCGGTCCGGACGTTCGCCCGATTCCAAGAGCCGCCCATCTTCTTCTTCTCCTTTCTTCCGCCTTCTCTTCCATGTTTGGCCTTGGTCCTGGATTCTCCATGGTCATCTTGGTTGTACCGAGTGTATGCAAGGTCCATGCATGAGGTAGTAGTCGTGTCTCATATGCGGAAAGTGACGGTTCAAGAGGAGTGAATTCACCTTGTGTCCAATGGCATATGTTCGAGGTCTCGCCATATGTCCTCTTGGGGCTTGGAGAGTAGTCGGAGGTACATGGGGATGAACGTGGATGCTCCGCATCAAGGGACAAACATACCTTCTGCAGATGCTCTATGATCCGGCAATCTCATTTGGCCAGAATTCAAGAAAATCTAGCGCTATATGCCTTATTCTCCTTGTTTTCGCCGGATGGCATGCTGTAACTCACGCAGCGTGAAAGCCAAGAAAAAAAGGGCATTCCTGGCATCGATCAATATATATGTGGAAACGATATCTCCTCTATAGAGGACAAGAAATTTTGGGGCAATCAGGCAAAACGTGCACGAGGAAATGAAGTACTTTCAAGGACTGCCATAGAATGGAGAGATGTTCCCTAAAACGGTCTTAAATTTGTCATTCGGAGTCCGTGTCGGAACCACAAGTACTCAAACGTCTCGCAGTGAGCACGCGAATCCAGAAAATACTCCCCACTTGCGCCAGGATACCCGGAGTACCTCAACACGGCCTTAAGCGTGACTTTTGGCCCCGAAAGTCAAAGAACATCATTCGTCATTGTTTTCGCAAGTTTCAACCCATTGGCACTTCCTTTTGAAGGAAATTCAGAGATTATGTTGCTTATAGACATTAGCCCTCCCGGTAGGGACAAACGTATCTTCTGCAGATGCTCTATGATCCGCAATCTTATTTGGTCGAATTGAAGAAAATCCAGCGGCTATATGCGTTATTCTCCTTGTTTTCGCGGATGGCATGTCAGTAACTCACGCGCATGGAAAGCCAAGAACAAAAGGGCATACCGCATCGGTCAATATATATGTGGAAACGATATCTCCTCTATAGAGGACAAGAAATTTTGGGGCAATCAGGCAAAAAGCGCACGAGAAAATGAAGTACTTTCAAGGACTGCCATAGAATGGAGAGATGTTCACTAAAACAGTCATAATTTTGTCATTCGGAGTCCGTGTCGGACCCACAAGTACTCAAACGGCTCGCGACGAGCGCGCGAATCCAGAAAATACTCCCCGCTTTCCCCATGAGGCCCGGAGTACCCTCAAATACGGCCTTAAGCAGGACTTTTTGGCCCTAAAAGTCAAAGAACATCTTTCGTCGCTGTTTTTCAGACAAGTTTCTGAACCCATTGGCACTTCCTTTTCAAGGAAATTCGAGAGATTATGTTGCTTATAGACATTAGCCCCTCGTAGGCACAAACGTATTTTCTCGCAGATGCTCTATGATCCGAGCAATCTTATTTGGCCGTAAATTGAATAAAATCCAGCAGCTATATGCGTTATTCTCCTTGTTTTCGCCAGATGGCATGCTGTAACTCACGCGCGTGAAAGCCAAGAACAAAAGGGCATACCTGGCATCGGTCAATATATATGTGGAAACGATATCTCCTCTATAGAGGACAAGAAATTTTGGGACAATCAGGCAAAAAGCTCACGAGGAAATGAAGTACTTTCAAGGACTGCCATAGAATGGAGAGATGTTCACTAAAACGGTCATAATTTTGTCATTTGGAGTCCGTGTCGGACCCACAAGTACTCAAACGGCTCGGGTGAGCGCGCGAATCCAGAAAATACTCCGCTATGCCAGAGGCCCGGAGTACCTCAAATATGGCCTTAAGCAGGACTTTTGGCCCCGAAAGTCAAAGAACATCATTCGTCATTGTTTTTCGACAAGTTTCAACCCATTAGCACTTCCTTTTGAAGGAAATTGGGAGATTTTGTTGCTTATACACATTAGCCCCCGATAGGGACAAACATACCTTTCTCAGATGCTCTATAATCTGGGCAATAAGCGTTATTCTCCTTGTTTTCACGGATGGCATGTTGTAACTCACGCGGAAAACCCAAGAACAAAAGGGCATACCTGGCATCGGTCAATATATATGTGGAAACGATATCTCCTCTATAGAGGACAAGAAATTTTGGGGCAATCAGGCAAAAAGCGCACAAGAAAATGAAGTACTTTCAAGGATTGCCATAGAATGGAGAAATGTTCACTAAAACGGTCATAATTTTGTCATCCGAAGTCCGTGTCGGACCCACAAGTACTCAAACGGCTGGCGGTGAGCGTGCGAATCCAGAAAATACTCCCCGCTTGCGCCAGGAGTCCCGGAGTACCCTCAAATACGGCCTTAAGCAGGACTTTTTGGCCCTAAAAATCAAAGAACATCATTCGTCGTTGTTTTTCAGACAAGTTTCTGAACCCATTGGCATTTCCTTTTGAAGGAATTTCGAGAGATTATGTTGCTTATAGACATTAGCCCCCCTGATAGGGACAAACGTACCTTTCTGCAGATGCTCTACGATCCGGGCAATATCATTTGGCCGTAAGTTGAAGAAAATCCAGCGGCTATATGCGTTATTCTCCTTGTTTTCGCCGGATCGCATGCTGTAACTCACGCGCGTGAAACCCAAGAACAAAAGGGCATACCTGGAATCGGTCAATATATATGTGGAAACGATATTTCCTCTATAGAGGACAAGAAATTTTGGGGCAATCAGGCAAAAAGCGCACGAGAAAATGAAGTACTTTCAAGGACTGCCATAGAATGGAGAGATGTTCACTAAAACCGTCATAATTTTGTCATTCGGATTCGTGGTCGGACCCACAAGTACTCAAACGGCTCGCGTGAGCGCGCGAATCCGAAAAATACTCCCGCTTGCGCCAGGAGGCCCGGAGTACCTCAACACGGCCTTAAGCGTGACTTTTGGCCCCGAAAGTCAAAGAACGCTATTCGTCGCTGTTTTTCGCATAAGTTTCAACCCATTGGCACTTCCTTTTGAAGGAAATTCGAGAGATTATGTTGCTTATAGACATTAGCCCTCGAAGGGACAAACGCATTTTCTGCAGATGCTCTATGATCCGGCAATCTTATTTGGCCAGAATTAAAGAAAATCCAGCGGCTATATGCGTTATTCTCCTTGTTTTCACGGATGGCATGTTGGAACTCACGCGCGTGAAAGCCAAGAACAAAAGGGCATACCGAATCGGTCAATATATATTTGAAACGATATCTCCTCTATAGAGGACAAGAAATTTTGGGGCAATTAGGCAAAAGCGACGAGAAAATGAAGTACTTTCAAGGACCGCGATAGAATGGAGAGATGTTCACTAAAACGGTCATAATTTTGTCATTCGAGTCCGTGGTTTCGGACCCACAAGTACTCAAACCGATAGAGGCGGAGGTGTCCTGCCTTCGATGAGATGGTGGATTTTGCTTTGGTGGAAGTCGACTTTGACGATCCGACTACGAAGCGCGAGGAGGACGCCGCGCTTAGCAATCGCTAAACCAACTCCGAGAGGTTATTGACCACACCGGAGCACGATCAACCTGACCACGAGGGTCTGTTTCCTGCGAGCAAACGAAGAACAAGCAAGAAACTGAGATTGCAATCTGGATATTGCGAATATAAGACGAAAGCTTTATTGATTAAGGTGAGGTTCTGTGACGCCTTTGTCCGGTTGTTGAACACAAACGAAGTACGCGAAGTTGCAGCTAGGGCGAACTTTTAATCTAGACAAAACCTAAAGTCTAAACGGTGCCCTGAGGGCTGTATATATGGAGGAAGAGGGGGTGAATTTCGTGGCCCTTGGTGGAGGGGTCCGAAACTAACCCTATCTCTTGTTTCCCCACACATACGGACTCTAAAAATAGCCTATACTTATGTATTTCGAAATTACATGGGCCTGGCCCAATAATAAGGTGATGCAGCACCTAGAATAGCCTCTGGACGAAATTTATGAAGTAGCATCTTGTATATTTCGTCCAAGGCTTCATGCACTCATTATAGTGGCTTCAAAGTCCTGAAATCATCACTTGTAACTCCGTTTTGTCCCCTTATGCCGCCATCATCTCCATGCTTGTTCTTGCTCCAATGTTCATCCTTCTCCAAGCTAGGCCCTTCATTTGTAAGCAAAACAAATGTATCCAATTTAGGCAAGATCATATTCTCATGAACATTAGAATTATTACCAAGAAACGAAAGTACCGTAATTTAGTTGGCGTCTTGTGAGCTCTAGTAATTGGTCCAAGATGTATAGCAGCAGGGGCTGTGGGTGTAACAATGGTATTGATGTCCTCATCATCCTCCCTTCTTGAAATGAATTCGCCCTCGACGGAAGTTCATCTTCCTCACCCAAATATGGCTTCAAATCTGCAATGTTAAAAGTGGACTAACCCCAAAATCTGCAGGCAGCTCAAGTTTATATGCATTATCATTTACTTTCTCCAACACCTTAAAGGGACCAGCAGCACGTGGCATTAGCTTTGCTTTATGCAAATCAGAAATCTATCCTTACGCAAATGTAACCAAACAAGATCTCTAGGTGCAAACACAACATGTTTTCTACCCTTATCTCCAGAAGTTTATATTTAGCATTCATACGCTCAATGTTTTCCTTAGTTAACTCATGCATTTTTAAAATCAATTCAGCATGTTCTTTAGCATCAAAATTAACCTTCTCCAAGATGGAAGTGGCAACAAATCAATAGGTGCACGAGGTAGGAAACCATACACAACTTCGTAAGGGCACATCTTAGTAGTAGAATGCAATGAACGATTATAGGCAAATTCAATATGAGGCAAGCATTCTCCCACATTTTCTTATTATTCTTTAGAATAGCCCTAAGCATAGTAGACAATGTTCTATTGACTACTTCAGTTTGTCCATCGGTTTGGGGGTGACAAGTAGTACTAAAAGCAGTTTAGTCCCCAACTTAGCCCATAAACATCTCCAAAAGTGGCTAAGAAATTTAGTATCACGATCTGAAACAATAGTATTTGGAACACCATGCAAGCTTAATAATTTCACGAAAAAACAAATCAGCAACATTAACAAAGATCATCGCTTATGACATGGTATAAAGTGTGCCATTTTCGAGAATCTATCCACGACAACAAATATGCTATCCCTCCCCTTCTTTGTTCTAGGTAAACCTAAAACAAAGTCCATAGATATATCCTCCCAAGGAACACTAGGTACGTGCAAAGGCATATATAAACCATGAGGATTGAGTCGTGACTTAGCTTTTTGACATGTACCGCAATGAGCAACAAAACGCCAACATCCCGCCTCATCTTTGGCCAAAAGAAATGTGTAGCAAGTACGCCCTCCGCCTTCTTCACGCCAAAGTGTCCCATTAGTCCTCCTCCATGCGCCTCCGCAACAACAAAAGACGAACGGAGCTAGCTGGAATGCATAGCTTGTTAGCACGAACACAAATCCATCATTAACGACAAACTTGTTCCATGTTCTTCCTTCATTACAATTCTGCAATACATCTTTAAAATCAGCATCATGCACATATTGATCTTTGATGGTCTCCAAACCAAATATTTTGAAGTCAAGTTGTGAAAGCATAGTATAGCGACGAGACAATGCATCAACAATAACATTTTCTTTACCCTTCTTGTGTTTAATGACATAATGGAAAGTCTCAATGAATTCAACCCATTTAGCATGTCTACGATTCAGTTTAGCTTCACTTTTAATATGTTTCAAAGATTCATGATCGAATGTATAACAAATTCTTTGGGCCATAAATAATGTTGCCATGTTTCTAAAGTCCTAACAAGAGCATATAATTCTTTATCATAAGTAGAATAATTCAGACTAGGCCCACTCAATTTTTCGTAAAAGTATGCAACAGGTTTGCCATCTTGTAATAACACACCTCCTAATCCAATTCCGCTAGCATCACATTCAAGCTCAAAAGCCTTATTAAAATCAGAAGTTGGAGTAAAGGAGCATGTGTCAACTTATCTTCGACACCGTGAAGGCTTCTTCCTGTGCGGTACCCCAAACAAAAGGCACATCCTTCTTTGTAAGCTCATTGAGAGGTGCAGCAATGGTGCTGAAATCTTTCACAAAACGCCTATAGAATCCAGCGAGGCCAAGAAAACTCCTCACTTGTGTGACTGCTTTGGCTGCGTGCCAACTCTCAATAGCTTCAATCTTGGCTTTATCAACTTCAATTCCTCGTGGAGTAACAACATAGCCAAGAAAAGACACTCGGTCGGTGCAAAAGGTGCACTCCCCAAGGTTACCAAACAGACGCGGCATCACGTGAGCAATAAAAACAGCACGTAAATGTTCCAAATGTTCCTCCAAAGATCTGCTATAAATCAATATGTCATCAAAGTAAACTACCACAAATCGTCCAATGAAAGCACGTAAAACTTCGCTCATTAATCTCATGAAAGTACTAGGTGCATTAGTTAACCCAAAAGGCATGACTAACCACTCATATAATCCAAACTTAGTTTTAAATGTTGTTTTCCATTCATCCCCAATTTCATACGAATTTGATGGTATCCACTAGGCAAATCAACTTTGGAGAATATTGTAGAGCCACTCAATTCATCAAGCATATCATCTAGCCTAGGAATAGGATGACGATAACGAATAGTAATATTATTAATGCCTCTACAATCAACACACATACGCCGATGTACCATCCTTTTCGCACTAGAATAATAGGAACAGACAAGGACTAAGGGATTCGCAGATATAACCTTTGTCGAGAAGCTCTTGTACTTGACGATAATCTCCTTCGCCTCCTCCGGATTGAAGCACCGGAATTAAGTCAATCTGATGCTCAATCCTCTAATAGGCGGTAATCCCGTGGCACATCTTGTGGAAAGACGCCAATGAACTCCCCGCAAAATGTTTGTGACAGCAGGAGGCAAAGAGGAAGGCACGCCCTCGAATGAAAATAATGCCTCTTTGCACATAAAAGCATAGCAAACAGATTTGCTAAAATCTAGCTCATCAATATCGATTTAGTGGCAAGTAAACATCCACTTTTCAATTTAATTTCGGAAGCAACACTAGATGGTTTACTATTAGGCTTCATTTTAAAATTTTTTCGAAAATCTACCCAAATGGTTAAAAACCGGAAATTTTTCTGCACTTAGGTTTTTTAGTTTGGAATATTTCCAAGGTCACCGGGTTGGGGAGGTTCATCATTCCATTTGATAACCTATTCAAAACCAAAACCAGGAGTTAACCAAAATAACGGACCAATTTGGGTTGGCCAATGGAAACCCGTGGAACCGGATTGGGGGGGAGTGGTTTGTTGGAATCGATGGTGGTTTAGGTGGTTGTAAACAGGCGGTTATTAAATTTGGTATCGGTTTGGCAACGGCCCTTTATGTGGTGGCCAAATTATTTGGACTTTGGCAGTAATATTTGGTGGTTTATCAGAGCAATTTGTTGGTTTAATATCAGGTTTGTGACCAACCCGGTTAACAAATAAAACCAAAGGAATAAACCAAGACCAAGAATTGGGACACAAACCCGTGAAGCAAATTCAAAAAGCCTTTACCCAAAAGAAGAAAGGGTGATTGGTTCGAGGGAATAAAACCCTAAATTTTTTGGCCTTTTGGGGAAACCATTTAAGGTATGGGAACCGAACTTATTAAATTAAAAAACCGAAAATCTCAAGGAGCAAAGGAAATAAACCCAACGATAGAGGCCGGGTCCCGGCCTTTGATGGAATAGGAACGCGGAAGCCTTTGAACCACCAACAAAACCGGGCGCCGCGAAAAGGGAAACCAACTTGAATTTTTTCCCCCGGCACTTTTTCCCGCCAACAATTTTTGTCTGCACAAATGGAAAAACGCCAAGCCGAATTTTCCGATTTGTTTTTTAAGTTTGAAACTTTTTATCAAGGGTGGGGGTTTGGGGGAACCTTTGGTTGGGTTCCAAAAAAAACAAACAAAACCACCGGGCCGGTTGGAAAACTTGGCTTAACCTTAATAAACAAAACCAAAGGTTCAAAACGGTGGCCCTAAGGGCGGTATATTTGGGGAAAGTTGGCATCCGGGATATTTGGTCCAAGGCCATTATTAAATTTGGTGGTTAAAGCAGAAATATCATTGTATTGGCCCACCGCCGGCCTGGAACATCTCCAAACTTGGCTGCTCCAAAGTTTCCAATCCCCTTCCAAAGCTAGGTTTCAAATTTGGTTAAGAAAACCCAAATTTTGGTTTTCCAATTTAGGAGAAACCATATTCTCAAACTTAGAAATCTTACCAAGAAACCCGGAAACCGATAACTTAATTGGGCAAGGTTCCCGTTTTCCAAGTATATAGCGGGGGGTTTGGGTGTAACAAGGGGAGATGCCCATTTAGAAAAAAAAATTTTGGGGCACCCAGAAAAGGCGTTGGAAAATGAAGAACGAAGGAAACCGGAATTGAATGGAAATTGTTAAAAAGGTAAATTTTTTATTCAAGGTGGGGTTCGGACCCTTTGGTTCGGTCAACAAGGAACCAAAAACCCCCAATTGCAACCAAGGCCCGAATTTAACCTCAAAAGCCAAAGCAAACTTTGGCCCTAAAAGGGTTAAAGGAAAATCATTCTTGTTTTTTCCAAAGGCCCAACCCATTTGGTTCCTTTAAAGGAAATTCAGAGTTTGTTGCTTAAGCCGCCCCCTCTCTCCAAAGCTTTTTCTCCAATGTCCATTCCCAATATTCATTTGGTAAAAAAAAAATCCAATTTAGGCGCTTATTCTCTTGTTTTAGAATCATTCCAAGAAACGGAAACCCAAAACAAAAGGCTCCGGTTTCGTAAATTTAAATATGTGGAAACGGATTATTCCTATAGAAAAGAAATTTTGGGGCAATCAGGAAAAGGCGATTTGAGAAAATGGTACTTTTAAGGACTGCCAAGAATGGAGAGATGTTCACTAAAACGGCATAATTTTGTCATTGGAGTCCGTGGTAAACCCCAAATATTTCAAACGGTGGGTGAGGCCAATGAATCCGGAAAATACCCCAAACTTTGCAAACCCATACCTCAAATTTGGTCGGTGATTTCCCTAAAGTCAAAAACATTCAATTCTATTTTTTTCCAACAAAAAACCCTTCACCCTTTTGGGAAATTGAGGTTTGGGTTTTGACAATTCCCTTGGTAAGGGAAAAAGGGATTTTTTTGTGTTCAAAATTCCCCAATACTTTGGCCCAAAGAAGAAAAATCCAAGGTTTTCTCCGTTTTGCCGGATTGGCTGCAGAATCCGCCAAAACCCAAAACCATACCGGATTCGGAAATTTTGGTGAAATTTTTTTGGGAAAGAAATTTTGGGCTCTTTCAAAACACAAATTGGAATACCTTTAAAAGGTCCAGAAGGGAGTTATAAAACTCTAATTTGCACCGGAATCCGGGTCAAACCCAAAGTCCAAAGGTGTTAGGCCATCCACCTTGGGCCCATTTGGCCTTTACACCTAGGGTTAGTTTTAGGGCCTTTAACGTTTCCCAACCTCCTTCCCCACCCTTTTGGTTTTCCTAATTAAGTGATCCATTTGTAAATTTCCCTTGGGTTTAAGGAAAAAAGTTTATTTGCTGCAAAACTTCCGCATTTTTGGCCCAAGAGAAAAGGCCGCCATTTGTAACCCCACCTTGATCAAAATAAAACTTTTCATCATAATTTGGGATTCCGTTGGAAATTAGTTTCTTGCTTTTTCCCTTGGTCCCAAAATCCGTGGCGTTGAGGTTTGGCGGGAAAAATCCTGAGGGTTTGCACCAAATCCGAGCCTCAAGTCCAAAGGTGTTGTCACCTCCACTTCCCACCAAAGGGAAATCCACCTTCTCCATCCGGCCGGCCACCCTTCCCCTATTAAAGTGGATCCTTTCTTGTAGTTTTTCCTTTTTTGTTTAGATCAAATTCCGCCTATCAATTAACCCTTTGTTCCCATAAAAGCCCATAAAAATTGATCTGTTTCATCCTTTATTCCGCCAACCGATTTGCAATTTTTCTTTTGTTTTGCTTGCTAGGAAATTAGGGACCCGTGGTCGGTTGTCGGTCTTGGGGTCAATTCCTTTGGAGTTTGGTTTGCACATTAAGGCCACGCCCGGCCTGCAAATCATTTCCCCGCGTCCACCATCCCATCAAAAACCACCCCGCCTACGGGATGCCGTTGTTTAATTTTAGGCTTTCAATTTGCCCGATCCTCCATTCTTACCTATTTGTCCTTGGAAAAGGGAAAAAAAGTTAGAGAAAAAGGAAAAAAGGGAAAAAGAAAGGAGGGGGCGGAGGAAAAAAGAGAGGAAAAATCCGGCCTCCTGAATCAATCCTTCCGGCCAATTCCCATTAAATTTCTGTTTTGCGACTGTTCCGGTAAAACAAGGTTATCTTCCTTCCCATCCAATCCGTTTTCCCGTTTGGTCTTAAAAGGGAAAAGTAGGAAAAGAGGGAAAGAAAAAAGGGAAGAAGAAAGAAAAATTTGAAAAAAAAGGGAAAGAAAATCGGTCCATTCAGAACAACTTGTTCCAATTTTTAGGCCGGTTTTAGAACTTGTTCATAAAACCGGTTGGTATTCTTTTCATTGGAAAGCCTTGGTTAGTACTCTTTGAAAGGAAATTAAAATTGGCCAAACTTTTCAAAGGAAAAAGGTTTAAGAGGTTTTTTGCCTCCTTGGCCTTGTTTTCCAATTTTTCAGCCTTTGAATTCTTTACTTATATCCTTCAAGAGTGTTTTTTCATTGGAAAGCTTTGTTGTAGCCATTCCTTTAAAGTTTTCAAAGGCTCCCTTTTCCGGGAAAGTTGGGAAGATTGTATGTCCCGTTGGCGTTTTTTCAACATTATCTTTGAATTGTTATTCCTTAAATTTTTGCTTCCAAAAGCGCAGATCCTTATTACTAACCGTTACGCCGCCTCCAATGTTTAACCCTTCTTCCGGTTACTTGACCAAAGCGGTTCCCGCCCCGGCGCATTAAAACTTTAAGATTATTGTAAATTTTGCTTTATTGAGCCCACTTTACAACCAACACCTAGTAATTCCTGGAACTTTAACCTTAATTTTTTTTTGTTTCACCAACCCATGGAAGGTTTGAAGATAGAAGTTTCTGGAGATTTAACAACCACCATCCAGAGTTTGGGAACAAACCAAGGCACAATTGGCCAAGTTTTCTCTTTACCGCATTTGAGGGTAGATTTAACTGCTATTTATCTAGCTTGGGAGCTTAAGTAGAAAAGTTTTAGTCAAGATGTTTTTTCCGAACTTGAGCGAGTACGAAGCGCCACTAGAGTATTTACGGTTTTGCTTTGCTTGGTGGAGGTATTGTAAGAAAAACATTGATAACCAACCCACAACTTGGAAAGATTTGAAAGATGTAATGAGAAAACAGTTTTTCCTCCACTATCGTCGGAATTGCCGAAATTTGAACAATTTAAACAAGGCAACAACCTGTTCTGCTTACTACAAAGAGTTCAAATCTTTTATGCATCAACATAGAAGAATCTAAGGATGATACAATGAATAGATTTTTTGGTGGTTTGAACGATGATATTCGTGCAAGATTTCAGATATTCCTCGTTGATTATGGTATGTATGTTCGTTTGTACCTTTGAGAGACAAGCAGGGAGGATGCATTGGGTGACTACAACAACTACTATTCCAGTTCATGCTCACCACACGGTTGGTTCCTCCACCGCTGCACCCATGGAGCAGCCCCACCTCGGATTATGGGCGGACATCATCTCAAGAGTATGGTATTGTCTACGCTCATTTACATCAGCCTATGTCTCCGCGATAAGGTAACAGATATGTATTCATGATATAATTTATGAAAATGATGCATCCCTAGTTAACTTGAATGCATCATGTGTTGAGTTACCCGGTGATTTGAGCATAACACCTATTTTAGAGAATCTTGATACTATCATGAATGCTTATGTGATCAAACAATGAAATACCAACAATTTTCGAAAGGCACCCATTGAATTAACTGTTGATGCAAAGAATCTATGTTTAATCCTTTTGATATGACCTTCACTTATATGTGCAAACCTGAGTTGCAATATTTTCATGCCTTCTACTTTGTGCTAATTTGTTGGCTTTAGATTTTATGAACTATGAAGTTACTCATCTATTCATGTGTTTGCAAAAATCAAGGGAAGTAAAATGGATGACGATAATATACAACATGTACAACCTTTGTCTCTTTTTAGCCACATTTCAGATTAAGAACGGAGGACGGCTTTATTTTCAAGAAGGAGGATGATGAGGACATGACTACCTTTGGATATGACCAAACATATTGCATACATGCATATTTGTCGTGATTTCTAGTAAACTATTCAATAATTTATTTATGTTATCCGTAATAAAAAATAACACACTTTTGTGTTTTGTCTAATTGCGGTGTATGGGACATTTGTACAATCCAATATAAAGATAAGGAAGAAAGGGATGTTTATTTGCTGTTCAAAAAGTTCTCTCACGTCACTTTTGGCCCAAGAGAAGATAGAGTCCAAGTTCTCACGTTCGACTCAGATCGGACCGCATGATAATACCTGACTCAAAACGTCAACAACTTTTTCATACGGACCTGAATTTGGTGATTCTTTTTTGTTGGAAAGTAGATTTATGCTCTTTTCAGCACAATTGAATGACCTTAAAATCCGTCAGGAGCTTTGAGTTATGGACGAAACAATCTGACGCTGCACCAGAATCCGAGTCAAACCAAAGTCCAAAGGTGTTACGACTCCACTTGGGCCCATTGGCCTTGTACGACCTAGGGTTAGTTTTAGGCTGCCTTGGGACGTTCTCCCACCTCCTTCCGCCACCCTTGCTCCTATATAAGTAGATCCATCTAGTAGCTTTTTCCTTGGGTTTTGTTTAGACAAAAGTTCGCCATAGTCAACTTCCAGATTTCGCTTGTGTTCAATGACCGACAAAGGCATCACAGAACCCCACCTTGATCAATAAAGCCATCTTATATTCGCGATATCCGATTGCAACTCGCTTTTGTTCTTCGCTTCCGCAGAAATAGACCGGGTCGTTGATCGGTTCCGGTAAAATAACCTCTCGGAGTTGGTTTAGCGACAAAGGCGCGACGCCCGCACGCCGTAGTCGGATCCCAAAGTCGTTTCCACCAAAGCAAATCCACCATCTCATCAAAGACGGACACCGCTTTTATCAAACGGCCGCGGGAAGCGAGGTAATCCAAAATTTCCGCTATGCCCAGAGGCCCGGAGTACCCTCAAAACCTTAAGGGACTTTCCCAAAAGTCAAAGAACATCATTCTTCGCTGGCTGCCGACAAGTTTCGAGCCCATTTGCACTTCCTTTTGAAGGAAATTCGAGAGATTATGTTGCTTATAGATAATAGCCTCCTGTAGGGACAAACGTATTTTCTCGCAGATGCTCATGATCCCGCAATCTCATTTGGTCAGAAATTGAAGAAAATCTAGCTGCTATATGCTCGGTTCTTGTTTTCACGGATGGCATGTCAGAATCATGCGAAGCGTGGAAAGCCAAGAACAAAAGGCATTCCTGCATTGGTCAATATATATGTGGAAACGATATCTCTCTATAGAGGACAAGAAAATTTGGGCAATCAGCAAAAGCGTATGAGAAAATGAAGTATTTTCAAGGACCGCCATAGAATGGAGATGTCACTAAACGGTCATAATTTTGTTATTCGAGTCCGTGGTTTGACCCATAAGTACTTAACCTGCTGCACATGAAAGCGCCACTAATCCGTAGTAACACTTCATCTCTGTGTGAGGCCCGGAGTACCCTCAATACCGTTTACAGCGTAACTTTTTGGCCCCAAAAGTCAAAGAATATCTGTCTGTCATTGCTTTTTTCGCATAAGTTTCCTAACCCATTGGCACTTCCTTGAAGGAAAATCAAGAGATTATGTTGCTTATAAACATAAGGCCCCCGGTAGGGACAAACATACCTTTCTTCGCAGATGCTCTATGATCCCGCAATCCTCATTTGGCTGTAAATTGAAGAAAACCCAGCTGATATATGCCTTATTCTCCTTGTTTTCGCACGGATGGCATGTCAGAACTCAGCGCGCGTGAGCTAAGAACAAAAAGGGCATTCCCTGCATCGGTCAATATATATGTGGAAACGATATCTCTCTATAGGGGACAAATTTGGGGGCAATCAGCAAAAAGCGCGCAGAAAATGAAGTACTTTCAAGGACCTGCTATAGAATGGAGAGATGTTCACTAAAATGGTCATAATTTTGTTATTCGTGAGTCCGTGGTTTAACTCCCAAGTGGTTACTCAAACGGCCGTGTGACGCTGCTGACATCCAGAAAAATACTCCTCGCTAGTGCCAGAGGCCTTGAGTACCCTCAAATTCGTACCATATAAGGAGGACTTTTATTCCGAAAGTCAAAGAACACTATTCTGTCATTGCCGTGACATGTTTTCTCAACCCATCGGCACTTCCTTTTGAAGGAAAATCGAGATTATGTTGCTTATAAACATTAGCCTCCGGGTAGGGACAAATATACCTTTTGATGAGGACATCAATACCATTGTTACACCCACAGTTCCCTACTGCTACATATACGGGACCAATTACTAGAGTCACAAGCACGCCAATTAAAATTACTGTGTACTTTCTTTTCTTGGTAATGATTCTAAATGTTCATGAGAATATGATGCTGCCTAAATTGGATACATTTGTTTTGCTTACAAATGAAGGGCCTAGCTTGGAGAAGGATGAACATTGGAGCAAGAACACGATGGCGATGTTGGCATGGCAAGGATCAAGAACTGAGTTACAAGTGATGATTTCAGGACTTTGAAGCCACTCATAAGGAGTGCATGAAGCCTTGGACTTAAAATATACAAGATGCCACTTCATAAATTTCTGGCCCAGAGGCTATTCTAGGTGTCGTCACTTTATTATTGGGCCAGGCCCGGTGTAATTTTG
The DNA here is from genome assembly GCA_021437245.1 of Aegilops speltoides. Lineage (NCBI taxonomy): Eukaryota > Viridiplantae > Streptophyta > Magnoliopsida > Poales > Poaceae > Aegilops > Aegilops speltoides. Next base: position 217,103,152 of record CM038144.1, read on the forward strand.
AAATACTTAAGCATAGGCTATTTTTAGAGTCCGTAGAGCGTGTGGGGAAACAAGAGTTAGGGTTGGTTTTCACCCCCCACCAAGGGCCACGAAATTCCTCCCCCCTTCCTCCACATATACAGCCCTTAGGGAACCGTTTAGACTTTGGGTTTTGTTTAGACTAAAAGTTCACAGCATAGCTGTACCTCACTAGATTTCTGCTTTGTGTTCAACGACTGCACAAAGGCGCCAATAACCCCACCTTGATCAATAAAGCTTTCTATCTTATATTCGCATTATCCAGATTGCAATCCCGTGCTTGCTTGTTTGTTCTTCGCTTGTTCAAGAGGAAACAGACCTCATGGTCAAAGCCGATCGTGCTCTGCGTGGTCAATAACCCCTTGAGTTGGTTTAGCGATTGTTAAGCGCGACGCCCTCGCACGTTTCTCAGAGGTCGATCACAAAGTCGACTTCCACCAAAGCCGATATCCATCATCTCATCGAAAGATCGGGACACCTTTTGCCTCTATCATGGTATCAGATTTCCAGTTGCTCGGTGAGATTTTACAAGCCAGTAGTTTAGATCGAATTTATTCTTCATATTACCATACCCACGAAAAGCCACAAAAAAATTAGGTTAGTTCTATCATATCCAACCAATCGAGCCTTTGCATAATCTTTTTGTATTTGCGTTGTTGAATTTGGTGTTGCATCGCCTTGTCTAGTTGCTGGTCTTAGAGTCTAGTCTTTTAGAGTTTCGAGTTCGGTCATAAGTTGTCACACCGCCACAGACCATCATCATCGCTTTCATCTACTACCACCGCTTATCCGCCACCGTCAACTGTGATCCATATACCACCACCGCTGCCATATACCACCACCATATATCCACCACCAACCAAGTTCCTTGTATTAGGGTTTGTTTTGGATCCATCTAATTTCCTTGTGTTTCCTTGTCCGGTAGGTTTCGATTCCAAGAATCTTTTGCCGAATCAGAAGAAGGGGTTTCAAAAAAAGAGTCCGAAACCACCTCCGCGACCCAAAAATTTCCGAAACGCACTTGACAAAAAAAATTTCCGCTATCCTATTTTAGGTGTTTCTGCCGTATTGGAGACAATTTAAAGAAAGTTTTTTGACCTGCTTCAGCTTTTTTGGGTCCACGCAATTGAAAAAAAATTTGGTCAAAAAATTTGCGTCCCATCCCGTCGGCTTGACCGGAAGAGTTTTGAGACACTCCATTATAGTGATTTTTCCGGAAAAAGGAGCAACGAAAAAAAGCCAAAAAAAACTTTTAGAGTGTGCTCCTCCTTGTTTATTGTCGCCCGTGATTTTGTTGGTGTTCTAGGCTCGCCTCTAGCCGCCCAGCCTAGGACCAAACAAGACCCAAGTGAGCGCTTATTCAACTTTGCATTTCAATTGGTTATTGGTCAATTCTTTTTGCTACCATATTATAAGCCTTCCCAGCCCACAACATCACGCCGGGCGTTGGACTCTCCCCGTAATCGCCTATTCAAGCTTTGAGAGTTTTGACTACAACGGTTGCCGATCACCCCCGCTGGGTAAGAACTGGTAAGAATTTGAGATTTGCTTGACGGGTTTGTGAACACCACCACCACTTTTAGTAGTCCGAGGATCATATTCTTGTGTGTTTCTATTTCGCTAACCATGGCGGATCAAGTCATGAGACCGATTGGGAGAACCCATTTAACAAAAAGCTACATGATAAATTTCAAAAATGATGAGGTGGTGAAAAGTGCAAAAACAGATTTGACGAGGCCATGGAGAAGATAGATGGCATTGAGAAGACGCTTGAAACAAAGCTTGATAGCAAGTTTGATGAATTGTTGCTTTCCACAACCACCGCCGGCTGCACCTATCGCAACCTCCTAACGACAACAACCACGCCCCTTCCGAATCAAGATGGACAAGCCTGTTCCCTTTGAGCCGGGACAAAATTCCGGTGCCGCCCCATTGCTTTGGTTTTTGGCTTCGCCTATTACCCCGTACCGAGGAGGATGATGAGTATTGGGCGATTAAGGATGAGGTTCATCAACCGAATCCCGGCAACCACCAAAGACCACAACCACCATGTCGCCCACATGCAAACAATGGCAATGAGGTGATTGTGGAACCCTAATTGCCGATCTTTCACGCTTGAGGGGATCCCACGGAGAACACGATGAACACGGGAAGAACGGGAGAAATCACAAGGGGAAACACTCAAGAACAAGTCCAATCACACATCCACTAGACAATCAAACACACAAGATCACAAGGTACATGAACAACAAAGGGAAGGATACAAGGTAAGGTTCATCTCCAAGAGGAGGTCTTGATGATATCCTAGATGGATCTTCCCAAAGGGGGGTCTTGATGATATCCCGAGGATCTTTCACATGGAGGCCTTTGAACTCCATGGGAGTGGTAGTCTCTCTCTCAAGAGTAGAGGTAGGAGCAAAGCTCACCAAGAATGAGCTATCATATTTGCTAACCCTAGGAAGGAGGTGGAGGGGTCTATTTATAGTCTAAGCCACGAAGGGGTAAGGGGAGAGGGATACAAGGCCAAAGGTCAGCCAAGGAAGGCGGGCGGTAGTAATGACTCATGGGGTATATTTTGAGCGGTAGTAATATTGTTTTGGGGGTATCCGCTTGAGCGTAGTACCGCATTTGGGTGGGTACCGCCTTTTCTCGGATGGGTTTTTTCTTCCGCTTCGCCCTGCTTTCCGACGGGTAGGCGTTTTTGGCGCCGTCTTCGCCGTTGCGTGAAGTCCGGAAATACCTATGCATGCACACGAAAGGGAGTGTCAAGTAGTATAATCCTCAAAGGGGTCAAGGAACACGGAAAGGAGAAGATTCACCTTTATGTATGAGAAGTAGAGGTCCGACGTGTCACTTGCCAAATGGACTCTTGACATGGTGATGACCGAGGATGCCCCGATCATCCCTCCCTTGAAAAGATCCACCTGGATCGAAAACCAAATCACCATGGGAAAGAGATGGCCTTGCCGGAAGAATTGGACGCTCACCAAGTACTGCCATCTTGCTCGAATGGGCACCTCCAATGTCGCACCGCCTTGGGATTCCTTCAAATGAGCAAGGACAACAAACACTTGAAAAACAAATGTGGTTAGCATTAGTGCAAAACCAAGCATTCAAGAGGTGATTCACCAAACAAGTGTTTCATCAACATAGCATATGGTTTGACAAAGGATTGTGACATGGCATGTAAGCACATAAATTGAGCACAAGCAAAGATATCATGGGGACAAGATGTAAAGGTGAGGTAGAGATGCAAATATGTGTGACAAGAGCATAAGCATCCACCTCAAGGTCATAGCAAGCATGCATAAAGTGCTCTAAAATGGTCGATGGTAGGATAGAATCATTCACAACACCAAATAAGATGAGATGTCTAAACACATGGGTCAAGTGCAAGACAATCCAAGCATAATGATAGGGTGTAGTGAATATAGTGTGGCACTAACACAATATAAAGAGCAATTGTTCATCATGTGTGAGGCAATAAGTCAAGCATGAGAAAGCAATGGGACATGGCATATGTGAAGAGTGACATTGTTGCAACCAAACATATGATAGAGCAAGTAATCCAAGAATTGGATGCAACACACAAGGCATATATAGCATGAAGCAAGGAAATGCTAAAATGGCAAGGCGAAAAGATCTCTAACATGTGCGAATCAAGTAGTCCAAGATGACCAATAAGTTTGGGCAAGCAACACAAGTAGGATGATCCACAATATCCATGCTCATGGTTTGGGAGTTCTCAAAGAGAAGGATATCACCTTGAAAGCATGTCCTTGTGCATTCTTCACAATGTCAGACACAAGCAAGTGCGATGTAGAATCGCTGGTAGAAGGTGGCTCGCCTCAAGAGCTCAATGGTCAACTCACGTGAAGTGGAAGCGACATTAAGTCCAAGTATCCTACACATGCACAAAACAAAACAAAGAAAGTATCATGGTAGACAAACACATCATCCATCATGATGGTTCTCATCTTTGCACATAGCCATTAGAAGCACAAGTGCATGAATAATATGATGCAACAATGGCTATATTCATGGCACTAGGTATATGGTAAAGAAGTAAGACAAGCATGCTTCACAAGAATTGTGCAAAATATCCAAACATGTGTGAGAATGCTATGGGGCAATCTCATGAACAAGAAGAGAATCATTGTTGCACCTCAATACATGGCAAACTTTACATGAGAGAGGCAACACATGGAGATATATGACAAGAAGCAATAGAATCATGTGCAAAGATATAGATGGTTGTCATCAACCGCATGAGATGAGCACTTATAACACAAGAGACAATGATGAAGATATATCATGTGAGAGGCATGATCATATATGTCATCAAGCCAAGAAAGCAAGTAGTGGAACATGGGTGATGCAATATAGCAGCATTCATAGCTATCAAATCAAGCAAGTAGGTAAGATGCAACATACTAGGAGGAATCATGGCAAACATGTCATTGGTAAAAGTGGGCATGAATAATTCCAAGTCATAGCACAAGCATGAAAGCAAGATATGAGTAAATATCATGAATGTATTAGAGGCCATATGTGAATAGCAATGGGTCATCATGACTCTCCCAACACAACAAGCATCAATAGAAAAGGGCACATGATAAACATGGCAAAAGCAACAAGGATTCCACCAAGCATGCAAAACACATAGGAATATCATAATGGAGAATCATGGGTAGATGCAAGAAGGGTCACAATTGCATGGCAAAGGCATAGAAGCAAGCATAGCATGCAAAGTGAACAGGTAAAATGAGCATAATTGAGAAGTGGTAAATGGCCCATAGCCGGTGGGAGAGCCTTAGAGGAGTTCCTGTAGTCCTTGCGCCAAGGGGACGGTGGTAAAGACAATCCACGGATCCCAATTCATTTTTGCCTCTAAAGCCTGCTTTGTCAACTCGGATTGGAGGTTGACAAGTATTCATGGGTACCTACACAAAAGAGACACAAACCAAAGAAATTTGTTGGGTAAATGTACACATCATCCATCATGATGTGTTGTGCACGGTGAGTTAGCACAAGATAAGCACCAAAGAAATTTGATGCAGGTAGAAACATGTCATCCATCATGAAAGAATAGTTGTTATGTATGACACGATGGGGACACAAATTGAGAATGCAAGTATATGGCACATCAATAGTATGTTTATTCGGGGTAGATATGGGCAAACAAGTATGGGGATCATGCAATGAATGGGATGGATCAAATTCCCCAACATGTATGAGGAAACTATGGGCCATGAGCAATATCGGAAACATCATATGGAGAAAATGGACAACATCCAAAACAATGCATATCCGGTTAGGTGGTCATGGCATGGCATATGAGATAAATGATGCAAAGGTAGCATATCAATATCATCACAAGAAAAACAAATGCCAATAACCATGGGCTTGTCATCTATGCCATATGTGCAAATTGGGTTTATTTTAATGGCATATGCATAGTCACTATGAAGAAACAAATAAGAAATATGATGGATCTCATGATAGCATATGACAAGTCAAGCGGATTATCAAACATGATGTGACCTAAAGAATTGTCACAAGAAATCCTATGTAACATGGCATCACAACTAATAGACTCCACAAAGAATCATCATACTCATCATAAATTGCAAATCATCGCATGGGGAAATCATACTAGCATGAAGCATGGCAATAGGTGGATCAACATCATGCAAGAAATCAATGTCAAGAATGTCCACTAGGGGACTAGAGCATCACCGCCACCTTTGTTACCTTTGTCATTCCACTCAAGTGGTGTAGGTGAGGTGGAAAGACCAAATGGTGGTCATCTTCATCTTGATGGAACCATTGGGGTGCATCATAATCCACCATGGCCATCGCCTTGTCCAAAGGGAGGACGGTTGTCGGGATCGGGCGGTCATCAAAATGGGACCTAGCACCAAACGAGAAGACACAATAGAGGTAGAGGCAAGTTGTTAGAAATGCAAATGGCCTCACGAGACCTATCCAACTACTCCTCTATGTGGTGGTTCACCACCTCAAAATAGGTGCACTCAAACTCACGATGGTGGAGTCACCATCTCACCAAGTGGTGGGGTTGTGGCTCTCCTCACATGGGAATTGTGGCAACTCATCATATTGGGGCTAGTGGTGAAGTCACCTCACTTCAATATGGTGGCACAAGTCACCAAGTCATCAATTCGCCGCCGGGTCGGGAAGATCCCATGCTCAACCATCTCATGCTGCCGGGGATGAAGGCCAAGATGGCACATCATCACTCCTCCATGACCAAGGAAAATCCCATGCTCGATCATCTCGCCACTGCCGCCAGATGAAGGCCAAGATGGCACATCATCCCTCCCTTCCAAAGATGGAAGCATCATCCTTGTTTCGCCACCTTGTCGCCGCCTCCAAAGCTTGGTCCTTGAAGGTCTCCGAGTCGAACTGCCACCGCACCGCCTTGAAAAAGAGTTTGAGAACCTGCATCATCAATGCCGTAAAGAGGGATGGCGGTGAAGTCACACTTGGGAGCATCGCCTTGGGGCTTTTGTCGGGTTGGACATCTTAGTGGTACTAGCCTCATGCTTGTCGAGAGCTTGGTCCCGCCAAGTTTTCTTGGGGTGGAGAAGCCTTGGCCTTCATGAGTTCTTGTTCCCTTTGAGAGCACCAATGTAGTAGTCGCCGATGGACTTGTAGTTCTTGAGGACGATGGTCTTGGAGATGTCCAGAATCCCATCATGAAGTGGAACTTCATCAAATGGGGTCATCCACCCATTGGCCCAGAAGGCAATCATCATCTCCTTGAAGTACTTGTCGATGGACTTGGATCCGGTGGTGTTCTCCAATTGGCGTTGAAGGTTCCCTTGGGTTGGAGGTACAAACTCGCCGAAAGCCTTTTGTCTTGGGCCAACTCATGTCGAGTAATTCCAAGGTGTGTGAAGCCACCATGCCAATGCGTAGTCGGGAAGTTTCGTAACTTCACTTGATCTTCGGAGGAACTTGATGAGCTTGAGGTAGTCGCCCATCAAACGCCCCACCGAGGTACCCTCGGTTCTTGAGTCCCATAGAAAGGAATCTTTGGTCGGTGTCGAGGTCGAGTAGCTCGTGGAAGTCGGACTTGAGCTTGGGTAGCTTCTCTGAGTGTAGTCTTGAGGTTCTTGTTGGCGAAGATGTCAGATGTCCCAGAGGCGAAGATGTTTGAAGTCGCTAAAAGATGCCAAGGGAGATGGTAAGTCATTGAGCGTTGTTGATGTAGAGCTTGACCTTCATTTTGTTGGTGATGGTGTCGATGCCGATGTGATCTTGCCGGAGATGGTAGCTCAAGAAGTTTCTTGAGCGCCTTCTCAAGATGAGGAAGATCGCTTGTAGGACTTGATGAGGGCTTTGATCTCTCCATTTTAGCTTGCATCTTGGCGCCGGAGTTGTTGTTCATGGCATCGAACTCGCCTTGTTGTTGTAGACCAAGATGAAATGCCTTGCCCATCCATCACAAGACTTTAGTAGAGGGAGAGGAAATGAGATAAACAATACCAAGTTACCTTTTCCCAAAGTTGAGGATGTATCTGCTTCACCCAATGTGAGATGAAAGAATAGTGGAATTGGTACCGGACTTGTTCACTCACACCTATCAAGTAAAGCTTATGGTAGAGCTTGGTGAGGATAGTGGCACAAAAATTTAATGCAAAATGTTAGCAAGAGTCAATAATGTTGAAAAGATTCACAAATTGCAAGTGAGACAAATGGACCAATAGCAAAGAATGGCACACGGAACACACACACGGATAGATAAATGGGGTCGGCAACCAAGGAATGAGCTCAAAATGTGGAATCCACCAAAACGCTTGTGGTTGCACAACTCAAGAGAGACGCTAGCACGATTGCTCAATAGGCGGATAACACACTTGTGCACAACCTTAATATGCAAAATGGAATATTCTTCTATCCCAAGTATGCTATGTATGTATGGTTCCTTGTTTCTCAAGCATGATATCATATGATGTAGATTTTGGTATGGCTCTTATGTTCAATGGGGTATGATTATGGCACTTGCTCAAGCTCTTTGCTTTTTTTTTGCTAAAAGTTTTTTTCTTATGGCTACTTTTGCATAATGCACAAACTAAGATAGCAATTGTGTATATGCGGAACAAACTTGAGGCAAATGGATGATATGATACCAATATGATATGGTATGTATGCAATGGAAGGTATGGACCACTAATGTGCCAAGTAACGTTGGGCAATACTCAAATGGCTAGTCTCGATAGGTAAGACGAAAATGGGTGGGGTTAACAATGCAATTGCAAGGAATATAAAGGGTTTCCGAGGTTACCGCCCTTTATGATGATGGGGTGTTCTTGTGTAGATACCAAGATGATGGAGACTGTCCCTTAAGAGCCAAACACCTTAGGAAACGGAAAAACCACAAACTCACAATCTCAAATGACAAATGTCAAATGGTGGTAGCGGAAAGCGGTGGTGGTGTTGCACTAGGCAATGCGGAAGTGGGATGATGGGTTATAAGATGTAAAGAGTTTAAAACGGTCCCAAGTAGCCAAACACCTTAGGAGAACAAGCCACAACTAAAAAGCTCAAACAACAATTTTGGTTTGTTGTCGAAAGTGTATTGGGCAAGGTTTTAATGGTGGTGGTGGTGGTGGTGGTTGATGGAAGCAACCGCCCTAAGTAGCCTAAACACCTTAGGAGACTCAAATCACAACTCAAACAACCACTAATGCTATAAGGAACAAAATGGGTTAAGGTTATGGAAGTCGGTGGTTTAATGCGGATGTTGTGGTGGAAGCCCTAGGCAAAGATGCCAAAATTCACAAAATTTTATGGAGTCAAATGATGTTGGTGGTATTTTTGTGGGATGGGGATGTCAAGAGTTCAAAACGAGCTAAAGAACGCCAAAATCGGACTGGATGAATTAGTTATGGGCAAAACGGTGAAACTCGGAAGCTGAATGGCCAGGGCGGGTACTGTCGGGAGGGCGGTAGTACCGTCGTGTCCGGATTTTTCGAATGTTTCGGCAAACAGGGCCTAGCGGGTATTTCATAGGGGCGGTAGTACCGCTTGAGGTTCTCAGCCGTAGTATCAGGGGGTAGTACCGCCGTGACGGGATTTTTCACGATCGGATCGGGCCGATTTTGAAGGAAAAGATGATTTCGGGGCAAAATTTGATGGATTTGTGGATGAAAAGAGGGAAATTGGGGAGATGCTAGATCCACTTGAAACCAAGCAAATCCATGGATCCAAATCAACAAAACATCAAACAAACCAAAAAACAAAAAAAATTGGGGCTATTTTGGTGGGGATTTTGGATTTAGGCAAGAACACACAAAATCAAGCTAGAAAAGAGGGTAGGGCCCCAAAAACGGATCAACGTGGCTCATGATACCATATGATGTAGGTGGAACCCAATTGGCCGATCTTTCACGTTGAGGGGATCCTACGGAGAACACGATGAACACGGGGAAGAACGGGAGAAATCACAAGGGGAAACACTCAAGAACAAGTCCAATCACACATCCACTAGACAATCAAACACACAAGATCACAAGGCATGAACAACAAAGGGAAGGATACAAGGTAAGGTTCATCTCCAAGAGGAGGTCTTGATGATATCCTAGATGGATCTTCCCACAAGGGGGTCTTGATGATATCCCGCAGGATCTTCTCACATGGAGGCCTTGAACTCCATGGAGTGGTAGTCTCTCTCTCAAGAGTAGAGGTAGGAGCAAAGCTCACCTAAGAATGAGCTATCATATTTGCTAACCCTAGGAAGGAGGTGGAGGTGGTCTATTTATAGTCTAAGCCACGAAGGGGTAAGTGGAGAGGGATACAAGGCCAGGCAAGGCTAGCAAGATAGGCAGGGCGGTAGTACGACTCATGGGCGGTAGTACTGAGCGGTAGTACTGCTTGCTGGGCGTAGTACTGCTGAGCGGTAGTACCGCTTACTTTGGGTGGTAGTACCGCTCTTTCGGACTGGGCAGGTCCTTCTTCTTCCGCTTCGCTCCATGCTTCTCATGGACGTGTAGGCGTTCCTAGGCGCTCAGACTCTCCTCGTCAGGCGTGAAGTCCGACAATACCTATGCATGCACACGAGTGGAGTGTCAAGTAGTATACCATCCTCAAAGGGGTCAAGGAACACGGTAAAGGAGAAGATTCACCTTTATGTATGAGAAGTAGAGGTCGACGTGTCACTTGCCAAATGGACTTTGACATGGTGATGACCGAGATGCTCCGCATCATTAGGGCTCCTCAGTACTGAGATCATGACCATCTCCCTAAACTGAAATTGAATATTCCACCATTTGAGGGTAGATACGCTCCTGATATATATCTTACTTGGGAGTTAGAAACCGAACAACGATTTACATGTTTATAATATCCCGAGGAGAGACGTGTTCCGCTGTGTTTGTGCTTTCACTAGCTTTGCATGTGTTTGGTGGTCCTAACATTGTAGATTATATCCTGCTTCCAGCTACTTGGGCTGCTTTTGAAAACTGCTACAGAATCGCTGGGTTCCACCATATTATCAACGTGAATTACTTCAAAATTGCAGCGCTTAAGATAAGGAAAAATTTGTACAAGAATATTATCAGAATTACAAACTGCTTGATTAGATGTGGTATTGTTAAGGAGAATGAAGCTATGCTTGCATCGTTTCTCGGTGGATTAAATAGAGAGATTCGCACCATTCTAGACTATAAGGATTATAATAATATCACTCATTTATTCCATCTTGCTTGTAAAGCTGAACATGAAGTGCAGGATCGACAGCATTGACGCCGCACTAACTTTTCGCAGGTCGACCTTCATCATGGACACCACGGCATCATCTACTTCCACCGCACCATCACCTCCTTCAGGTGCCACCTCCAACCGTGATATAAGAAAGCGTGCACAACCACCACTATCTCGCCAAGAGCACACCTGCCGCCTGCAGAGTTCTTCTTCTTCCATGGCGCCAACAGGCACACAAGTGATATTATTTGTCGTCTGTAAGGGAAGAGGACATTTATAGAGAATGCAAATCTCAGCGTGATGATTGCTACTGAGGATGGTGGGTATGAGTCCGCTAGTGACTATGATGAGGAGACTTTGGCTCTTATTACACATGAGGAACACGGTGGAGATGATTCTGATCATGAGACACAATACATGGCTGTCAAGATGTCGATGTATGAATGTTTAGTTGCTCAACGTGTTTTGAGGTGCAGGTTACACAAGCTGAGCAAAATCAGAGGCATAATTTGTTCCATACAAAGGGAGTTCTAAGGAACGCTCTATTCAAGGCCATCATAGATGGAGGGAGCTGCAACAACTTGGCTAGCTTGGAGATGGTGAAGCTATCTCTCACCACAAGACCACATCCACATCCTTACTACATCCAATGGTTCAACAACAACGGCAAGGTTAAGGTAACACGACTATTCGTGTGCATTTTAGTATCTCTACATATGCTGATTATGTTGATTGTGATGTGGTACCTATGCAAGCATGTTCCTTATTACTTGGTAGACCATGGCAATTTGATAAAATTTCAGACACCATGGTAGAAACAATCAGTATACTCTTGTTCATAAGGATAAAATATTACTTTGCTTCCTATGACTCCTGATTCCATTTTGAAAGATGATATTAATAGAGCTAATAAAGCAAAACAGGAGAAAATAAGAGTGAAAAATCGAATGGCAAAAGAATTTGAGCAACACATGGCCTAATAATAAACCATCCAATCGCTTTCCGAAATTAAATTAAAAAGTGCATGTTTACTTGCCACCAACTGATATTGATGAGCTAGATTTAGCAAATCTGTTTGCTATGCTTTTGTGTGCAAAGAGGCATTATTTTCATTCGAGGACGGCTCTCTCTTTGCCCCTTCTCGGCACTAACATTTTGCGGAGTTCGCTGGACGCCTTTTCCACAAGACGGCCACCGGATTACCACCTATTCGAGGGATTGAGCATCAAATTGACTTAATTCCCAATGAGGTTGGAGTAGGGTTGAAGTCGGCGATCTTCTTGATGGGATGGTTGAGTCCATTCAAGAATCGTGCCATTGTTTGCTCATCATCTTCCTTGACATTGGCTCTAATCATGGCAATCTCCATTTCTTTGTAGTATTCTTCAACACTCTTTGTTCCTTGCTTTAGAAGTTGTAGCTTCTGAAGAGATCACGTTGTAGTAGGTGGGCACAAAGCGCGTTTCGCATGACATCCTTCATTTGAGCCCAAGTGGTGATTGGAGGTTCACCTCTTGCTTGTCGGCGCCAAGGATTTGTTCCCACCATATGGGCACATAGTCTTGGAACTCAAGTGATGCCATAGCGATCTTCTTTTCTTCATCATAGTTGTGCAAACGAAGATTTTGTCGACCTTCAATGCCCATGAGAGGTATTCTTCGATCATTTGTTCCATTGAACTTGGGCATTGTGAACTTGAGCTTGCCATAGCGTTGTTCATCATTGTGTTGAGGTCGATGTTGATGATGACGTTTTGATGTGGAGGGTAATCATCCTCATGTTGCTCTTGGCGAGGAGGAAGTCCATGATCAACTTGCCCTTGTCAATCTTTGGAGGTTGAGGATGAGCTTGAGGAGCTTGTGGAGGAGCTTGGGCTTGACGGTGCGCACGTAGTATGGTAGTTCCTTCTTGTATTTCTTCTCGAAGGGCTTCCCTTGATTGCGCCTTTTCGCGATTAAGTGCTGGCGTAGAGCTCGACTTGATGCTTGAAGAGCTGCTGCCGCCTCAAGAGCTTGTGCTTCTCGCTGTTGTTGTAGACGCGGAGCCCCGCGCCTTTGTTGCTTTGGTGTAGGCGCCGTTTGTTCTTGTTGGTGATTTAAGACGTTGTCGTTTTGAGCTTGAGCAAACGCCATTTTGCTAGATTGAGGACGAGGAACTTCTTCATCAACTTGCTCTTGGAGATTCTTGTCGGTAGCGGGTTGCGAGATGCATGACGGTCTTGACGCGCTCGACTCGACGGAGAATGTTCGATGACGGTGTACTTGTGTCTGAGAAGGAGTCACCTGAGTGGCGACTTGAGTGGCTCGGCCTTGAGTGTGAAGAGGTAGAAGTACGCGTTCACCAACAAGGCGCGAATCTCGCCCATTCTTGCATCATTCTCTTTTGTGCGCCACAAGTTTGTTGTCGGTAATCTCGCACGCTTTCGAGAGTCGCAAGTCGGTGGATAGGTTGTCGATGCGCCGCCAATGCTTGTCGCTTCTTGATGGAGAGCTTTATGCCGCCAAAGAGGTGGCTCTTGGTGACGATGATGACATGTCGCTTGCCTTTTGCTCGATGAAGAGTGGATTTGTAGAAGAACTTGGCCTATCCATCATTTCAAGCAAATTGTGAGTGGTAGAAGGAGAAGAATGAATACCAATGTACCTTTGACCGTTGAAAATGAATCAAGTTCACTCAAATGCGGACAATGAAATAGCACTATTGGTACCGATCCTTGTCGATTCTCACACCCACAGCCTTTGGTGGAGCTTGGATGGATGGCACAAAATTGATTGCATTGTTAGCTTGACTCAAAAGTGTTGAAGAAGATTCGCAAATTGATATGCAACAAGTAGACCAAGCAAGTAGTGGTACACGGAAACATACACGCAAATAGATAAATGGGATTGTGCAAACCAAAAGTGAGCCAAAATGTGGAATCCACGAAAATGCTCTTGTTGCACAATACTAGAGAGACGCTAGCACGATTGGTAATAATAGGCGGATACGAGCTTGTGCACAACCTACTAGGCAAAATGCAACAATCTCTATCCCAAGTATACTATATGTATGGTATTTCGCAATGATCCAAGATGATCTTATATGACAATCTTAATGTTGTATGATGCTATGCTTGTTGCTTATAAGCTCTTTGCTTATCTTTCCTCTTGCTTAAAAGCTTGAGTGGCTCTTTTTCTTTGAGCTCTTTTCTTATGCAAACTTGACTTAACTAAGATAGCAATTGTGTATGCAATGACAACTTTGTGACACACAAGTTGATTCCAGATATGCACCTCGATTGTATGTATGATATGATGTATGCAACTAATGTGCACAAGTCACGCTGTCGGCAATACTCAATGGCTAGTCTCGATGGGTAAGCAACGAAAAGATGGTATATGATGGTTATCAATGCAATTGCAAGGTATGACAAAGATGTCAATGATGTTACCGTCCTCAGAAGCGAAGATGAGTAGCCACCAAAATGAGCGCTTGTTGTTGATGTCACACCGCTACTAAATAGTCAAACACAAGAGGACACGGAAATTCACTCAAATTGTCGAACTCAAAATCGAATGGTAGTACGGAGGTTGAGTCTTGGGGTTTGGCAAGTGGAAATGGTGGTGGATGGGATGGAGGGTGTATATGTGTGCGGATGGTGGCGGCAATACGCTAAAGATGGTATATGATGGCTATCAATGCAATTGCAAGGTATGACAAAGATGTCGCCGATGTTACCGCCCATAGCAAAGATGAGTAGTCAATCAACGTGAGCGCTTTGTTGTTGATGTCACACCGCCTAAATAGTCGTAAACACAAGAGGACACGGAAATCTCACTCAAATTGTCGAACTCAAATTCAATGGTAGTACGGAGGTTGTGTCTTGGGGTTTGGCGAGTGGAACTGGTGGTGGATGTGGTGGGGAGGTATGATAGTGTGGGTGGTGGTGGTGGAGGATGGGGCCGCAGAACCGCAGATTCGGCAGAGGAAGCCGGATGATCCGGCAGGTGCCGGATGATCCGGCGAGTCCGGATAATCCGACTTGGTCCGATGATCCGCAGGTCAACCACGCACGGATTGGCTCGGAAGAACACGAAAATGGGGTGGAATTTGACGATTTCGGGATTTTGGGTGGATTTCGAGGGGAGGAGGTGGGGAAACACAAGATCCACGAAGTTACACAATCAATCCACGGATCAAAAACAACAAAACATCATCAAAACTAACAAATTACAAAAAAATTTGGGGTATTTTTGGGGGATTTTGGGTTTTAGGACGAAACAACAAAATCAAGCTAGAAATCACGAGGTAGGGCTCCAAAACGGATCAACGTGGCTCATGATACCATATGATGTAGGTCGAACCCTAATTCGCCGATCTTTCACGCTTGAGGGGATCCTACGGAGGAAACACGAAGAACGCGAAGGAAGAACGAGAGGAAATCACGGAAGAACGAGAGACGCCAACCGACAAGAGATCAATCACACAAGGTCTAGATCATCAAGCACGAAGTTATACATGGTCCAAAATCAACAAAGGAAAGATAGAAAGGTAGCCGTTTTCTCCCGGAGGAGGTCTTGCATCCACGAGGGATCTTCCTAGGTAGGGGTCTTGAATCAATGGATCTTCCCTAGACGGAGGTCCCGATCTCCGAGGAGAAGTACCTGTGGATGAGCAAAGGCTCACACACAAATATGAGCTAATCCAATGCTAAGTCTCAAAGTGAGGAGAGGGGTCCTATATAGAGTTTGGGGTGAGGGTACATGGGCTCAGCCAACACGCCAAGACAGCGCGCCGGATGATCCGGATGAGGGTCCGGATGATCCGGACTGGTCCGATGATCCGTGGAGTCCCTGATGAGCCGGAGGGTCGGTTGGTGGCGGGCGATGGGCCGGATGTCCGGCTGGGGTCCGGACGTCCCGCAGGGTCCGGCTGATCCGGCCTCGTCCGGATGATCCGGCCAGCCGAGGTTCTGTCGCTGCTTTGAGTTAGTTTGATCGTCCGGACCGGGTCCGGATCATCCGCCTCGTCCCGATCGTCCGGCTCGTCCGGATCGTCCGCCTCCTCGGTTCTTGTTGCTTTCTCCTCTCCGCCTTCACGATGTCTTCCGCTTCCGATTCTCCTGCTTAGCCTCTTCGTGGTCGACCTTGGTGCCCGAGTATGCATAGAGTTTCCGCTGAGGTAGTAACCCATGTCTCATGTGAATCAAGGAGAGTTGTGAGAGGAGTGATGTCACCTTGTCTCAAGAGCTCTTGCACGTGCTCGAGCCATCGGTCCTGTGGTGTTGTAGGTGTTGATGTAGAGTCCATGGGGATGATGGAAGGATGCTCCGCATCAACGTGGCTCATGATACCATAATGATGTAGGGTGGAACCCTAATTCCGATCTTTCACGCTTGGAGGATCCTCAAGAACACGATGAACACGGGAAGAACGGAGAGAAATCACAAGGTGAAACACTCAAGAACAAGTCCAATCACACATCCACTAGACAATCAAACACACCAGGTCACAAGGTACATGAACAACAAAGGAAAGATACAAGGTAAGGTTCATCTCCAAGAGGAGGTCTTGATGATATCCTAGATGGATCTTCCTTAAAGAGGGGTCTTGAATCCGCAAGGGGATCTTCTCCTAGACGGAGGTCTTGCATCCGCTAGGGGATCTTCTCCTAGATGGAGGTCTTGGCCTCCAATGGAGTAGTGGTCTCTCTCTCAAGAGATAGGTAGGAGCAAAGCTCACCTATGAATGAGCTATCACTTTGCTAACCCTAGAAAGGAGGTGGAGGGGTCTATTTATAGTCTTAGCCACTAAGGGGTGAGGGGGAAGGGATACATGGGCTTTGGGGTCTGATTCTCACAAGTAAAAGGGAGGTCTGGATGATCCGGATGGGGGTCCGGATGATCCAGCTGTCGTCCGGATGATCCGGAGGTGACCCGGATGATCCGGCTTCAGAGGACCTTTCTTGTCGTTGCGCGGACGATTTGTCCGGATGATCCGGAGGTGGACCCGGATGATCCGCATTGGTCCGGATGATCCGGACGCGCGGTCCGGACGTCCAAGCTATCTTCACCGCTGCTCCGCTCTTCTTCTCCTTTTCTTTCGCCTTCTTCCATGCTTCCTCGCGATGGTGTAGACGCACTTGCGCCGCACTTCCTCGACATCCGTGATGTTCCGACAATACCTATGCATGCACACGGAGAAGTGTCAAGTAGTATACCATCCTCGAGAGTGTCAAGGAGCACGGTAAAGGAGATGATTCACCTTGTGTATGTGAAGTAGATGTCGACGTGTCACTTGCCAAGTGGACTCTTGACATGGTGATGTCCGAGGATGCTCCGCATCATGAAGCCACCATAAGGAGTGCATGAAGCCTTGGACGAAATATACAAGATGCCACTCATAATATTCGCCCATAGGCTATTCTAGGTGTCACACACCTTATTATTGGGCCAGCCCATGTAATTTCGAAATACTTAAGTATAGGCTATTTTAGAGTCCGTATGTGTGGGGAAACAAGAGATAGGGTTGGTTTCTGACCCCACCCGAGGGCCACGAAATTCTCCCTTTTCCCCATATATACAGCCCTTAGGGCGCTGCTTAGGCTTTGGGTTTTGTTTAGATTAAAAGTTCGCCATAGCTGCAACTTCACAGATTTCGCTTGTGTTCAACGACTGCATAAAGGCGCCACAGTAACCCCACCTTGATCAATAAAGCTTTCATCTTATATTCGCAATATCCAGATTGCAATCTCGCTTGCTTGTTCTTCGCTTTGCTCGCAGGAAATAGACCTCGTGGTCGTTGATCGTGTTCGCGTGGTCAATAACCTCCTGAGTTGGTTTAGCGACAGCATATACGACGCCCCTCGCGACGCCAGTAGTCGGATCACAAAGTCGACTTCCACCAAAGCGAAATCCACCATCTCATCGAAAGACGGACACCTCCGCCTATCAAGTGGTATCAGATTTGTGTTGCTCGGTGAGATTTTACATTTTCAGAGTTTAGATCGGTCTGTTCTTCATACCTATACCCACGAAAAAGCCACAAAAAATTAGGGTTAGTTCATCATATCCGAACCAATCTGAGCCTTTGCATAATCTTTTCAGATTTGCGCTGTTGAATATGCGGTTGCATCGCCGTGTCTAGTTGCCGGTCTTAGAGTCTAGTCTTTAGAGTTTCGAAGTTCGTCATAAGTTGTCACGCCGCCACCGCACCATCATCATTGCCCTCGCCATCTACCAACACCGCTTATCCGCCACCGCTCAACTGTGATCCATATACCACCACCGCTATCATATACCACCACCGCCATATCCTACCACCAATCCGAAGTTCCTTGCATATTAGGTTTGTTTTCGATCCATCTAATTTCCAATTCGTGTTTCCTTGTCTCGAGTAGGTTTCGATTCCAGCAATCATTTGTCGTCAGAGAAGAGGTTGGTTTCAAAAAAAGAGTCCTAAACCACCTCCGCTTAGGCCCAAAATTTTCCAAAATGCACGACAAAAATTTTCTCGCTATCCTATTTTTCGTGTTTCTAAGCGATTGAGCCAAAAGTTATAGAAAGTTTTTTGACCTGCTCAGCTTTTTGGTCCGGCAATGAAAAAATTGGTCAAAATTTTTTGAGCCCATCCTCGTCAGCTTGACTCGAAGAGTTTTGAGACACTCGCCATTATAGTGATTTTTCGCAAAAAAAAAAAAAGCAGGCAAAAAAAAAGCGAAAAAAAATTCAGAGTGTGCTTTTTAACTTGTTTACGGGCAGCTACCGTGATTTTGTTAGTGTTCTAGGCTCGCCTCTAGCACGGCCTCAGCCTAGGACCAAGACAAGACATCGCCGCTGAGCGCTTATTCAACTTTGCATCTCTCAATTGATTATTACGACCTTTTTGCTACCATATTATAAGCCTTCCCACTCCACATACATCTAGGTCTCCCGCTTGTTTCTCCTTGGTAATCGCTACATCCAAGCTTTGAGAATTTTGACTACAACGGTTTTATCACCGCCATCACCGGTAAGAACTGTAAGAATTTGAGATTTGCTTGACGGATTTTGACTGCCCACCACACCACCACCACCACTTCCTAGTAGTCCAGAGGATCATATTCTGTGTGTTTCTATTGTCGCTAACTATGGCAGGATCATGTCGATGAGACTGATTGGGAGAACTCGATTTAACAAACAACTACATGATAAGTTTCAACAAATGATGATTGGACAGTGCAAGATGTGCTAAACAGATTTGACGAGGCCATGGAGAAGATAGATGGCATTGAGAAGACGCTTGAAACAAAGCTTGATAGCAAGTTTGATGAATTGCTCGCTTTCCACAACCACCACCGCTGCACCTATCGTGACCTCTCAAGAACGACAACAACTACGCCCTTCCGAATCAAGATGGACGAGCTCAGGTTCAAATTGAGCCAGACAAAATTCTGTGCCATTGCCATCATCGTTGGTGCTTTTTGGCTCCTCGCATCGCCATTGTACCGACGAGGATGATTATGTGGAGATTACGAGGATGAGGTTGATCAACATCGTAACTACGCAAACCACCAAAGACCACAACCACCAGTGTCGCCCTCATGCAAATAATGGCAATGTTAGGGCTCCCCTCAGTACGAGATCATGACCATCTCCCTAAACTGAAATTGAATATTCCACCATTTGAGGGTAGATATGTTCCTCGATATATATCTTACTTGGGAGTTAGAAACTGAACAACGATTTACATGTTTACAATATCCCGAGGAGAGACATGTTCCTCGCCATTGCTTGTGCTTTCACTAGCTTTGCATGTGTTTGGTGGTCTAACATTGTAGATTATATCATGTTCCAACTACTTGGGCTGCTTTGAAAACTGCTATGCGACTCATTGGGTTCCACCATATTATCAACGTGAATTGCTTCAAAAATTGCAGCATTAAGACAAGGAAAAATTTCTGAGAAGAATATTATCGAATTACAAACCGCTTGATTAGATGTGGTATTGTTAAGGAGAATGAAGCTATGCTTGCACGCTTTCCGGTGGATTAAATAGAGAGATTCGCACCATTCTAGACTATAAGGATTATATAATAATATCACTGCTTATTCCATCTTGCTTGTAAAGTCGAACGTGAAGTGCAGATCGATGCATTGGCGCGACTAACTTTTCGCAGTGGGACCTTCATCATGGACACCACGCATCATCTACTTCCACACGCTCGCTACACCGCACCTCCGCCGGGTGCCACCTCCAACCGTGATACATGAAAGCAGCCCAACCACCACTATTCCGCCAAGAGCACACCGCGCGGACCTGCATGAGCTCTTCTTCTTCCATGGCGCCAATAGGGCACACAAGTGATATTATTTGTTGTCATTGTAAGGGAAGAGGACATTTTGCAGAGAATGCAAATCTCAGCTGCAGTGATGATTGCTAATGAGGATGGTGGGTATGAGTCCGCTTAGTGACTATGATGAGGAGACTTTGGCTCTTATTACACATGAGGAACATGGTGGAGATGATTCTGATCATGAGACACAATACATGGCTGCCAAGATGCCGACAGTATGAATGTTTAGTTGCTCAACGTGTTTTGAGTGTGCAAAGTTACACAAGTCGAGCAAAATCGAGGCATAATTTGTTCCATACAAAGGAGTTGTGAAGGAACGCTTCTATTCAAGGCCATCATAGATGGAGGGAGCTGCAACAACTTGGCTAGCATGGAGATGGTGGAGAAGCTATCTCTCACCACAAGACCACATCCACATCCTTACTACATTCAATGGTTCAACAACAATGCAAGGTTAAGGTAACACGATCTGCCTGGTGCATTTCAAGATCTCTACATATGCTGATTATGTTGATTGTGATGTGGTACCTATGCAAGCATGTTCCTTATTACTTGGTAGACCATGGCAATTTGATAAAAATTTCAGACACCATGGTAGAAACAATCAAGATACTCTTGTTCATAAGGATAAAAATATTACTTTGCTTCCTATGACTCTCGAGTCCATTTTGAAAGATGATATTAATAGAGCTAATAAAGCAAAACAGAGAAAAATAAGAGTGAAAATCAGATTGTGGCAAAAGAATTTGAGCAACACATGAAGCCTAATAGTAAACCATCTAGTGTTGCTTCTGAAATTAAATTGAAAAGTGCATGTTTACTTGCCACTAAATCTGATATTGATGAGCTAGATTTTAGCAAATCTGTTTGTTATGCTTTTGTGTGCAAAGAGGCATTATTTTCATTCGAGGACGGCCTTCCTCTTTGCCTCCCGCTGTTACTAACATTTTGCCGATTTGCTGTTGGGGACTAAACCGCTTTTAGTACTACTTGTCACTTTTGGAGATGTTTATGGGCTAAGTTGGGGACTAAACTGCTTTTTAGTACTACTTGTCACCCCCAAACCGATGGATAAACTCAAGTAGTCAATAGAACATTGTCTACTATGCTTAGGGCTGTTCTAAAGAATAATAAGAAAATGTGGAGGAATGCTTGCCTCATATTGAATTTGCTTATAATCGCTCATTGCATTCTACTACTAAGATGTGCCCTTTGAAGTTCTCAGATGGTTTCCTACCGCACCTATTGATTTGTCGCTTCTTCCATCTTCTGGAGAAGGTTAATTTTGATGCTAAAGAACGTGTTGAATTGATTTTAAAATGCATGAGTTAACTAAGGAAAACATTGAGCGTATGAATGCTAAATATAAACTTGTGGAGATAAGGGTAGAAAACATGTTGTGTTTGCACCGGAGATCTTGTTTGGTTACATTTGGGTAAGGGTAGATTTCCATTTGCTAAATCAAAACTAATGCCACGGTCGCTGGTCCCTTTAAGGTGTTGGAGAAAATAAATGATAATGCATATAAACTTGAGCTGCCTCGCAGATTTTGGGGTTAGTCCCACTTTAACATTGCAGTTTTGAAGCCTTATTTGGGTGAGGAAGATGATCTTCCGTCGAGGACGACTTCATTTCAAGAAGGGAGGATGATGGGGACATCAATACCATTGTTACACCCACAGCCCTTATCGTTACATATACGGACCAATTACTAGAGCTCACAAGACGCCAATTAAATTACCGTGTACTTTCGCTTGGTAATGATTCTAATGTTCATGAGAATATGATGCTGCCTAAATTGGGTACATTTGTTTTGCTTACAAGTGAAGGGCCTAGCTTGGAGAAGGATGAACATTGGAGCAAGAACACGATGGAGTTAATGGCATGCGCAAGGATCAAGAACGGTTACAAGTGATGATTTCAGGACTTTGAAGCCACCATAAGGAGTGCATGAAGCCTTGGACGAAATATACAAGATGCCACTTCATAATATTCGTCCATAGGCTATTCTAGGTGTCATTACCTTATTATTGGGCCAGCCCATGTAATTTCGAAATACTTAAGTATAGGCTATTTTAGAGTCCGTGTGTGGGGAAACAAGAGTTAGGGTTGGTTTCGACCCCATCCTCAAGGGCCACGAAATTCCTCCTTTTCCCCATATATACAAATTTCTTAGGGCGCTGCTTAGACAATGGGTTTTGTTTAGATTAAAAGTTCGCCATAGCTGCAACTTCGCAGCATTTCGCTTGTGTTCAACGACTGCATAAAGGCGCCATGTAACCCCACCTTGATCAATAAAGCTTTCATATTATATTCGCAATATCCAGATTGCAATCTCAGCTTGCTTGTTCTTCGCTTGTCAGCAGGAAATGCACTCTCGTGGTCGCTGAGGAGTCCTCGACTAGGGGTGTCCGGATAGCCGGACTATCAATATCCCACGGACTCTGCATCACGAAGATAGAAGATTGAAGACCCCGCCATGTCCCAAGGTACTTTACTTGGCATGGAAGGCAAGCTTGGCAATGCGGATATGTAGATCTCCTACCATTGTAACCGACTGTAATCCCTAGCCTCCTGTCTATATAAACCGGAGGGTCAGAGTCCGAGGACACAACATTACATCTCAACAATCATACCATAGGCTAGCTTCTAGGGTTTAGCCTCATTGATCTCGTGGTAGATCTACTCTGCACTACCCATATCATCAATATTAATCAAGCAGACGAGGGTATTACCTCCATCGAGAGGGCCTGAACTCGGTAAAACATTGTGTCCTCGCCTCCTCGTTACCATCCGCTTAGACGACAGCCGGGACCTCTACCCGAGATCCGCTGGTTTTGACAATCGACATTGGTGCTTTCATTGAGAGTTCTTCTGTCGCCGCCAATAGGCTCGATGGCATCTTCAACCTTCAACGCTGTCCGGTGAGACTTTTCTCCCGACAGATCTTCAGATTCGGGCGGCTTTGTATCATGGGCCAATTCTCTTGGCCATCCGAGCAGATCGAAGCTACGCTCGCCGCCAGTCGATTCGAAGTTTAAACTTCACGGCCGACGATCGCGGAGACTTGATCTTCGATTTAACTCGAAGCCATAGCTAAGCGCCACAAGATCGCGACGATGGCTATGATCTAGCTCGCCACCGAATAAAGGCTTGGTGGTCGCCTTTAATCCGCCCACTACTTATCCGGAGCCGATTGCCCATGACGAGGGCCGGTGGATAGACGCCGCCGGGGCTTCAACATCTACGCGATGGAGCCAATACCGATTTTGTCCTTGCGAACTCGTGGATCCCGAGGCGCCGACTCTCGCCGACCGAGCCTCCCGCTACTCGCCAATTGTTAGATTACATTGCCTTATGGAATTCACCGCCATGACATCTTTTCAACACTCGCTTTTGGCGATATCTTGAATTCTCTCAAGCATCTCTCGCTATCGTAAGAATCCGCCGACTATGGCCAGACGGTTGGAGTTCTGGACGACGAAGAAATTCGAGCCCACCCACCACCCACTTTGTAGCCACTGCCGAGGATCTAACCGACATGCTAGACTACGACCGAGGACATCGACGCTTATGGACGATGATGCCGAGACGATCAGACCCAAAGGCCTATGGGACACCGAAGGCCACCTCGCATACACGACGCCTACATGGTGGATACCCCAAAGAAGGGATGGCGAAAGCAGCGGAGGAAGATTCTCTAAAGAAGCAACCCAAACGCCGACGGCGCCGCCTAAATCCCGCCACAACAAGAATGGAGAATCCGACACGGAGATAATAACACCGGAGAGTGCCTAAGAAAACCCTCCAAAGAAGACTCCAAGGAGGATGTAGAAGCAAGCCCTCACGAAAGGGCGCGTAAGAAAAGGTTGAGGATCACAACTATGTACCTCCCTCCGAGGATGAACTAAGTTCGATGACGACGAACTCAAGAGCCCGCTTAACAAGATCTTTGTAAACGCAGCTCATCGCTACAAAGAAGAAGCCTCAAGGAGGAAAAGCGAAGCTCAACACAATGGAAGACGCGCCCGGATAAGATGGAGCAAAGTGCTCAAAACCGCAGACAAACAAGGCAACAGCCACCAACCAAGAGCTACCCAAGCGCAAGCTGCCCTGCACTCCATTTAAGAGGCCATAAAGCCTCCGCCACAATGGCTCCAGCCAGTCCATCTATGGACCCAAAAGGAAAGCCCCAATAAGCAAAGGAACACGCTAAGTGTCCGACGATAGCGGCACGCATAAGCACAGGGCGCCAGACACCCACTATGCTTCACAGACGAGGTGCCGAACATGAATTCCAAAGCAGGTTTAAACCCATCAACATAGAAGCCACGATGGAACAATGCACTCGAGTCTGGATAGAAGACTATATATCGTGATATACATATGGCTAGAGGAGATGATCTCCACGCCATAAAATATCTACCCTCAAGCTCAAAGGGCCAGCCCGGCATTGGCTCAAAAGCCTCCTTAAAACATCAAGTTGGGAAGAGCTCGAGGAAGCGCGAGCAATTTTCAAGGGACTTATGTCCGCCTCCGATGCATTTACCTAAGTCATATAACTCAACAGCCCGGAAAGTCAGCCATGAAATTCGAATGTGTTCCTTACCAAAAGAACCAAATAGTCGATCGTCCGGACGCCAAGCCTTTAGCAGCTTTTAAGCACAATGTCCGAGACGAATAGCTCGCCAGACACCTCGATCAAGAGAAACCGAGGACAATGACCGCTAATAAGCCTCATGACCCGCTATGCTAGAGAGGACAGCTGGTTGGCAAGAAGCAGCACCAACACCCAAGTACATCCGAGATAAGAGATGGAACGGAAAATCACGACGCAGAAAAGATCAACAAATAAAGAGAAAAGCCCAAAGAGCACGGCAAATAACGCTGGATTTAAAAGCTCACTACCAATAATAAAGTTCAACCCATCAAGGACGCATAAATGATTTAACCGTCTTAATCTACACAAAACTCGGTCGGATCTGCACAAATCCACAAGATTTTAAGGCTCGCAAATCACACCCACAGGATTGTTGGGTTTTCAAACAGTCCGCCGACTAAACGCCGAACGCAAGGGGCTCGACGCTGTTTAAGAAGATAAACCCCGCCAAATAGGCACCGAAAACAAAAGACTTTCCCACAAGGAGCAAAGAACTCACTTCATGTGAGGACACGAAAACAAAGGCGCCTTTCTAAAAGAGCTTCGCACGGTCCGCCCCGCAAAACCATAGAGATTGATATCAAACCAATCACTTTCACCACCGGATTATTCCAAAAGTGTTCGAACCAAGGACGGACTTCGATATTGAATCCGATAATAGACGGATTACAATTCACAAACGCCCTAATGGACGGAGGCAAGGACTTAAACCTCGCTATACTCAAGCACAATCCGGCTTGATGGGGATAGACCTCACCAAAATTCGACACATACCCGACTTCCTTCAAAGGAGTTACGCCCGCCCTTACGCCAAGTGCACAGTGCTCGATATTACTCAAGTCGTGTTCGATCATCGAACAATTTCCGACGAGAAAAGTTAATTTTCCATATCGCCCCATTTAAAAGTGAACATCAAGCACTATTAGGACGAACGGCTTTTGTCCGCTTAACGCCATACCGCATGCTGCGTCTTACACTTAAGATGCCCGTCCACATGGCACCATTTCAAAGCGAGGGTCACTTAAAGACCCCGGATTCGGATAGACAACCGACTCAAGAAAGGGCTCCTAGCCGCATACCCTTTCACAAGGGCTGCGCCAAGACGACTAACATCGGTTTCATATAAACCTAACCTTAATTATTTACGCTATTCTTTGCATTATTTTCGCGAACTGTTTTTGAAATGTTCCTCTCTTTCTACAGATGAACAACGCATGCATTCGGCCCGTGATAACGCACAACGGAGACACAGCGCAGACGCAAGAGGGACCCGCCGCAAGGATTCTTTTCAGATTAAGACCCTACGTAGACCTTTTTATTATCGCTCTTGTTAGCAATCGCCTCGCTTCTTCCTATAGCCGAGGCGAGCCCGACGATTTGGCATTGGCCGCGGCCAGAGACAATGCTCGACTGACACAAGGGGCTTAGGTATAATTCTGCCCATATCATAAAAGTCCCAACACCTCAGGAGTGTTCGCGCCTCAAGTTGGGCACTATATGCATCAGCTCAATCATGTCTTTGGTCAAATGTTGGTCCGCCTGCCCTCGTGTTTTGCCGCTTTACGCCCAGATCACCCGCTAACACGGCACCAGAGAACTATCGCGACAGGCCTGGGCCGCTGGGTGAGCACCTCAAGAGAGAAAGCCGAAAACCGACCGTCATGATATAGCGAGAGTCCGTCACCACTTGATCGACTACTAATGTTTAGAATTCTCTTGACGGCGGGCCGCTTCTGTCAGCACATACGCACTCGAATCCGGAGATGTGCGGTGCCATTAGGGCTATGTCGTAGCCCCACCCTCGAGCTCCATTGGCTAAGTGAAAGAGATAAAGCATTATAGTCCGGATTGCCTCTGCTTCGCTACGCTACCACCTCCTTATAACAGACCGAGACATCGGATTAAAGTGTGAAAAGCGCTTATTTTATGTAACACCCCAAAGACTTTGTGCAAGGGGTAAGTCAAGACCGTGATCTTTCAAAGTTATACACAAGTATACGTGAACGGCCGCAAGGAGAAGTATTACTACTTGAAGCACAAGTATAAAAAGCATTCATACTATAATCATTCAGAACAAGTTAATGCGCTCAATTGAACGTTACATTCTTCGAAAGCATCGCGACTTATTATACGAAAGGCCAAGATAACTTCCTCGAATAATGTTCGCAGAAGCCGTTCCTATCCGAACCATGGGCGGCAACAATGTGGCATCCATCCCGACATTGCGCTTTACACGGCCGAGCCATCCACACACCTCTATGCAGCCGACCGCTTCTCTCTTGATATGCGGCACCGCCTCAAGGAACTGCCGTAGAGGGCCAAAATAGTCGCCGCTTTGACCTCTTCGCCACACATGGGCCACGATGTCACCATCGCCAAATGACAGTCTATTCAGTTCGCCCATTCGCCAACTCGTCTGACAATGAAGAGGGCGATCCGGACCGTGGAATTGAGTCCAATATAACTCTTCCACCTCGTGATCCCCCGGCCCGGAAGTGCTTAATCGGCGTCACCGCACTCGCAGCCAAGTCCATGTAAGGATCTTCCAACTCCACTGCTTCAAATTGGGCATACTTGGCATCCATAAACCGGCGACGATAAGAACGGCTCGCCACCGTGATTTCTCCGCCATGCAGCTCCTCCTTCATAGCTCGATTGCAGAGCGGCATCCTTGGTCTTGGCGGTGGCCTTCTTCCGTCTTCCCGCCCAATAGGTGCTCTTTTCAAGAGCCTCGCCACGGTCGGTAGCATCCCTTAATTTTTGGCCAATCTGCCACCTCCGCCTCGCTTAGGCAAAGGCGCAGCCTTTTTCGCCTTCAACTCTCGCCGCCTCTGCAGCAACAAGATCACTCCTTCGGCTTGTTCCTTGGCTTGTGCAAGCTCGCCAAGTCTCTCCACAAAGAAGCAGACTGCTCAGATAAACAGCATATAACTTATCGAGGAGGGCTTTAACCCACTCAATAAAGCGCTATGGAGAATTTATTTACTTTATGACTCGCCAAGTCGCCGATTGACAAGTGCTATGTCAAGATTCCGCCATGTCCAGCTGCCGACTCAGCTCAAGAATCGATCAGTCCGGCTGGCCCTGACTATCCGCCACCAGATCGTAACGGCGATATTTATTACCCGAGATATTTAGATTTTCGATCCTCAAGATAATCGCCGCCTTCGACAACCTACCGAGTCTCAGGGGCTACTATCTATACAGTATGATCTTTATATGCACAACCGTTAAAAGCAAAGGTACGCTTATTTTCAAGATACTCAAATCTCGCCAAAGAAGCTCATCGCAAAGATCACGCAACCGCCAGCGGATTTAAATCCTTCCAACCACCGTGACGATTAACGCTGCGGTGATCTTCAAATGGACGCCTCTCAAGCAAACTCTTCGCCTCCCCACCGGCTCGTGGTG
Organism: Aegilops speltoides; assembly: GCA_021437245.1. NCBI lineage: Eukaryota > Viridiplantae > Streptophyta > Magnoliopsida > Poales > Poaceae > Aegilops > Aegilops speltoides. The sequence goes on from CM038144.1 coordinate 217,131,281, forward strand.
TTGAACTCTTCGACCCTCCGACTCGGGACGCCCGTGATTTATTACTTCGCTCGCCGCCTCATCGGCGGCGGCTTGGACGGAGGCGACGCTTCCATCATCTCCTAAGAAGATCCCCGAGGATGAACTCATCCGAGACGGCTACAGATCCGAATCGCGATATAAATATTTCGTTACCATGTACATAAACGAAGGTACCTTTTTATTAAACTTCCTTTTCATACTCACGGCTCGTTGAGGGCTGGTCCTTAGGCGATGATTGCGCCGTCCGATTCTTCATGAAGCCGGACTCTTGGGGATTTCTTCCCACGCTTAGGGGCCGGGCCTCCGGATCTTCGAGGTGGTCCTCTTTCTCCTCAAGGGAGGGATCCTGGTTCCTCCTCTTCGGCCGCCTTTGGACGGCGTATTAGCTTTATCTCTGCCCGCCTCTCGTAAGGTGATAGAGGCGGGTGTCCCGATCTTCGATGAGATGATAACTATCGATTTGGTGGAGACGACTTTGACGATCCGACTACAAACGCACGACGCTGCGCCTTAGCAATCGCTAAACCAACTCCGAGAGGTTATCACCACGCCGAGCACAATCAACTCGACCACGAAGGTCTATTCCTCGCAAGCAATCAAGAACAAGCAAGAATATGATAAAAGCAATCTGAATATTGCTAGTATGTATGAAGTATGGATAAAGGTGGTGATCCGTAAGCGGTCTTGGTCCGGTCGTTGGACACAAACGGCACACGGTTGCAATGGCTAACTTTTAACTAAACAAACTCAAGTCTAAACGGTGCCCTAAGGGCTGTATATATGGAGGAAGAGGGGTGAATTTCGTGGCCCTTGGTGGAGGGGTCCAAACTAACCCTATCTCTTGTGTCCCCACACATACGGACTCTAAAAATAGCCTATACTAATGTATTTCGAAATTACATGGGCCTGGCTCAATAATAAGGTGACGCAAGACCTAGAATAGTCTCCGGACGAAATTTAGAAGTGGCATCTTGTATATTTCGTCCAAGGCTTCATGCACTCATTATGGTGGCTTGAAAGTCCTGAAATCATCACTTGTAACTCCATTCTTGTCCTCTTTGCATGCCATCATCTCCATGCTTGTTCTTGCTCCAATGTTCATCCTTCTCCAAGCTAGGCCCTTCATTTGTAAGCAACACAAATGTATCCAATTTAGGCAAGATCATATTCTCATGAACATTAGAATCATTACCAAGAAACGAAAGTACCGGTAATTTAGTTGGCGCGCGAGCTCTAGTAATTGGTCCAAGATGTATAGCAGCAGGGGCTGGGTGTAACAATTGTATTGATGTCCTCATCATCCTCCCCTTCTTGAAATGAAGTCGCCGCCGACGGAAGTTCAACTTCCTCACCCAAATATGGCTTCAAATCTGCAATGTTAAAAGTGGACTAACCCCAAAATCTGCAGCAGCTCAAGTTTATACGCATTAACATTTATTTTCTCCAACACCTTAAAGGGACCAGCAAGACGTGGCATTAGCTTTGATTTGCAAATCAGAAATCTATCCTCACGCAAATGTAACCAAACAAGATCTCCGTGCAAACACAACATGTTTTCTACCCTTATCTCCAAAGAAGTTTATATTTAGCATTCATACGCCAATGTTTTCCTTAGTTAACTCATGCATTTTCAAAATCAATTCAGCATGTTCTTTAGCATCAAAATTAACCTTCTCCGAAGATGGAAGAGGCAACAAATCAATAGGTGCACGAGGTAGGAAACCATACACAACTTTAAAAGGGCACATCTTAGTAGTAGAATGCAATGAACGATTATAAGCAAATTCAATATGAGGCAAGCATTCCTCCCACATTTTCTTATTATTCTTTAGAACAGCCCTAAGCATAGTAGACAATGTTCTATTGACTACTTTAGTTTGTCCATCAGTTTGGGGTGACAAGTAGTACTAAAAAGCAGTTTAGTCCCCAACTTAGCCCATAAACATCTCCAAAAGTGGCTAAGAAATTTAGTATCACGATCTGAAACAATAGTATTTGCCACACCATGCAAGTTTAATAATTTCACGAAAGAACAAATCAGAACATTGACAAAGATCATCGCTTTTATTACATTGTATAAAGTGTGCCATTTTCGAGAATCTATCCACGACAACAAATATGTTATCCTCCCTTCTTTGTTCTAGGTAAACCTAAAACAAAGTCCATAGATATATCCTCCCAAGGAACACTAGGTACAAAAGTAAAGGCATATATAAACCATGAGGATTGAGTCGTGACTTAGCTTTTTGACATGTAGTGCAATGAGCAATAAAACGCCAACATCCCGCCTCATCTTTGGCCAAAAGAAATGTGTAGCAAGTACGCCCTCCGCCTTCTTCACGCCAAAGTGTCCCATTAGTCCTCCTCCATGCGCCTCCCGCAACAACAAAAGACGAACGGAGCTAGCTGTAATGCATAGCTTGTTAGCACGAACACAAATCCATCATTAACGACAAACTTGTTCCATGTTCTTCCTTCTTTACAATTCTGCAATACATCTTTAAAATCAGCATCATGCACATATTGATCTTTGATGGTCTCCAAACCAAATATTTTGAAGTCAAGTTGTGAAAGCATAGTATAGCGATTTAGACAATGCATCAAGAATAACATTTTCTTTACCCTTCTTGTGTTTAATGACATAAGGAAAGTCTCAATGAATTCAACCCATTTAGCATGTCTACGATTCAGTTTAGCTTGACTTTTAATATGTTTCAAAGATTCATGATCGTAATGTATAACAAATTCTTTGGGCCATAAATAATGTTGCCATGTTTCTAAAGTCCCAACAAGAGCATATAATTCTTTATCATAAGTAGAGTAATTCAGACTAGGCCCACTCAATTTTTCGTAAAAGTATGCAACAGGTTTGCCATCTTGTAATAACACACCTCCTAATCCAATTCCACTAGCATCACATTCAAGCTCAAAAGTCTTATTAAAATCGAAGTTGGAGTAAAGGAGCATGTGTCAACTTATCTTTCAATACCGTGAAGGCTTCTTCCCGTATGCGGTACCCCAAACAAAAGGCACATCCTTCTTTGTAAGCTCATTGAGAGGTGCAGAATGGTGCTGAAATCTCTCACAAAACGCCTATAGAAACCAGCGAGGCCAAGGAAACTCCTCACTTGTGTGACTGCTTTGGGCTGTGGCCAACTCTCAATAGCTTCAATCTTGGCTTTATCAACTTCAATTCCTCGTGGAGTAACAACATAGCCAGAAAGATACTCGGTCGGTGCAAAAGGTGCACTTCCCAAGGTTACCAAACAAACGCATCACGAGAGCATTAAAAACAGAACGAATGTTCCAAATGTTGTTCCAAAGATTTGCTATAAATCACTATGTCATCAAAATAGACTACCACAAATCGTCCAATGAAAGCACGAAACTTCGCTCATTAATCTCATGAAAGTACTAGGTGCATTAGTTAACCCAAAAGGCATGACTAACCACTCATATAATCCAAACTTAGTTTTAAATGCTGTTTTCCATTCATCTCCCAATTTCATACGAATTTGATGGTATCCACTACGCAAATCAACTTTGGAGAATATTGTAGAACCACTCAATTCATCAAGCATATCATTTAGCCTAGGAATAGGGTGACGATAACGAATAGTAATATTATTAATGCCTCTACAATCAACACCCATACGTGATGTACCATCCTTTTTCGCACTAGAATAATAGGAACAGACAAGGACTAAGGGATTCACAGATATAACCTTTGTCGAGCAGCCTCAGATTTGACGATAATCTCCTTCGCTCTCCGGATTGGTACGGTATGGTGCACGGTTGGGTAATGATGCACCGAATTAAGTCAATTTGATGCTAATCCTCTAATAGGTGGTAATCCTGGCACGCCTTGTGGAAAGACGCCAACTCCCCGCAAAATGTTAGTGACAAGTAGGGGCAAAGAGGAAGGCACGCCCTCGAATGAAAATAATGCCTCTTTGCACACAAAAGCATAGCAAACAGATTTGCTAAAATCTAGCTCATCAATATCGATTTAGTGGCAAGTAAACATGCACTTTTCAATTTATTTTCGTAAACAACACTAGATGGTTTACTATTAGGCTTCATATGTCGCTCAAATTCTTTTGCCACAATCTGATTTTCACTCTTATTTTTCTCCTGCTTTTGCTTTATTAGCTCTATTAATATCATCTTTCAAAATGGACTCAGGAGTCATAGGAAGCAAAGTAATATTTTATCCTTATGAACAAGAGTATATCGATTGTTTCTACCATGGTGTATGTAATTTTATCAAATTGCCATGGTCGCACCAAGTAATAAGGAACATGCTTGCATAGGTACCACATCACAATCAACATAATCAAGATATGTAGAGATACTAAATGCACACTAACAAAGACGTGTTACCTTAACCTTGCCACCGTTGTTGAACCATTGGATGTAGTAAGGATGTGGATGTGGTCTTGTGGTGAGAGATAGCTTCCACCATCTCCATGCTAGCCAAGTTGTCGCAGCTCCCTCCATCTATGATGACGCTAATAGAACGCTCCTTCACAACTCCCTTTGTATGGAACAAATTATGCCTCCGATTTTGCTCACTTTGTGTAACCTGCACACTCAAAACACGTTGAAAACCTAAACATTCATACCGCTGTAATCTTCAAAGAGCCATGTATTGTGTCTCATGATCGCACTCATCTCCACCGTGTTCCTCATGTGTAATAAGAGCCAAAGTCTCTCATCATAGTCACTAGCGGACTCATACCCACCATCCTCAAGAGCAATCATCACACGCTGAGATTTGCATTCTCTCAAAAATGTCCTCTTCCTTACAACGACGACAAATAATATCACTTGTGTGCCCTGCTGACGCCATGGAAGAAGAAGAACTCGTGGCAGGCCCGGCAGTGTGCTCTTGGCGATAGTGGTGGTTGTGCCTCGCTTGTATCACGGTTGGAGGTGGCACCAAGGAGGTGATGGTGCAAAGGAAGTAGATGATGCACGTGGTGTCCATGATGAAGGTCCACCGCAGAAAAGTTAGTCCGCCAATGCCTCACGATCCTCAAGACTTCACGCTCAGCTTTACAAGCAAGATGGAATAAACGAGTGATATTATTATAATCCTTATAGTCTAGAATGGTCTCAATCTCTCTATTTAATCCACCCGTAAAACGCAAGCATAGCTTCATTCTCCTCAACAATACCACATCTAATCAAGCCAGCTTTGTAATTCCCGATAATATTCTTCTACAGAATTTTTTCCTTGTCTTAAACGCTGCAATTTTTGAAGCAATTCACGCTGATAATATGGTGGAACCCAATGAGTACGCATAGCAGTTTTCAAAGCAGCCCAAGTAGCTGGAACAGATATAATCTACAATGTTCGCACCACCAAACACATGCAAAGCTAGTGAAAGCACAAACAGCAGCAGAACACGCCTCCTCGTGATATTGTAAACATGTAAATCGTTGTTCAGTTTCTAACTCCCAAGTAAGATATATATCAGAACATATCTACCCTCAAATGGTGGAATATTCAATTTCAGTTTAGGGAGATGGTCATGATCTCGCACTGAGGGGGAGCCCTAACATTGCCATTATTTGCATGTGGATGACCTGGTGGTTGTGGTGCTGGTGGTTGCACGAGTTCGATGTTGATCAACCTCATCCTCGTAATCCCACATAATCATCCTCCTCGAACCAAAGCAGCAGCAGTAGCAAAGAGCCAAAGAAGCACCAACAGCAGAGCATCGGCACTGAATTTTGTCCTCGCTCAATAGGAACACGCTGAGCCTCGGCCCATACCGATTCGAAGGGGGCGAGTTGTTGTCATTGCAGAGGTGCGATAGGTGCAGCCATGGTGGTTGTGGTGGAAAAGCGCGAGCAATTCATCAAACTTGCTATCAAGCTTTGTTTCAAACGCCTTCTCAATGCCATCTATCTTCTCCATGGCCTCACAAATCTTTAGCACATCTTGCACCTGTCCACTCATCATTTGCTGAAATTTATCATGTAGTTGTTTGTTCGTCAGTTCTCCCAATCAGCCTCATCGCTTGTGATCCTACCATGGTTAGCAAAGAAATAGAAACACGTAAGAATATGATCCTACAGAGTACTAAGAAGTGGTGGTGGTGTATCACAAACCCGCAAGCAAATCTCAAATTCTTACCAGCTTACCCAAAGAAGCAAAGGTGATCGGCAATCGCTAGAAGTCAAACTCAAAGCCTGGATAGAGCGACACAGTGAGAGTTGAACGCACGACGAGATGTATGTGGAGCTGGGAAGGCTTATAATATGGTAGCAAAAAGGGTCAGAATAATCAATTCGTAGATGCAAAGTTGAATAAATGCTCAACGATGGTATCAGGTTGGTCCTAGGCTAGACTGCATAGAGACGCGAGCCTAGAACACCAACAAAATCACGCGCAAGACGTAAACAAGGGAGGAGCACACTCAATTTTTTTTCTTTTTTTCTTTTTTTGCACATTTTTTCCTCTTTTTTTTGCTCGCAACAAATTTTTTTTCAAAAAGTCTACAAATGGTCTAAAACTGCCTAGCCGAATTTTCCAGACGTAGTTTTTTTTTGAAATCGAACTATTTTCCTTCCATGATGGCTCGAAGTTGGGGAGTCCTCCGCCGTCACGACTCGGAGTATCGCGTGATCTAGAAATCGAAAACAATGCAACAATTACTGCACTCGGACTAGGACCGTGGCGGAGATGAACTGATGGAACCTTGACGGTGGCGGGATGAATCTGTGGAACCTTGACCGTGGCGAGATGAACTGTGGAACCTTGACCGTGGCGGAGATGAACTGTGGAACTCGGACCGGTGGCGGATATATGTTGCGTGGACTCGGATGGGCGCTATGGCGGCGGATATGTGGTGGCGATATGGATTCAGATTATGTGAATATGTGGTGGTGGTATATGGCAGCGGCGACGTGACAACCTCGTGAATGTAACTCAAACTCTAAAAGACTAGACGCTAAGACCAAAGAACTTGACACGACGATGCAACCGCAAATTCAACAAAGCAAATACGTAAAAGATTATGCAAAGGCTCGATTGGTTCGGACGGATGAACTAACCCTAATTTTTTTGGCTTTTTCGTGGACTATAGGTATGAAGAATGACTCGATCTAAACTACTTAAAACTGTAAAATCTCACCGAGCAACCCGGAAATCTGATACCACTTGATAGAGGCGGGTGTCCCGATCTTCGATGAGATGATAACTATCGATTTGGTGGAGACGACTTTGACGATCCGACTACAAACGCACGACGCTGCGCTTTAGCAATCGCTAAACCAACTCCGAGAGGTTATTGACCACGCCGAGCACAATCAACTCGACCACGAAGGTCTATTCCCGCAAGCAATCAAGAACAAGCAAGAATATGATAAAAGCAATCTGAATATTGCAGTATGTATGAAGTATGGATAAAGGTGGGGATCCGTAAGCGGTCTTGGTCCGGGTCGTTGGACACAAACGGCACAACGGTTGCAATGGCTAACTTTAACTAAACAAATCCCAAAGTCTAAACGGTGCCCTAAGGGCTGTATATATGGAGGAAGAGGGGTGAATTTCGTGGCCCCCGTGGAGGGGTCCAAACTAACCCTATCTCTTGTGTCCCCACACATACGGACTCTAAAAATAGCCTATACTAATGTATTTCGAAATTACATGGGCCTGCCTAATAATAAGGTGACGCAAAGACCTAGAATAGTCTCCGGACGAAATTTATGAAGTGGCATCTTGTATATTTCGTCCAAGGCTTCATGCACTCATTATGGTGGCTTGAAAGTCCTGAAATCATCACTTGTAACTCCATTCTTGTCCTCTTTGCGCATGCCATCATCTCCATGCTTGTTCTTGCTCCAATGTTCATCCTTCTCCAAGCTAGGCCCTTCATTTGTAAGCAACACAAATGTATCCAATTTAGGCAGATCATATTCTCATGAACATTAGAATCATTACCAAGAAACGAAAGTACCGGTAATTTAGTTGGCGCATGCGAGCTCTAGTAATTGGTCCAAGATGTATAGCAGCAGGGTCAGGTGTAACAATTGTATTGATGTCCTCATCAAGGCTGAACCTCCAACATTCTCGACCAAAGACGGGCTCCAAGGCGGTCTCTCGAGAGGGGGCCGACACCTTATCGCCTTTGATCGCGCCACCCATTCCTCGTAAAAGAACAAAGGGTCGAGACGATCTCTTGAAAGGCATATAAAATAGGATGTCCGGCTTTGAGCTATTTACCCGAGTATCCGGACGATCGCGCTTAGTCCCGCATCCTCGGCCAATCCGGACGCGCCACTTGCGGTCTCAAGAACAGCTCAGACATCTCCAAGGGTGTCGCACCCATGAAATGCCGGAGGATACGAGGTCCTCCGGATTGAACTCCCATAAACGAAGAGGACGACGCTTGCGGTGGTAGGAGGTGCCTAGTTAGCATGACCTCGCATCACCTGACCAGATCAATCTCCCTTGTTTGGAGGTCCCGAACTGCCTCGCAGCAGGCGCACGCCCTGACGGCCCCCGCTGAGCCCTTTGGTCGACCCACGACATCGCTTGTCGTGGAGGTCCCGGCGAAGGAGGGCGGCGGCTTCGCTTGTCGCCTTGGAGCGGTGATGTAGAACCACCTCGCTGCCACAATCCCTCGCTCTCTTGAAGGAACCTTCAACCACGGGCATCGACCTTCTTGCTTATGGTCGCCCACAAGACTCGCTTGACGCCTCGATCATCTTCGGCCCACTTGAATGTTTTCACCACAGTCAAGTGGGGGATGACGCGAGGAAGGCTTCGCAGACGATAATGAATGCGGAGATATGGAGGATAGACTCCGAGCCAAGTCATGGAAGTCCAGCCCGTAGTAGAACAGAGCCCTCACGGCGGGATCCGCTGGAAGCCTAACCCCGACGGAGGTGAGATGCGAAACGACGATTCGCAGGGCTCGGGTTGCACGGCCTCGCCCCGGGCAGGCAACCTGTGGCGAAACTTCATAGGCCGTGTACTTGGCCTCACGCAACTTCAATATGTCCTCCTCCGCCACCGCCCCGAGGTCGGAACCGACATTGCTACAGATCCGGCGCTCGAGTCCAAGCTCTTGGTGTTGGAACCGGAGCAGAGGAAAGATTCGATGCGAGGTTAAAAGACAAGGACAGCCTTGGTCCTCTTATAAAGGGAAATAATACCAAGGGCCGCCTCCGTGACTGCTCGAGATTCCCTTCGATAGAGGAGGCGTGGCGACGGAACGGTTGGGTTACCCACGCACGTATTGATGAGGATCCTGAATAAAAGGGAACACGACCGTGCTTCGACAGACGCGTTAAGGAGCCGCTTCGCTAAACGCGGCCGAGGCGAACAATAAAAACGATTCAAACGAGGGCTTGGCCGCGGTAGACATCACGCCGTGAATACGCCGCAGTAATGAATTAAGTGTGTATTTTATTCTCTCTACGCTGGAATGTGGAAATTATTTTGCGAGTTTACACTATCCCGTGTTCATTATCTTCTCCGGATTATTCAAGGAGGAACCCGCCTTGCAATGCCGAACATTATGCGCTACGGACTTATCGCCATTGAAGACCGGTTCAGGGCTACCGAGGAGTCCTCGACTAGGGGTGTCCGGATAGCCGGACTATCAATATCCGCCGGACTCCTGCATCACGAAGATAGAAGATTGAAGACTCCGGCTCGTGTCCCAAGGTACTTTACTTGGCGTGGAAGGCAAGCTTGGCAATGCGGATATGTAGATCTCCTACCATTGTAACCGACTCAGTAATCCCTAGCCTCCGGTGTCTATATAAACCGGAGGGCTGTATCAGAGGACACAACATTACATCTCAACAATCATACCATAGGCTAGCTTCTAGGTTTAGCCTCATTGATCTCGTGGTAGATCTACTCTTGCACAACCCATATCATCAATATTAATCAAGCAGACGAGGGTATTACCTCCATCGAGAGGGCCCAACTGGGTAAAAACATTGTGTCCTCGCCTCCTGTTACCATCCGCCAGACGCACAGCTCGGGACCCCTACCCGAGATCCGCCGGTTTTGACACCGACAACAAGTTGATCGTGTTCGCGTGGTCAATAACCTCTCGGAGTTGGTTTAGCGGTTGCTAAGGCGCCGACGCCTTCGCACGCTCGTAGTCGAATCATCAAAGTCGATTTCCACCAAAGCGAAATCCACCATCTCATCGAAAGACGGACACCTTTGCCTCTATCACACGGACCAATGATAAAATTATGACCGCTTTAGTGAACATCTCTCCATTCTATGGCAGTCCTTGAAAGTACTACATTTTCTCGCGGCGCTTTTTGCCCGACCGCCCAAAATTTCTTGTCCTCTATAGTGGAGATATCGCTTCACATATATATTGACCGATGCCAGAATGCCCTTTCATTCTTGGTGATGAGGACATGACTACCTTGATAAGACCAAAAATATTGCATACATGCATATTTGTCGTGATTTCTAGTGCAAACTATTCAATAATATATTTATGTTATCCGTAACAAAAATACTTCACATACTTTTGTGTTTTGTCTAATTGCAGGTGTATGGGACATTTGTACAATCCACATATGAAGATAAGGGAAAAGGAGAAGTCTAGGTGTTGTTCAAAAGTCTTCTCACGTCACTTTTGGGCCAAGAGAAGATAGAGTCCAAGTCTCTCACGTTCTGGATTCAGATTCGACCGCATGACATACCTGACTCAAAACGTCAACAACTTTTTCATACGGATTCGAATTGGGTGATTCGTTTTTGTTGGAAAGTAGATTTCATGCTCTTTCCAGCACAATTGGAATCACCTTAAAAGCCGTTCGGAGCGTTGAGTTGTGGACGAAACAATCTGACGCTGCACCAGAATCCGAGTCAAACCACAAGTCCAAAGGTGTTACGCCACCTCCACTTGGGCCCATTGGCCTTGTACGACCTAGGGTTAGTTTTAGGCTGCCTTGGGACGTTCTCCCACCTCCTTGGCCGTCACCCCTTGCTCCTATATAAGTAGATCCATCTAGTAGCTTTTTGCTTGGGTTTTGTTTAGATCAAAAGTTCGCCATAGCTGCAACTTCGCATTTCGCTTGTGTTCAACGACTGCATAAAGGCGCCACGGAACCCCACCTTGATCAATAAAGCTTATCTTATATTCGCAATATCCAGATTGCAATATCAGTTTCTTGCTTGTTCTTCGCTTGCTTTCAGGAAATAGACCTCGTGGTCGTTGATCGTGTTCGCGTGGTCAATAACCTCCGGAGTTGGTTTAGCGACATGCATATGCGACGCCTCTCAGACGTCAGAGTCGGATCGCAAAGTCGACTTCCACCAAAGCGAAATCCACCATCTCATCGAAAGACGGACACCTCGCTCTATCAAGTGGTATCAGCTTTGTTGCTCGGTGAGAATTTCCAGCTTTTCCTAGATTAGATTTATTTTCTTACCTATTGTCCAAGAAAAGCCACAAAAATAGTTAGATCTATTCACCCTTTTTCCAAGCCACTCGAGCCTTTGCAATTTTCTTTTCATTGGTTGCATTATTGAATTATCGGTTGCATCAAGTGTTGAGTTGCTGGTCTTAGTGTCTAGTTCCTTTAGAGTTTTGAGTTCTGCTCACATTAGTCACGCCACCGCTGCATCATTATGCCTTCCGCTGTCCACCATCTCATCTATTAATTTCACCACGTACACGCTACTGTTCATTGTCATAATCATAGTTGAGGTCATTCACATCTTCGCCAGATCCAATCTGCATCTTATCTAGTTTGTCTTGGAAAGAGGGAGAAAAAAGAGAGAAAAAAGAGAAAAAAGGAAAGAAAAAAGAAAAGAGAGAGAAAAAGAAAAAAAGTGTGAGGAAAAAAGAGAGAAGAAAAAAATCGGATCTATCTAGAATCAATCTCGTACCTGAATTCGGATTGAATCTGTTTTATGACTGTTCAGTAAAACAGGTGTATCTTCCTCATACGAAGTCCGTTTTGACTCCGTGAGTACTCAAATTAAAGCTAGTGACGAGCCGCATCTAAATAGTTGCAGAAGCTAGTTCAATATTTGACACCTCAAAATCGGCTTCTAAATAGGTCTTTTGCCCTCTCAAGTTCGTGAACACAGCTTGTTCCACTTTTTCAGCCGCTTTAGAATTCTTTGACTCTCATATCAACTCGGAATTGAGTGATTCTTTTGCATTGGAAAGCTTGAGTTAGTAGCATTCTTTGAAAGAATTTATTAGAAAATTGGCTCAAACTTTTCAAGAGGAAAGTTGAGAGAGAGTTGTTGTATGTCCCGCTTGGTAGTTGTTTTTCATCATTATCTTCACTACTGCTAGGATCTTCACTTATATCTTGCTGTCAAGAGCTACTTAGTAACCTTCATTGATGCTAGTTGTGCTACGCCGTGACCTCATTAGTGTTCTAGGCTCGCCTCTAGTCCGGTCTAGCCTAGACCAGCACAAGACTCACTGCTGAGCATTTATTCAACATTGCATCTCTGAATTTTTATTGCTAATCTTTTGCTACCATATATAGCCAACCCAGCTCCACATATTTCTACACCGTATATGTATCGCCTCTCGGCAATCGCTTACACAATCTTCGAGTTATTTGACATCGCTGGTTGCTCGTCACCACCGCCGCATGGTAAGAACTTGTAAGATATTGATATTTGCTTTATCGTGAGCACTTTACAACCACATCCTAGTAGTTCATAGGAACATTATTCTGAATTTTGTTTCTTGTTTCTACTAATCATGACAGGTTCTGAGATAGAAGTTCTGGACGACGGACACATCTTCACCATCACGAGAGTTGGGACAACACACACAACCACATGGTCGATGATCTCTTTACCGCCATTTGAGGGTAGATTTAATCCTGCTATTTATCTAGCTTGGGAGTTTGAAGTAGAACAAGTTTTAGTAACCATGACTTTTCCGAACTTGAGCGAGTACGAGCTGCCACTAGAGCATTTATCGGTTTTGCTTCAGCTTGGTGGAGTGTGCATTGTAAGAAAAATATTGATAACCAACCCACAACTTGGAAAGATTTGAAAGATGTAATGAGACAACATTTTTCCTCCTTACTATCGCCGTGAATTGCTTCGCAAATTCAACAATTTAAACAAGGCAACAACACTGTTCATGCTTACTACAAAGAGTTCAAATCTTATATGCATCATTGTGACATAGAAGAATCTAAGGATGCTACAATGAATAGATTTTTGGTGGTTTGAACCATGATATTCGTGAAAGATTTCAGATATTCCTCGCTGCATTATCGGTATGTATGTTCGTGCTTGTACCTTTGAGAGACAGATACAGAGGATGCATTGGGTGACTACAACAACTACTATTCCAGTTCATGCTCATCACCGCCGTTGGTTCCTCCACCGCAGCACCTACTAGAGCAGCCCCACCTCGGATTATGAGCGCAGATCATCTCAAGAGCATGGTGCATTGTCTACGCCTGCATTTACATCACCACGCCTTTGCGACAAGGTAACAAAGAAGGTATCGATGATATAACTTTAGATGAGAATGATGCATCCGTAGTTAACTTGAATGCATCATGTGTTGAGTTACCCGTGATTTGAGCACATCACCTATTTTAGAGAATCTTGAAACTATCATGAATGCATCATGTGATCAAACAACTGAAATACCAACAATTTTGAGTGCACCCATTGAATTAACTGTTGATGCAAAAGAATCAATGTTTAATCATTTTGATATGACCTCTAATCTTGGTGATGATTCTGTGTTTAATGACTCATTGCATGTTTGCTTATCTAAGCATGTTGTAGCATGTAAATTTGATTCAAATAAAGTTTATTCACCAATGTTGGGATGGTTTAATGATGAACATTGTCAAACTTTTGAAATAAATAAGAGCTTCACTTATATGTGCAAACTGAGTTGCAATATTTTCATGCCTTCTAGTTCTTGTGCTAATTTGTTGGCTTTAGATTTTATGAACTATGCAAGTTACTCATCTATTCATGTGTCATATATGCAAAAATCAAGGGAAGTAAAATGGATGACGATACATATACAACATGTACACCTTGTCTCTTTTGTTAGCCACATTTCAGATTACAACGCCGAGGACGGCTTTGTTTTCAAGAAGGAGGATGATGAGGACATGACTACCTTGGATAAGACCAAAAATATTGCATACATGCATATTTCTCGTGTGATTTCTAGTGCAAACTATTCAATAATATATTTATGTTATCCGTAACAAAAATACTTCACATACTTTTGTGTTTTGTCTAATTGCAGGTGTATGGGACATTTGTACAATCCACATATGAAGATAAGGAAAAGGAGAAGTCTAGGTGTTGTTCAAAAGTCTTCTCACGTCACTTTTGGGCCAAGAGAAGATAGAGTCCAAGTCTCTCACGTTCGATTCAGATTCGGACTGCACAGACATACCTGACTCAAAACGTCAACAACTTTTTCATACGGATTCGAATTGGGTGATTCGTTTTTGTTGGAAAGTAGATTTCATGCTCTTTCCAGCACAATTGGAATCACCTTAAAGCCGTTCGGAGCGTTCAGTTGTGGACGAAACAATCTGACGCTGCACCAGAATCCGAGTCAAACTACAAGTCCAAAGGTGTTACGTCACTCCACTTGGGCCCATTGGCCTTGTACGACCTAGGGTTAGTTTTAGGCTGCCTTGGGACGTTCTCCCACCTCCTTGGCCGCCACCCTTGCTCCTATATAAGTAGATCCATCTAGTAGCTTTTTGCTTGGGTTTTGTTTAGATCAAAAGTTCGCCATAGCTGCAACTTCGCAGATTTCGCTTGTGTTCAACGACTGCACAAAGGCGCCACGGAACCCCACCTTGATCAATAAAGCTTTCATCTTATATTCGCAATATCCAGATTGCAATATCAGTTTCTTGCTTGTTCTTCGCTTGCTCGCAGGAAATAGACCTCGTGGTCGTTGATCGTGTTCGCGCGGGTCAATAACCTCTCGAGTTGGTTTAGCGACATATATGCGACGCCCTCGCACGTCAGAGTCGGATCGCCAAAGTCGACTTCCACCAAAGCGAAATCCACCATCTCATCGAAAGACGGGACACCTCTGCCTCTATCACTTGGCTTTGACACGCATGAGTTACAGCATGCCATCCAGCGAAAACAAGGAGAATAAGGCTTCAATTTACGACCAAATGAGATTACCCGGATCGTAGAGCATCTGCAGAAAGGCACGTTTGTCCCTACCAGGGGGGCTAATCTCTATAAGCAAGATAATCTCTCGAGTTTCCTTCAAAAGGAAGTGCCTATGGGTTCGTAAACATGTCCGAAAAACAGCGATTTAATGATGTTCTTTGACTTTCGTACAAAAGTCCTGCTTAAGGCCATATTTGAAGGTACTCCGCCTCCCCGCCAAAGCGGACGATTTCTAGATTCGCATGCTCGCCGAGCAGTTTGAGTACTTGTGGGTCCGACACGGACCAATAACAAATTTATGACCGCTTTAGTGAACATCTCTCCATTCTATGGCAGTCCTTGAAAGTACTACATTTTCTCGCATGCTTTTTTACCGACCGCCTAAAATTTCTTGTCCTCTATAGAGGAGATATCGCTTCCACATATATATCGACCGATGCCAGAATGCCCTTTTGTTCTTGGCTTTCACGCCGTGAGTTACAAAGATGCCATCCGCGAAAACAAGGAGAATAAGGCATATGGTCAGCCGATTTTTCAATTTACGGCCAAATGAGATCGCCTTGATCATAGAGCATCCGCAGAAGGTACCTTTGTCCCTACCAGGGGTAATGTCTATAAGCAACATAATCTCTCAATTTCCTTCAAAAGGAAGTGCCAATGGGTTCGTACACTTGTTTGAAAAACAGCGATTTAATGATGTTCTTTGACTTTCAGTACAAAAAGTCCTGCTTAAGGTCAGATTTGAGGGTACTCCGAGCCTCCCGCGCAAGCGGGAGTATTTTCAGATTCGCGTTTCGCCGTGAGCAGCTTGGAGTACTTGTGGGTCCGACACGGACCAATGACAAAATTATGACTGCTTTTAGTGAACATCCGTCCATTCTATGGCGTCCTTGAAAGTACTTCATTTTTTCGCGGCGCTTTTTGCCCGATTGCTCTAAAATTTCTTGTCCTCTATAGAGGAGATATCGCTTCCACATATATATTGATCGATGCCAGAATGCCCTTTGTTCTTGGCTTTCACGCTGTGAGTTACAAAGATGCCATCCGCGAAAACAAGGAGAATAAGGCACATAGTCACTGGATTTTCTTTAATTTACGGCCATATGAGATTGCTCGGATCGAGAGCATCCAGAGAAAGATACGCTTGTTCTTACCGGGGTAATGTCTATATGAAACATAATCTCTCAATTTCCTGCAAAAAGAAGTGCCAATGGGTTCAAACTTGTCCGGAAACAATGATTTAATGATGTTCTTTCACTTTCAGGCCAAAAGTCCTGCTTAAGGTCAGATTTGAGGGTACCCAGCCTCCCGCGCAAGCGAGAGTATTTTCGATTCACGCTACCACAAATGAGTAGTTTGAGTACTTGTGGGTCCGACACGGACCAATGACAAAATTATGACCGCTTTAGTGAACATATCTCCATTCTATGGCGTCCTTGAAAGTACTACATTTTCGCGCTTTTACCCTCGACCGCCTAAAATTTCTTGTCCTCGATAGAGGAGATATCGTTTCCACATATATATTGACCGATGCCAGGAATGCCCTTTCGTTCTTGGCTTTGATAGAGGCAAGGGTCCCGATCTTTCGATGAGATGATAACTATCGATTTGGTGGAGACGACTTTGACGATCCGACTACAAACGCAGCACGACGCTATGCCTTAGCAATCGCTAAACCAACTCCGAAGGTTATTGACCACGCCGAGCACGATCAACTCGACTACGAAGGTCGATTCCTCGCAAGCAATCAAGAACAAGCAAGAATATGATTAAGCAATCAATATTGCGAATATGGATGAAGTATTGATGAAAGTGGGGTTTCATAAGCGGTCTTGGTCCTGGTCGTTGGACACAAACGGCACACGGTTGCAGCGATGGCTAACTTTTTACTAAATAAAACCCAAGTCTAAATGATGCCTTATATTATATTTATAGGGAAAAGAGAGGGATTTTGTCCACGCTGGCAAGGTGGGACTAAAACACCTCCTAAGTCATTTCCTACAATATGGACTCTAAAATAGATTACATGGGCCTGGTCCAAAGTAAGGTGGCGAACACCAATAATAAGCTATGGACTAAATTTATGAAAGGTCTTCTTGTATATTTCGTCCATCTTCTTGTATGTCATCATGGTGGCTTCAAAGTCCGAAATCTCCACTTGAACCTCGCTCTTGTTCTCTTGGCATGCATCTTCATCTCCGTGCTTGACGATGCTCCAATACTCATCCTTCTTGTCCGTGTAGGCCCTTCAATTGCAAGCAACACAAATGTATCTAAGTTAGGCAAAGATCATATTCTCATGAACACTAGAAACATTACG
Source organism: Aegilops speltoides (assembly GCA_021437245.1). Taxonomy (NCBI): domain Eukaryota; kingdom Viridiplantae; phylum Streptophyta; class Magnoliopsida; order Poales; family Poaceae; genus Aegilops; species Aegilops speltoides. The sequence continues at coordinate 217,148,776 of CM038144.1, forward strand.
AGGAACGAAAGTACCTCATAATTTAATTGGCGATGCAAGCTCTAGCAATTGTTCCAAGAGGTAAAACAAGAGGGGCTACGGTGTAATCATGTAGCCATGTCCTCATCATCCTCCCCTTCTTGAAAACATAGCCGCCCCAAGGCTGCTTAGTCCGAAATGGGGCTAATAAAAGAGACAAGGTGTACACGTTGTATATGTATATGTCATCCATTTTACCGATCTCGCCAGGCACATGTGACATGGTTATAGAAGAGCACCTTCAAAATTCGTGAAATATGAAGCCAATATATTATCACAAGAAGTCAAAGGCATGAAAATATTGCAACTCAGTTTGCACATATAAGTGAAGCTCTTATTCATATCAAAATATTGACAATGCTTATCATTAAACCATCCCAACATTGATGAACCATCACCAAGATTAGAGGTCATATCAAAATGATTAAACATTGGCACAATTATTTTCAAGCATATTTGATCCAAATTTGAGTTATTCCCCATTCACATGGTTCTTTCAAGATCAATAGTTAATTCAATGGGTTCACTCAAAATTGTTTGATCACATGGCAAAGTCAAATCATCAACAGAGTCCTCTAAAATAGCTGGTGTGATCAAAGTAGTAGGTAGCTCATGGCATGGTGCATTTAAATTAACAAGGCATTCATCATACTCATGTGGAGGTGGAAGATTAATACCTTTGTCATTACCTATTATGGTTAACTCAGATGATGTAGGCACTCTAGGTGGCTATGTGTCACGCCGTGGAGGTGATGTAGTGCTCACAACAATGGATGTTGTTGTCATAGTAGGCGAAGCAGGAAGGAACAATGCTGTAACTTTTGGGATTTGCACCTTCCGCTTGTTTGTCTTCTGGGCAACATGTCTTTTTATCTCCTGCTCAGCTTTGCAAGCAAGATGAAACAAACGGTCCATAGGATAACACTGCTCATGAATTAGTATCTCCTGAATATCATGGTTTAATCCTCCCAAAATCTATCCATAAAATCATCTTCGCTTTTCTAAAGAGGAATGCAACAAGGTAGTTTGTAAATCATCATAATATTTCGCTACAGAGTCACTACCTTGTTTCAAATGTTGCAACTTTTTAATCATGTCTCGAGTATAATAAGCGGGATGAATGTATGTCGATGGCAAGTTTCAAATCATCCCATGTAATAGGTATATAATCAGGTGTAATCGATAATATTCACTCCACCAAACTAAAGCATAACCAAAGGAAAGAACCAACCGCAACCTTAACTTTTTATGTTCATCAAAATTATGGGAAGCAAATATATTATTTATGTCTAACTCCCATTCAATATATAAAGGAGGTCTAAAACGGCCATTAAATGATGGTATAGGAACATTAACCTCATGTGCATTATGCCCTCTCGTGATCGCTAGGAATTTGCATAGGTGGTGGCACGCCTCCCGCGATCGACAAAGCCCATGAATTGACTCGATCTTGTCATGATTAGTAGAAACAAGAAACAAAATCCAAAATAATGTTCCTATGAACTATCGAAGTGGTGGTAAACGCTCACAAGATAGCAAATATCAAAGTCTTACAAGTTCTTACCATGCAGCAGTGGTGACCGCAACCAACAATGTCAAATAACTTGAAGAGTTGGGTAAAGCGATTGCTGTGTGAGCGACGATGCACGTGTAGAAATATGTGGAGCTGGGTTGGCTTTATATATGTGGGAAAAAATGCTACACCCACGTTAATTAATGCAAGCTGAAAATTGCTTAAAGTGGTCGAGTGTCGCCCTAGGCTAGGCCGTGTTAGAGACGCGAGCCTAAGACATGCATTTAATTCACAAGATGTTGCCAACATCACACTTTGGTACAAGCCTCCTTCCACTTTTTTTTCCACTCCAAAGTAATTAGTGCGCATCGCTTATAGCACAACAAAGCACCACTAATTTTTCTCTCTCTCCAAAGTCCAAACGCTCCACTAGGATTCTCCAAAAGAAAAACAAATCTGAACTGCACGACACCTTTCTTGGGAATCCAAACCGAATCAGCCAACTTGCAATCCTTCCTTTTTATCTCCAACGTGATGCTCAACTCCAAGGCAACAAATACCCGCACTTCCTTTTTTTTCTTCCTTACTACTCTCTAATATCTCATTGAATTATTCTATTTTTTATCGACTTGCCTTTTCAACAGACCTAACGTGTTCTTCCAAGCAACCCAACAAAGACAAAAAAATCGCAGCAATTATGGCGTAATCTTTCCAAATCTCTCTCAATTTTCTTCTATCTTTCCTTGTTGGCAACGCCCCAAAAGACAACCGATCCGCTATAATTCCTCCTCTTTTTTTTTCTCCTAAAACATGATCCAGCTTTATTGCTCCCTTTTTGCAAGCGAACTTGGCAACAAAATCTGAACCGTAAGGTGATTGCTCTTTCCCCACCGAAATAACTTACCTTTTTTTAAACAAACACCACGTGAAGAGATAAGGCAACCTCAAACGGTGCACTTTTTTTTTCACTCTTTCCAAAACAAATTCCAATCCGGATGTAACTCTTCTTTCCTTTTTGCTGCGATCTTCACTTCTCCGTAATGGATTCTCGCCTCCTGCTTAAAACATCAAACGTACACAAGAGGATACCCAGATCCGATGATGCCAAATCTTTTTTTTTATGACATTTCCAAATAGTAGCACACAGTTCACGCCTTCCTTGTATCTTTTTTTAATAGCTTAATCGCCTAACAAAATTGGCTGCCAACCAAACCGATTAGCGCTTGCCTTCCAATAGAAAATGATTCTGCTTTTAGCACCTTCCAAACTCGACGTGAACAGCCTCAAACTAGGCACTCTTCACGTTTTTATGGCTGATCTTTACTTGCCTTTTTCTCTCTTTGACTCAATCATCAAGATCCTTCCAAGCAAAAACCGACTAGCACTTTCCTTGTGAGTCTTTCTCTCTCTTTAAAGTCACTTTCCAAAACGTGAATGGCTAGGACTCCAATCAACAGCTTTTTTATTCTTCTTTTCCAAACTCCAAACGTGGCAACTACTAAAGGCAGACAACTAATTTTTCTAGCGATCCAAACTTTCCCCGATCCCTAACAAAGACACGATCACCTTTTTGTCGATTGTTTCTCTCTTCCAAGATGAATCAAAGATGGCAATGAACGAAAGATGATGGCTAGAATGACAATGGCGATGGATATGGTAATGGCTATTCATATTAGATGTGGCAGCGAAGATGTCAATGAAGTGGACAATGTGCGGCAGATGCGGGTGAACAAAAGGTGACTAGAACTCAAACTCTAATAGGTTAGACACTAAAACCAGAACTCGACACACGATGCAACCAAAATTCAACAATGCAGAAATTAAGTGATAATAGCGAAAGGCTCAGATCGTCTGGGACACTGATGAACAAATCTATATTTTTTGTGGCTTTTTCTTGACTCTAGGTATGAAGAATGATGCAATCTAGACTACTTAAAACCGGAAATCTCACCGAGCAACCTGAAAACCGATACCACTTGATAGAGGCGAGGGTCCCGATCTTTCGATGAGATGATAACTATCGATTTGGTGGAGACGACTTTGACAATCCAACTACAAACGCACGACGCTATGCTTTAGCAATCGCTAAACCAACTCCGAAGGTTATTGACCACGCTGGAGCACGATCAACTCGACTACGAAGGTCGATTCTCGCAAGCAATCAAGAACAAGCAAGAATATGATTACAATCAATATTGCGAATATGGATGAAGTATTGATGAAAGTGGGGTTTCATAAGCGTCTTGGTCCGGTCGTTGGACACAAACGGCACACGGTTGCAGCGATGGCTAACTTTAACTAAATAAAACCCAAGTCTAAACGATGCCTTATATTATATTTATAGGGAAAGAGAGGGATTTTGTCCACGCTGGCAAGGTGGGACTAAAACACCTCCTAAGTCATTTCCCTACAATATGGACTCTAAAATAGATTACATGGGCCTGGTCCAAAGTAAGGTATGCGCAACACCAATAATAAGCTATGGACGAAATTTATGAAAGGTCGCCTTGTATATTTCATTCCATCTTCTTGTATGTCATCATGGTGGCTTCAAAGTCCGGAAATTCCACTTGAACCTCAGCTTTTGTTCTCTTGGCATGCATCTTCATCTCCGTGCTTGACGATGCTCCAATGCTCATCCTTCTTGTCCGTATAGGCCCTTCAATTGCAAGCAACACAAATGTATCTAAGTTAGGCAAGATCATATTCTCATGAACACTAGAAACATTACGAGGAACGAAAGTACCTCATAATTTAATTGGCGATGCAAGCCCTAGCAATTGTTCCAAGAGGTAAAACAGTAGGGGCTACGGGTGTAACTGTGGTAGCCATGTCCTCATCAGGCTTTCACGCTCGTGAGTTACAGGATGCCATCCGGCGAAAACAAGGAGAATAAGGCATATAGTCACTGGATGTTATTCAATTTACGCACCAAATGAGATTGCCTTGATCATAGAGCTTCGCAGAAGGTAAGTTTGTCCCTACCAGGGGCTAATGTCTATAAGCAACAAAATCTCTCAAATTTCCGCCAAAAGGAAGTGCCTATGGGTTCGTAAACATGTCCTAAAAACAGCGATTTAATGATGTTCTTTGACTTTCAGGCCAAAAAGTCCCGCTTAAGGTCAGATTTGAGGGTACTCCGCCTCCGCACAAGCGGGAGTATTTTCTAGATTCGCAGACTCGCCGAGCAGTTTGAGTACTTGTGGGTCCGACACGGACTCAATGACAAAATTATGACCTTTTGAGTGGACATCTCCATTCTATGGCGCCCTTGAAAATACTTCATTTTCTCGCGCTTTTTGCCGATTGCTTCTAAAATTTATCGTCCTCTATAGAGGAGATATCGCTTCACATATATATCGACCGATGCCAGAACGCCTTTTGTTCTTGGCTTTCACCAAGTGAGTTACAAAGATGCCATACGGCGAAAACAAAGAGAATAAGGCATATAGTCATGGATTTTCTTCAATTTACGCCAAATGAGATTTTGATCATTGAGCATATGCAGAAGGTACGCTTGTCCCTACCAGGGGGCTAATGTCTATAAGCAACATAATCTCTCGAATTTCCTTCAAAAGGAAGTGCAAATGGGTTCGTAAACTTGTCTCGAAAACAAATGATTTAATGATGTTCTTTGACTTTCGTACCAAAAACACCGCTTAAGGCTGAATTTGAGGGTACCTGTGCCTCCCGCGCAAACGGGAGTATTTTTAGATTCAAGGTCACGGAGCAGCTTGAGTACTTGTGGGTCCGACACGGACCAATGACAAAATTATCACCATTTTAGTGAACATCTCTCCATTCTATGGCGCCTTGAAAGTACTACATTTTCGCGCGCTTTTGCCGACCGCCCAAAATTTCTTGTCCTCTAAAGTGGAGATATCGCTTCCACATATATATCGACCGATGCCAGAATGCCCTTTTGTTCTTGGCTTTCACGCCAAGATGATTTACAAAGATGCCATCCGCTAAAAACAAGGAGAATAAGGCATATAGTCGCTGGATTTTCTTCAATTTACGACCAAATGATATTGCCTTGATCATAGAGCATCCGCAGAAGGTATGTTTGTCCCTACCAGGGGGCTAATGTCTATAAGCAACATAATCTCTCGAATTTCCTTCAAAAGGAAGTGCCTATAGGTTCACAAACATGTCTTAAAAACAGCGATTTAATGAAGTTCTTTGACTTTCAGGCCAAAAAGTGCGCTTAAGGTCAGATTTGAGGGTACTTGATAGAGGCAAAGGTGTCCCGCTCTTCGATGAGATGGTGGATTTCGCTTGGTGGAAGTCGACTTTGACGATCCGACTACGAAGGCGAGGACGCCGCTACTTAGCAATCGCTAAACCAACTCCGAGAGGTTATTGACCACGCCGAGCATCGATCAACTCCGACCACGAGGGTCTATTTCGTGAGCAAACGAAGAACAAGCAAGAAACTGAGATTGCAACTGGATATTGCGAATTTAAGATGAAAGCTTTATTGATCAAGGTGGGGTTCTGTGGACGCTTTGTCCGGTCGTTGAACACAAACGGCACGCCAAGTTGCAGCTATGGCTAACTTTTGATCTAAACAAAACCTAAGTCTAAATGGTGCCCTAAGGGCTGTATATATGGAGGAAGAGGGTGAATTTCGTGGCCCTTGGTGGAGGGGTCCAAACTAACCCTATCTCTTGTTTCCCACACATACGGACTCTAAAAATAGCCTATACTAATGTATTTCGAAATTACATGGGCCTGGCCAATAATAAGGTGACGCAGACCTAGAATAGCCTATGGACTAATATTATGAAGTGATCTTGTATATTTCGTCCAAGGCTTCATGCACTCCTTATGGTGGCTTCAAAGTCCTCAAATCATCACTTGTAACTCCGTTCTGATCCTCTGCGCATGCCATCAACTCCATGTGTGTTCTTGCTCCAATGTTCATCCTTCTCCAAGCTAGGCCCTTCATTTGTAAGCAAAACAAATGTATCCAATTTAGGCAAAGATCATATTCTCATGAATATTAGAATCATTACCAAGAAACGAAAGTTCCTGTAATTTAGTTGGCGCATGCGAGCTCTAGTAATTGGTCCAAGATGTATAGCAAATAGGGTCTGGGTGTAACAATGGTATTGATGTCCTCATCAAGACTCCAGCCTCCCGGCGCAAGCGGTAGTATTTTCTAGATTCACACGCCACGGAGCAGTTTGAGTACTTGTGGGTCCGACACGGACCAATGACAAAATTATGACCGCTTTAGTGAACATCTCTCCATTCTATGGCAGTCCTTGAAAATACTTCATTTTATCGTATGCGCTTTTCCGATTGCCCTAAAATTTCTTGTCCTCTATAGAGGAGATATCGCTTCCACATATATATCGACCGATGCCGTGAATGCCCTTTGTTCTTGGCTTTCACGCCGCATGAGTTACAACATGCCATCCGCTAAAACAAGGAATAAGGCATATAGTCGCTGGATTTTCTTCAATTTACGACCAAATGAGATGGCCCGAACATAGAGCATCCGCAGAAGATACGCTTGTCCCTACCAGGGGGCTAATGTCTATAAGAAACAAAATTTCTAATTTCCTTGAAAAGGAAGTGCCTATGAGTTCAAAAACTTGTTTTAGAAACAAATGATGAATGATGTTCTTTGACTTTCGTACAAAAAGTCCTGCTTAAGGTCAGATTTGAGGGTACTCCGGCCTCCCGCGCAAGCAGGAGTATTTTCTCGATTCACATACCATGAAGCTGTTTGAGTACTTGTGGGTCCGACACGGACCAATGACAAAATTATGACCGCTTTAGTGAACATCTCCATTCTATGGCAGCCCTTGAAAGTACTTCATTTTCTCGCATGCTTTTGCCGATTGCTCTAAAATTTCTTGTCCTCTATAGAGGAGATATCGCTTCCACATATATATCGACCGTGCAGAACGCCTTTTGTTCTTGGCTTTCACGCTGTGAGTTACAAAGATGCCATACGGCGAAAACAAAGAGAATAAGGCATATAGTCACTGGATTTTCTTCAATTTACGCCAAATGAGATTTCCTGATCATAGAGCAAATGCGAAAGGCACGCTTGTCCCTACTAGGGGGCTAATGTCTATAACCAACATAATCTCTCGAATTTCCTTCAAAAGGAAGTGCCAACGGTTCGTAAACTTGTCTCGAAAACAGCGACGTAATGATGTTCTTTGACTTTCGTACAAAAAACACCGCTTAAGGCTGAATTTGAGGGTACTCCGGCCTCCCGCGCAAACGGGAGTATTTTTGATTCGTGTTCGCCGAGCAGTTTGAGTACTTGTGGGTCCAACACCGACTGGAATGACAAAATTATGACCGCTTTAGTGAACATCTCTCCATTCTATGGCGCCCTTGAAAGTACTACATTTTCAGCGCTTTTTGCCCGACCGCCCCAAAATTTCTTGTCCTCTACAAAGGAGATATCGCTTCCACATATATATCGACCGATGCCAAGAATGCCCTTTTGTTATTGGCTTTCACGCCGCATGAGTTACAAAGATGCCATCCGCCAAAACAAGGAGAATAAGGCATATAGCTGCTGGATTTTGTTCAATTTACGACCAAATGAGATTGCCCGGATCATAGAGCATCTGCAGAAAGATACGTTTGTCCCTACCAGGGGGGCTAATGTCTATAAGCAACAAAATCTCTCGAATTTCCTTCAAAAGGAAGTGCCTATGAGTTTAGAAACTTGTTTTGTAAACAGCGACGAATGATGTTCTTTGACTTTCAGGGCCAAAAAGTCCTGCTTAAGGCCGTATTTGAGGGTCCTCCGGGCCTCCCTGCGCAAGCGGGTAGTATTTTCTAGATTCGCAGGCTCGCCGGGAGCAGTTTGAGTACTTGTGGTTCCGACACGGGCTCCGAATGACAAAATTATGACCGTTTTAGTGAACATCTCTCCATTCTATGGCGCCCTTGAAAGTACTTCATTTTCTCGTATGCTTTTGCCGATCGCCTAATATTTCTTGTCCTCTATAGAGGAGATATCATTTCCACATATATATTGAGCGATGCCAGAATGCCCTTTTGTTCTTGGCTTTCACGCCGCATGAGTTACAAAGATGCCATCCGCTAAAACAAGGAGAATAAGTCATATAGTCACTGGATTTTTTCAATTTACGCCAAATGAGATCGCCTTGATCATAGAGCATATGCGAAATGTACGCTTGTCCCTACCAGGGGGCTAATGTCTATAAGAAACATAATCTCTCGAATTTCCTTCGTAAGGAAATGCTAATGGGTTCGTAAACTTGTCCGGAAAACAAATGATTTAATGATGTTGTTTGACTTTCGTACAAAAAGTCCTGCTTAAGGCTGAATTTGAGGTTACGCCGCCTCCTAGCATAAGCGGGAGTATTTTTGATTCAAGGCCAAGGGAGCAGTTTGAGTACTTGTGGGTCCGACACGACTTCAATGACAAAATTATGACCGCTTTTATCAACATCTCTCCATTCTATGGCGTCCTTGAAAGTACTACATTTTCTCGCGCGCTTTTGCCTCGACCGCCTAAAATTTCTTGTCCTCTATAGAGGAGATATCGCTTCCACATATATATTGACCGATGCCAGAATGCCCTTTGATGAGGACATCAATACCATTGTTACACCCACAGCCCCCGCCGCTATACATACCGGACCAATTACTAGAGCTCACAAGACGCCAACTAAATTACTGTGTACTTTTGTTTCTTGGTAATGATTCTAATGTTCATGAGAATATGATGCTACCTAAATTGGATACATTTGTTTTTCTTACAAATAAAGGGCCTAGCTTGGAGAAGGATGAACATTGGAGCAAGAACAAGCATGGAGATGATGGCATGCTAAGGAACAAGAACGGAGTTACAAGTGATGATTTCAGACTTTGAAGCCACCATAATGAGTGCATGAAGCCTTGGACGAAATATACAAGTTGCCACTTCATAAATTTCATCCTTAGGCTATTCTAGGTGTCACACACCTTATTATTGGGCCAGCCCATGTAATTTCGAAATACATAAGTATAGGCTATTTTTAGAGTCCAGATATGGGGAAACAAGAGATAGGGTTAGTTTTGACCCTCCACCAAGGGCCACGAAATTCACCCCTCTTCCTCCATATATACAGCCCTTAGGGCACCGCTTAGACTTTGGGTTTTGTTTAGATTAAAAGTTCGCCATAGCTGCAACTTCACAGATTTCGCTTGTGTTCAACGACTGCATAAAGGCGCCACGTAACCCTACCTTGATCAATAAAGCTTTCATCTTATATTCGCAATATCTAGATTGCAATCTCAGCTTTTTGCTTGTTCTTCATTTGCTCGCAGGAAATGCACCTTGTGGTCGTTATCGTGTCTCGCGGGTCAATAACCTCTCTGAGTTGGTTTAGCGATTGCTATATGCGGACGCCCTCGCACGCCAGAGTCGGATCGCCAAAGTCGATTTCCACCAAAGCGAAATCCACCATCTCATCGAAGACGGACACCTCCGCCTATCAAGTGGTATCGATTTCCGTGTTGCTCGGTGAGATTTTACGCTTTTCGTAGTTTAGATCGAGTCCGTTCTTCATACCTATAGTCCACGAAAAAGCCAAAAAATTAGGGTTAGTTCATCCCATCCAACCAATCTGAGCCTTTGCATAATCATTTCAGATTTGCTTTGTTGAATTTGCGTTGCATCGCCGTGTCAAGTTGCTGGTCTTAGCGCCTAGTCTTTTAGAGTTTCGAGTTCTGCTCACAAAGTTGTCGTCGCCACGCCATATACCACCACCACATATTCACCGCCAATCAATCCATATACGCCACCACATATCCGCCGCCATCACGCCCATCCGAGTCCACTCGCAACATATATCCGCCACCATCCGAAGTTCCACCAGATTCATCTCCGCCACCATCCGAAGTTCCACCAGATTCATCTCCGCCACCAATTCGAAGTTCCACCAGATTCATCCCCGCCACCCGTCCGAAGTTCCATCGATTCATCTCCGCCACCAGTCCTAGTCCGAGTCCAAGAATTGTTGCATTGTTTTCGATTTCTAGATCACGCGACATTCGAATCGTGATAATGAGGACTCCCAACTTCCGAGCCATCCGCAGAATGAAAATAGTTCCAGCTTCAAAAAAACTACGCCCGAAAATTTGCTAGGCAGTTTTAGACCATTTGTAGACTTTTTCGAAAAAAATTTGTTATGAGCAAAAAAAAGAGGAAAAATGTGCAAAAAAAAGAAAAAAAGAGAAAAAATTCAGAGTGTGCTCCTCCCTTGTTTACGTGTCACCACCGTGATTTTGTTGGTGTTCTAGGCTCGCCCTCTAGCATGCCTAGCCTAGGACCAGACAAGACTCATCGCTGAGCATTTATTCAACTTTGCATCTCTCAATTGATTATTGTCAATCTTTTTGCTACCATATTATAAGCCTTCCCAGCTCCACATACATCTACGCCGTATGCTCAACTCTCCCCGTAATCGCTTCTATCCAAGCTTTCGAGTTTTGACTACAACGATTGCCGATCACCGTCGCCGGGTAAGAACTGTAAGAATTTGAGATTTGCTTGACGGGTTTGTGATACACCACCACCACTTCTTAGTACTCAGAGGATCATATTCTTCTGTGTTTCTATTTGTCGCTAACCATGGTAGGATCACAAGTCGATGAGACTGATTGGGAGAACCTCGATTTAACAAACAACTACATGATAAATTTCAGCAAATGATGAGTGGACAGTGCAAGATGTGCTAAACAGATTTGACGAGGCCATGGAGAAGATAGATGGCATTGAGAAGACGCTTGAAACAAAGCTTGATAGCAAGTTTGATGAATTGCTCGCTTTTTCCACAACCACCGCCGGCTGCACCTATCGCACTCTCGCAATGACAACAACTACGCCCTTCCGAATCAGATGGACGAGCTCAGCAGGTTCCTATTGAGCCAGACAAAATTCTGGTGCCGATGCTATCGCTGTTGGTGCTTTTGGCTATCGCCATCGCTGCTCCGGTTCCGAGGAGGATGATTATGTGGGATTACGAGGATGAGGTTGATCAACATCGTAACTACGGCAACCACCAAAGACCACAACCACCAGGTCATCCACATGCAAATAATGGCAATGTTAGGGCTCCTCAGTACGAGATCATGACCATCTCCCTAAACTGAAATTGAATATTCCACCATTTGAGGGTAGATATGTTCCTGATATATATCTTACTTGGGAGTTAGAAACCGAACAACGATTTACATGTTTACAATATCCCGAGGAGAGACGTGTTCTCGCCGCTGCTTGTGCTTTCACTAGCTTTGCATGTGTTTGGTGGTCCAACATTGTAGATTATATCCTGCTCCAGCTACTTGGGCTGCTTTGAAAACTGCTATGCGACTCATTGGGTTCCACCATATTATCAACGGAATTGCTTCAAAAATTGCAGCGCTTAAGACAAGGAAAAATTCTGTAGAAGAATATTATCGTGAATTACAAACCGCTTGATTAGATGTGGTATTGTTGAGGAGAATGAAGCTATGCTTGCACGCTTTCGGGTGGATTAAATAGAGAGATTCGCACCATTCTAGACTATAAGGATTATAATAATATCACTGCTTATTCCATCTTGCTTGTAAAGCTGAACGTGAAGTGCAGGATCGATGTGCATTGGCGCGACTAACTTTTTCTCGCAGTGGACCTTCATCATGGACACCACGTGCATCATCTACTTCCACACGCTTCGCTACACCGCACCTCCGCTTCGGTGCCACCTCCAACCGTGATACACGAAAGCAGGCCCAACCACCACTATCCGTCAAGAGCACACCGCCGGACCTGCACAGAGCTCTTCTTCTTCCATGGCGCAACAGGCACACAAGTGATATTATTTGTCGTCATGTAAGGAAGAGGACCTTTATGCAGAGAATGCAAATCTCAGCGCAGTGATGATTGCTACCGAGGATGGTGGGTATGAGTCCGCTTAGTGACTATGATGAGGAGACTTTGGCTCTTATTACACATGAGGAACACGGTGGAGATGATTCTGATCATGAGACACAATACATGGCTGTCAAGATGCCGACAGTATGAATGTTTAGTTGCTCAACGTGTTTTGAGTGTGCAGGTTACACAAGTCGAGCAAAATCAGAGGCATAATTTGTTCCATACAAAGGAGTTGTGAAGGAACGCTCTATTCGTGGTCATCATAGATGGAGGGAGCTGCAACAACTTGGCTAGCATGGAGATGGTGGAGAAGCTATCTCTCACCACAAGACCACATCCACATCCTTACTACATCCAATGGTTCAACAACAATGCAAGGTTAAGGTAACACGACTGCTCGTGTGCATTTTGGTATCTCTACATATGCTGATTATGTTGATTGTGATGTGGTACCTATGCAAGCATGTTCCTTATTACTTGGTAGACCATGGCAATTTGATAAAAATTTCAGACACCATGGTAGAAACAATCAAGATACTCTTGTTCATAGGATAAAATATTACTTTGCTTCCTATGACTCCTGATTCCATTTTGAAAGATGATATTAATAGAGCTAATAAAGCAAAACAGAGAAAAATAAGAGTGAAAATCAGATTGTGGCAAAAGAATTTGAGCAACACATGAAGCCTAATAATAAACCATCTACTGTTGCTTCAAATTAAATTGAAAAGTGCATGTTTACTTGCCACCAAATCTGATATTGATGAGCTAGATTTTAGCAAATCTGTTTGCTATGCTTTTGTGTGCAAAGAGGCATTATTTTCATTCGAGGACGTGTTTTCCTCTTTGCCCCCCGCTGTCACTAACATTTTGCAGGAGTTCACGACATCTTTCCACAAGACGGTCACCGGATTACCACCTATTCGAGGGATTGAGCATCAAATTGACTTAATTCCCGTGCATCATTACCCAACCGCACCATACCGCATCAATCCAGAGGAGACGAAGGAGATTATGCGCCAAGTTCAGAGCTGCTCGACAAAGGTTATATACGCTAATCCTTTAGTCCTTGTGCTGTTCCTATTATTCTAGTGCCGAAAAGGATGGTACATCACGATGTGTGTTGATTGTAGAGGCATTAATAATATTACTATTTGTTATCGCCACCCTATTCCTAGGCTAGATGATATGCTTGATGAATTGAGTGGCTCCACAATATTCTCCAAAGTTGATTTATGAGTGGATACCATCAAATTCGTATGAAATTGGGAGATGAATGGAAAACAGCATTTAAAACTAAGTTTGGATTATATGAGTGGTTAGTCATGCCTTTGGGTTAACTAATGCACCTAGTACTTTCATGAGATTAATGAACTAAGTTTTACGTGCTTTCATTGACGATTTGTGGTAGTCTATTTTGATGATATACTGATTTATAGCAAATCTTTGGAAGAACATTTGGAACATTTATGTGCTGTTTTTAATGCTCTACGTGATGCACGCTTGTTTGGTAACCTTGGGAAGTGCACCTTTGCAATCGATCGAGTATCTTTTCTTGGCTATGTTGTTACTCCACAGGAATTGAAGTTGATAAAGCCAAGATTGAAGCTATTGAGAGTTGGCCGCAGCCCAAAACGGTCACACAAGTGAGGAGTTTCTTGGCCTTGCTGGTTTCTATAGGCGCTTTGTGAGAGATTTCAGCACCATTGCTGCACCTCTCAACGAGCTTACAAAGAAGGATGTGCCTTTTGTTTGGGGTACCGCACAGAAGAAGCCTTCACGGTATTGAAAGCTAAGTTGACACATGCCCTTTACTCCAACTTCCCGATTTTAATAAGACTTTTGAGCTTGAATGTGATGCTAGTGGAATTGGATTAGAGGTGTGTTATTACAAGATGGCAAACCTGTTGCATACTTTTCCTAAAAATTGAGGGCCTAGTTTGAACTATTCTACTTATGATAAAGAATTATATGCTCTTGTTTGGACTTTAGAGACATGGCAACATTATTTATGGCCCAAAGAATTTGTTATACATTCTGATCATGAATCTTTGAAACATATTAAAAGTCAAGCTAAACTGAATCGAGACATGCTAAATGGGTTGAATTCATTGAGACTTTCCTTATGTCATTAAACACAAGAAGGGTAAAGAAAATGTTATTGCCGATGCATTGTCTCGTCGTTATACTATGCTTTCACAACTTGACTTTAGAATATTTGGTTTGGAGACCATCAAAGATCAATATGTGCATGATGCTGAATTTAGCGATGTATTGCAGAATTGTAAAGAAGGTAGAACATGGAACAAGTTCGTCGTTAATGATGGATTTGTGTTTCGCTCTAACAAGCTATGCATTCCAGCTAGCTCCGCTCGTTTTCTATTGTTGCAGGAGGCGATGGAGGAGGACTAATGGGACACTTTGGCGTGAAGAAGACGGAGGACGATTTGCTACACATTTCTTTTGGCCAAAGATGCGACGGATGTTGAGCGCTTTATTGCTCGCTGCACTACATGTCAAAAAGCTAAGTCACGACTCAATCCTCATGGTTTATATATGCCTTTGCTCGTGCCTAGTGTTCCTTGGGAGGATATATCTATGGACTTTGTTTTAGGTTTACCTCTAACAAAGAAGGGAGGGATAGCATATTTGTTGTCGTGGAAAGATTCTCAAAATGGCACACTTTATACCATGTCATAAAAGCGATGATGTCATAATGTTGCTGATTTGTACTTTCGTGAAATTATTCGCTTGCATGGTGTGCCAAATACTATTGTTTCAGATCGTGATACTAAATTTCTTAGTCACTTTTGGAGATGTTTATGGGCTGTTGGGGACTAAACTGCTTTTAGTACTACTTGTCACCCCAAACCGATGGATAAACCAAGTAGTCAATAGAACATTGTCTACTATGCTTAGGGCTGTTCTAAAGAATAATAAGAAAATGTGGGAGGAATGCTTGCCTCATATTGAATTTGCTTATAATCGCTCATTGCATTCTACTACTAAGATGTGCCCTTTTGAAGTTGTGTATGGTTTCCTACCTCGTGCACCTATTGATTTGTCGCTTCTTCCATCTTCGGAGAAGGTTAATTTTGATGCTAAAGAACGTGCTGAATTGATTTTAAAATGCATGAGTTAACTAAGGAAAACATTGAGTGTATGAATGCTAAATATAAACTTGTCGGAGATAAGGGTAGAAAACATGTTGTGTTTGCACCGGAGATCTTATTTGGTTACATTTATGTAAGGGTAGATTTCGATTTGCACAAATCAAAGCTAATGCCACGTGTCTGCTGGTCCCTTTAAGGTGTTGGAGAAACTAAATGATAATGCATATAAACTTGAGCTGCCTCGCAGATTTTGGGGTTAGTCCCACTTTTAACATTGCAGATTTGAAGCCATATTTGGGTGAGTAAGATGAACTTCCGTCGAGGACGACTTCATTTCAAGAAGGGAGGATGATGAGGACATCAATACCATTGTTACACCCACAGCCCTCGCCGCTATACATACCGGACCAATTACTAGAGCTCACAAGACGCCAACTAAATTACTGTGTACTTTCGCTTGGTAATGATTCTAATGTTCATGAGAATATGATGCTGCTTAAATTGGATACATTTGTCTTGCTTACAAATGAAGGGCCTAGCTTGGAGAAGGATGAACATTGAGCAAGAACAAGCATGGAGATGATGGCATGCTAAGGGGAACAAGAACGGAGTTACAAGTGATGATTTCAGACTTTGAAGCCACCATAATGAGTGCATGAGCCTTGGACGAAATATACAAGATGCCACTTCAAATTTCGTCCAGAGGCTATTCTAGGTGTCACACACCTTATTATTGGGCCAGGCCCATGTAATTTGGAAATACATAAGTATAGGCTATTTTAGAGTCCGTATGTGTGGGGAACAAGAGATAGGGTTAGTTTCGACCCTCCACCAAGGGCCACGAAATTCACCCCTCTTCCTCCATATATACAACCCTTAGGGCACCGCTTAGACTTTGGGTTCTGTTTAGATTAAAAGTTCGCCATAGCTGCAACTTCGCAGCATTTCGCTTGTGTTCAACGACTGCATAAAGGCGCCACGTAACCCCACCTTGATCAATAAAGCTTTCATCTTATATTCGCAATATCCAGATTGCAATCTCAGCTTGCTTGTTCTTCGCTTGCTCGCAGGAAATGACCTCGTGGTCGTTGATCGTGTTCGCGTGGTCAATAACCTCTCGGTTGGTTTAGCGATTGCTATATGCTGACGCCCTCGCACGTCAGAGTCGGATCGCCAAAGTCGACTTCCACCAAAGCTAAATCCACCATCTCATCGAAGACGGACACCTCCGATCTATCACCTTTTGTTCTTGGCTTTCACGCTGCGGAGTTACAAATTGCCATACGGTGAAAACAAGGAGAATAAGGCATATAGTCAGCTGGATTTTCTTCAATTTACGGCCAAATGAGATTTCTGATCATAGAGCATCCGCAGAAGGTACGCTTTGTCTCTACCAGGGGGCTAATGTCTCTAAGAAACATAATCTCTCGAATTTCCTTCAAAAGGAAGTGCCAATGGGTTCGTAAACTTGTCCGAAAACAGCAACAAATGATGTTCTTTGACTTTCGTACAAAAAAGTCCTTCTTAAGGCTGAATTTGAGGGTACTCCGCCACCGCGCAAGCGGGAGTATTTTTGATTCGCGCGCTTTTGCCCGACCGCCCAAAATTTCTTGTCCTCTATAGTGAGATATCGCTTCCACATATATATTGACCGATGCCAGAATGCCCTTTTGTTCTTGGCTTTGATGCGCATGAGTTACAAAGATGCCATACGGCTAAAACAAGGAGAATACGGATATAGTCACTGGATTTTCTTCAATTTACTTTACCAAATGAGATCGCCTTGATCATAGAGCATCTGCAGAAAGCTACGTTTGTCCCTACCAGGGTGGCTAATGTCTATAAGCAACATAATCTCTCGAATTTCCTTCAAAAGGAATTGCTAATGGGTGCAGAAACTTGTCTGGAAAACAGCGATGAATGATGTTCTTTGACTTTCAGGGCCAAAAATTCCTGCTTAAGGCTGAATTTGAGGGTACTCCGGGCCTCCTGGCGTAAGCGGGGGGTATCTTTTGGATTCGCACGCTCGCCGGGAGCAGTTTATGTACATGTGGGTCCGACACGGACTCCGAATGACAAAATTATGACCGTTTTAGTGAACATCTCTCCATTCTATGGCAGTCCTTAAAAGTACTACATTTTCTCATGCGCTTTTTGCCTGACTGCCCCAAAATTTCTTGTCCTCTATAGTGGAGATATCGTTTCCACATATATATTGACCGATGCCAGGAATGCCCTTTTGTTCTTGGCTTTCACGCGCATGAGTTACAGCATGCCATCCGGAGAAAACAAGGAGAATAAGGCATATATCCGCTGGATTTTCTTCAATTTACGACCAAATGGGATTACCCGGATCATAGAGCATCTGCAGAAAGGTACGCTTGTCCCTACCAGGGGGCTAATGTCTATAATCAACATAATCTCTCGAATTTCCTTCAAAAGGAAGTGTGATGTAGGGTGGAACCCTAATTCGTCGATCTTTCACGTTTGGAGGGGATCCTACGGAGGGGACACGAAGAACGCGCGGAAGAACGAGAGGAAATCACGGGGAAGAACGAGAGACACTCAATGATAAGAGATCAATCACACAAGGTCTAGATCATCAAGCACGAGTGAGGTCCAAAATCAACAAAGGAAAGATACAAAGGTAGCCTTTCTTCTCCCGGAGGAGGTCTTGCATCGACGAGGGATCTTCCCTAGGTAGGGTCTTGAATCAATGGATCTTCCCAGACGGAGGTCCCGATCTCCGAGGAGAAGTACCGTGGATGAGCAAAGGCTCTCACACACAAATATGAGCTAATCCAATGCTAAGTCTCAAAGTGAGGAGAGGGGTCCTATATAGAGTCTGGGGCAAGGGGCACATGGGCTCAGCCAACACGCCAAGACAAAGCGCTGGCCGGATGATCCGGCGACGGTCCGGATGATCCGGCTTGTCCGGATGATCCGTGGGGCCCGGATGGTCCGGTGCTCACTGGTGGCGGCGCAGGCCGGACGTCCGGCCGGCGGTCCGGATGTCCGGGGATCCGGATGATCCGGGCCGGGTCCGATGATCCGGCTTCAGCGTGGAGGTTCTGCTGCTTTTGGTCGATGAAGCTGATCGTCCGGACCGGGTCCGGATCATCCGGCTCGTCTCGATCGTCTGCCTCCGTCCGGATCGTCCGCCTCCCTCGTCCTGGTTGCTTTCCTCTCCGCTCACAGATGTCTTCCGCTTCCGATTCTCCTTGCTTCCTAGCCTCTTCATGGTCGACTCTTGGTGCCCGAGTATGCATAGAGTTTCCGCTTGAGGTAGTAACCATGTCTCATGTGAATCAAGGAGAGTTGTGAGAGGAGTGATGTCACCTCGGTTTCAAGGGCTCTTGCACGTGCTCGAGTCATCGGTCCTTGTGGTGTTGTAGGTGTTGATGTAGAGTCCATGGGGATGATGGAAGGATGCTCCGCATCAAAGTGCCTATGGGTTCAGAAACTTGTCTTAAAAACAGCGATCGATGATGATCTTTGACTTTCAGGCCAAAAGTCCCGCTTAAGGTCAGATTTCAGTACTGGCCTCTCCGCGCAAGCTGGGAGTATTTTGATGAGGACATCAATCCCATTGTTACACCCACAGCCCCTCATCGCTACATATACCGACCAATTACTAGAGCACGCTACCGCCAATTAAATTATCCGGTACTTTCATTTCTTGGTAATGATTCTAATGTTCATGAGAATATGATGTCGCTTAAATTGGATACATTTGTTTTGCTTACAAATGAAGGTCCTAGCTTGGAGAAGGATGGACATTGGAGCACTAACAAGCATGGAGATGATGGCATGCTAAGGGGAACAAGAACGGAGTTACAAGTGATGATTTCAGACTTTGAAGCCACCATAATGGTGCATGAAGCCTTGGACGAAATATACAAGATGCCACTTCATAAGTTTCGTCCCGGCTATTCTAGGTGTCACAATACCTTATTATTGGGCCAGGCCCATGTAATTTCGAAATACATACGATAGGCTATTTTTAGAGTCCGTATGTGGGGGAACAAGAGATAGGGCTGATTTCGACCCTCCACCAAGGGCCACGAAATTCCTCTTCCTCCATATATACAGCCCTTAGGGCACCGCTAGACTTTGGGTTTTGTTTAGATTAAAGTTCGCCATAGCTGCAACTTCGCTGCATTTCGCTTGTGTTCAACAACCGCATAAAGACGCCTCGTAACCCCACCTTGATAAATAAAGCTTTCATCTTATATTCGCAATATCCAGATTGCAATCTCAGCTTGCTTGTTCTTCGCTTGCTTGCAGGAAATAGACCTCGTGGTCGTTGATCGTGTTCGCGTGGTCAATAACCTCTCTGAGTTGGTTTAGCGACATAAGGCGCGACGCCCTCGCAGACGTCAGAGTCGATCGCCAAAGTCGATTTCCACCTAAGCGATATCCATCATCTCATCGAAAGACGGGACACCTTTGCCTCTATCAAGTGGTATTAGATTTCCAGGTTGCTCGGTGAGATTTTATAGTTTTTCGTAGTTTAGATCGAGTTTGTTCTTCATATCTATAGTCCACGAAAAAGCCAAAAAAATTATTAGGGTTAGTTCATCCCATCCGAACCAATCTGAGCCTTTGCATAATCTTTTCTGTGTTTGCTTTGTTGAATTTGCAGCTGCATCGCCGTGTCAAGTTGCTGGTCTTAGCGCCTAGTCTTTTAGAGTTTCGAGTTCTGCTCACAAAGTTGTCACGCCGCCACCGCATATATCACCACCGATCATCATCATCGCCGCTGCCATATACCACCACCACATATTCACCGCCAATCCGAATCCATATACGCCACCACATATCCGCCGCCATCACGCCAATCCGAGTCCACCCGCAACATATATCCGCCACCGTCCGAAGTTCCACTGATTCAGCCCGCCACCATCCGAAGTTCCACCAGATTCATCTCCGCCACCACCCTATTCCGAGTCCAAGATTTTGTTACTCGCTTTGGTTTTCCAGATCACGCCATACTCCGAAGTCGGGACAGAGAAGGACTCCTAACTTCCGTATACCCGCAGAGAGAAATAGTTCCAAATTCAATAAAAACTAAGTCCGGGAAATTCGCTAGGCAGTTTTAGACCATTTGTAGACTTTTTCGAAAAAAATTGTTGCAGAGCAAAAAAAGAGGAAAAAAGTGCAAAAAAGGAAAAAGAGAAAAATTCAGAGTGTGCTCCTCCCTTGTTTACGTGTCGCCGTGTGATTTTGTTGGTGTTCTAGGCTCGCCTCTAGCACAGCCTAGCCTAGGACCAGACAAAGACTGTCAGCTGAGCGCTTATTCAACTTTGCATCTCTAAATTGATTATTGTCAATCTTTTTGCTACCATATTATAAGCCTTCTCGATGTAGGGTGGAACCCTAATTGCCGATCTTTCACGCTTGAGGGGATCCTACGGAGGGAACACGAAGAACGCATGAAGAACGGAGGAAACACGGGGAAACGAGAGGAAATCACTCAACCAACAAGGAATCGATCACACAAGTGCTAGATCAACATACACACATGAGATCCACAAGATACATAGTCAACTAGGGTAAGGATACAAAGGAACTGCTCATCTCCAAGAGGAGGCCTTGATGTTCTTCCCCAGATAGGGGCCTTGAATCCACGAGGGATCTTCCCTAGGTAGGGTCTTGAATCCAATGGATCTTCTCCTAGACGGAGGTCCCGATCTCCGAGGAGAAGTACCGTGGATGAGCAAAGGCTCTCACACACAAATATGAGCTAATCCAATGCCGAGTCTCAAAGTGAGGAGAGGGGTCCTATATATAGAGTCTGGGCGAGGGGCACATGGGCTCAGCCAACACGCCACAAGACAAAGGCCGACGGATGATCCGGACGAGGGTCCGGATGATCCGGCCGGTCCGGATGATCCGGTGGAGTCCTGATGAGCCGGAGGGTCGGTTGGTGGCGGCGACGGGCCGGATGACCGGCTGAGGTCCGGACGTCTGGCGGGTTCGGATGATCCGCCTGGGTCCGGATGATCCGCTTGAGCGTGGAGGTTCTGCTGTTTTCGCCGATGAAGCTGATCGCCCGACCGGGTCCGGATCATCCGGCGCTGTCCGGATTGTCTGGCCTCCGTCCGATCGCCCGCCTCTTCGGGTCCTGGTTGCTTTTTCCTCTCCGCTTCAAGGTGTCTTCCGCTTCTATTCTCCTTGCTTCCTAGCTTCTTCATGGTCGACTCTTTGGTGCCCGAGTATGCATAGAGTTTCCGCCAGGCAAGAACTATGTCTCATCCGAATCAAGGAGAGTTGTGAGAGGAGTGATGTCACCTGGTTTCAAGAGCTCTTGCACGTGCTCGAGTCATCGGTCCTTGTGGTGTTGTAGGTGTTGATGTAGAGTCCATGGGGATGATGGAAGGATGCTCCGCATCACCTTCCGAGCTCCACATACATCTACGCCGCATGCTTGACTCTCCCCGTAATCGCCTATCCAAGCTTTGAGAGTTTTGACTACAACGGTTGCCGATCACCACCGCTGCCGGGTAAGAACCGTAAGAATTTGAGATTTGCTTCACGGGTTTGTGATACACCACCACCACTTCTTAGTAGTCTCAGAGGATCATATTCTTGTGTGTTTCTATTTGTCGCTAACCATGGTAGGATCACAAGCCAATGAGACTGATTGGGAGAACTCCGATTAACAAACAACTACATGATAAATTTCAGCAAATGATGAGTGGACAAAAAGATGTGCTAAACAGATTTGACGAGGCCATGGAGAAGATAGATGACATTGAGAAGACGTCAAACAAAGCTTGATAGCAAGTTTAATGTAACGCCTTGACACACCCGCCGGTGGTCAGCATTCTCGGCGGGATCTAGACCGCCCCACAGATCAATACTAGTCTTTTCTCGCACACTTTGTCCTCACTCATGCGCACTCCGGAGCAACTTTCGGCCGGTCACCCATCCCGAGACTACTCCAAGCCGAGCACGCTTAACTTTGGAGTTCGACCGAATGGGCTCCTTAAAAGAAGGAATTCCTTATTGATATGAGTAGTCTATCATCCCTAATAAGCCGTGATATCACATACACCCACACTCGAGGAACCGACGCCCTTGTCGGGCCACAGAACGCTCCTCTGGCACAACCGCTCAGGCATCCAAATCCGATACATGTGCCATGCCGTGTGCCACGACGGGTCACAAACGCCATGAACAACATGACCACAAGACCGTCCGCGAACCATCCGTAAACCGCGAGGGTCGGCTCTGATACCAACTTGTAACGCCTTCAATGCGGTTATGCCTCTAAGTCGTGCTTCGACACGTGGGAGCTATAGCCGCATCGAGGGCGTTACATTTAATGCATTGCTCGTGCGTTTTCCACAACCACCCCCGGCTGCACCTATCGCACCTCTGCAACAACAACAACTACAACAACGACCCCTGCCGAATCAGGATGGACGAGCACAGCGGTTCCTCGTTGAGCCAGACAAAATTCGGTGCCGCTGCCATCGCTGTTGGTGCTTCAGAGCTCCCCGCTGTTATCGCAGAGGTGGAGGACCATTATGAGGATGAGGTTGATCAAAATCGAACCACGTGCAGCCACCAAAGACCACCACCAAGCAGGTCGACCTCAGTATATATTCGCCATGTAGGCCTGCACTACCACCTCAGTACGAGATAATGATGAGGACATCAATACCATATACGAGACCAATTACTAGAGCTCACAAGACGCCAATTAAATTACCGGTACTTTCGCTTGGTAATGATTCTAATGTTCATGAGAATATGATGCTGCTTAAATTGGATACATTTGTTTTGCTTACAAATGAAGGGCCTAGCTTGGAGAAGGATGAACATTGAGCAAGAACACGATGGAGTTGATGGCATGCAAGGGATCAAGAACGGAGTTACAAGTGATGATTTCAGGACTTTAAGCCACCATAAGGAGTGCATGAAGCCTTGGACGAAATATACAAGATGCCACTTCATAATATTCGTCCATAGGCTATTCTAGGTGCGGCACACCTTATTATTGGGCCAGCCCATGTAATTTCGAAATACATAAGTATAGGCTATTTTAGAGTCCGATGTGATGAGGACATGAGTACCTTGTATATGACCAAAAATATTGCATACATGCATATTTGTCGTGTGATTTCTAGTGCAAACTATTCAATAATCTATTTATGTTATCCGAACAAAAATACTTCACACACTTTTGTGTTTTGTCTAATTGCAGGTGTATGGGACATTTGTACAATCCACATAAGAAGATAAGGAAGAAAGAGATGTTTATTTGCTGTTCAAAAGTCCTCTCACGTCACTTTTGGCCCAAGAGAAGATAGAGTCCAAGTCTCTCATGTTCTGATTCAGATTCGACCGCACAGACATACCTGACTCAAAACGCCAACAACTTTTTCATACGGATTCCGAATTGGGTGATTCTTTTTTTGTTGGAAAGTAGATTTCATGCTCTTTCCAGCACAATTGGAATCACCTTAAAATCCGTCCGGAGCGTTGAGTTGTGGACAAAACAATCTGACGCTGCACCAGAATCCGAGTCAAACTACAAGTCCAAAGGTGTTACGTCACCTCCACTTGGGCCCATTGGCCTTGTACGACCTAGGGTTAGTTTTAGGCTGCCTTGGGACGTCCTCCCACCTCCTTGGCCGCCACCCTTGCTCCTATATAAGTAGATCCATCTAGTAGCTTTTCGCTTGGGATTTGTTTAGTTAAAGTTAGCCATTGCAACTTCGTACTTCGCTTGTGTCCAACGCACTGCACCAAGACCACTTACGGATCCCCACCTTTATCAATACTTCATACATACCGCAATATTCAGATTGCTTTTATCATATTCTTGCTTGTTCTTCGATTGCTTGCAGGAATAGACCTTCGTGGTCAGGTTGATCGTGCTCCAAATAAGGATCAATAACCTCTCGGAGTTGGTTTAGCGATTGCTAAGGCGCAACATCGCACGCTTGTAGTCGGATCGCCAAAGTCGCTCCACCAAATCGATAGTTATCATCTCATCGAAAGATCGACACCCCGCCTATCAAGATGATGAGGACATGAGTACTTTGTATATGACCAAAATATTGCATACATGCATATTTGTCGTGATTTCTAGTGCAAACTATTCAATAATCTATTTATGTTATCCGAACAAAAATACTTCACACACTTTTGTGTTTTGTCTAATTGCAGGTGTATGGGACATTTGTACAATCCACATAAGAAGATAAGGAAGAAAGAGATGTTTATTTGCTGTTCAAAAAGTCCTCTCACGTCACTTTTGGCCCAAGAGAAGATAGAGTCCAAGTCTCTCACGTTCTGGATTCAGATTCGGACTGCACAGACATACCTGACTCAAAACGCCAACAACTTTTTCATACGGATTCGAATTGGGTGATTCTTTTTTGTTGGAAAGTAGATTTCATGCTCTTTCCAGCACAATTGAATCACCTTAAAATCCGTCCGGAGCGTTGAGTTGTGGACAAAACAATCTGACGCTGCACCAGAATCCGAGTCAAACCACAAGTCCAAAGGTGTTACGTCACCTCCACTTGGGCCCATTGGCCTTGTACGACCTAGGGTTAGTTTTAGGCTGCCTTGGGACGTCCTCCCACCTCCTTGGCCGCCACCCCTGCTCCTATATAAGTAGATCCATCTAGTAGCTTTTCGGATTTGTTTAGTTAAAGTTAGCCATTGCAACTTCGTACTTCGCTTGTGTCCAACGACCAGCACCAAGACCACTTACGGATCCCCACCTTTATCAATACTTCATACATACCGCAATATTCAGATTGCTTTTATCATATTCTTGCTTGTTCTTCGATTGCTTGCAGGAATAGACCTTCGTGGTCGTTGATCGTGCTCCAGCGTGATCAATAACCTCTCGGAGTTGGTTTAGCGATTGCTAAGGCGCAACATCGCACGCTTGTAGTCGGATCGCCAAAGTCGCTCCACCAAATCGATAGTTATCATCTCATCGAAAGATCGGGACACCCCGCCTCTATCAAGTGGTATCAGAGCACATGAATAGATGAGTAACTTGCATAGTTCATAAAATCTAAATCCAACAAATTAGCACAAGAACTAGAAGGCATGAAAATATTACAACTCAGTTTGCACATATAAGTGAAACTCTTATTTATTTCAAAAGATTGACAATGTTCATCATTAAACCATCCCAACATTGGTGAATAAACCTTATTTGAATCAAATTTACATGCTACAACATGCTTAGATAAGCAAACATGCAATGAGTCATTCGACACGTAATCATCACCAAGATTAGAGGTCATATCAAAACGATTAAACATTGATTCTTTGCATCAACAGTTAATTCAATTGTTGTTGGTATTTCAGTTGTTTGATCACATGGTGATGCGGAGCATCCTACGGACATCACCATGTCAAGAGTCCGCTTGGCAAGTGACACGCATGCACTTACTTCTCATACATAAAGGTGAATCTTCTCCTTACACGTGTTCACTTGACCCTTTGAGGATGGTATACTACTTGACACTCCACTGTGCATGCATAGGTATTGTCGGAGCTTCACGCACGACGAGGAGGAGTGCAAGCGCCAAGGAACACCTACACCGTCTGCGAGGGAAGCATGGAAGCTTAAGACGGAAGAAGAAGGACCTGCCTAGTTCAGAAGGGCGGTATTATCACTTCAAAGTAAGCGGTATTATCATTGCGGTATTATCACTTAAAGCAAGCGGTATTATCGCTAAGCGGTACTACCGCCCATGAGTCCGAGTACTACCGCCTGCCAGAAGCAGCAGCAAGGGCCTTGGCCTTGTATCCTCCCCCACTTACCCCTTCGTGGCTTAGACTATAAATAGACCACCTCCTCCTTTCTAGGGTTAGCAAATATGATAGCTCATTCTTAGGTGAGCTTTGCTCCTACCTCTACTCTTGAGAGAGAGATTACCACTCCCATGGAGTTCAAGACCTCCATGTGAGAAGATCCTCATGGATATCATCGAGACCCCTTGAGGGAAGATCCATCTAGGATATCATCAAGACCTCCTCTTGGAGATGAACCTTACCTTGTATCTTTCCCTTTGTTGTTCATGTACCTTGTGGTCTTGTGTGTTTGATTGTCTAGTGGATGTGTGATTTGGACTTGTTCTTGAGTGTTTCCTCAGATTTCTCTCCGCTCTTCCCCGTGTTCATCGTGTTCTCCGTGAGGATCCCTCCAAACGTGAAAGATCGATTTAATTAGGGTTCCACCCACATCATATGGTATCGTGAGCCAGGTTGATCACGCTTTTGGAGCCCCTACCCGTGTTTTCTAGCTTGATTTTGTTGTTTTCGCCCTAAATTGAAAATCCCCACCAAAAAATAGCCCCAAAATTTTTTGTGATTTGTTGGTTTGATGATGTTTTGTTGATTTTGATCCATGGATTTGCTTGGTTTCAAGTGGATCTAGCATCTCCCAAGTTTCACCTCTTTTCATCCACGAAATCCATCAAATTTTGCCCCAAATCATCTTTTTCCGCCCCAAAATCGCGCCACGATCCGATCTGTGAAAAATCCGTCACGAGCGGTACTACTGCCTAGAGAGCGGTACTACCGCTGAGAACCTCAAGCGGTACTACCGCCCCACGAACGGTACTACCGCCAGGCCCTGTTCCGCCCGAAACAGTCGAAAATCTCGACACGAGCGGTACTACTGCTCTCCTGAGCGGTACTACCGCCCTGGCCAGTTTCAGCTTCCGAGTTTCACCGTTTTGCCCATAACTTCCACATCCGAGTCCGATTTTCGTTTTAGCTCGTTGAGAAGCTATTGACATTCTCCTTCCTCCTAGATAGGTTACAACATCATTTGACACCATCACATTTGATGAATTTTGGCATCTTTGCCTAGGGCTTCCACCACAACATCCGTGATAACCACCACCGACTTCCGCAACCTAACCCATTTTGTTCCTTATAGCATTAGTGGTTGTTTGAGTTGCGATTTGAGTCTCCTAAGGTGTTTAGGCTACTTAGGACGGTTGCTTCTTCATCAACCACCACCACCACCACTTCCACATAACCTTGCCCACCATACACTTCCGACAACCCAACTTAACCCAATAGTTGTTTGAGCTTATTTGAGTTGTGGCTTGTGTCTCCTAAGGTGTTTCGGCTACTTAGGGACCGTGTGCTTCCAACTCTTACACCGTATAGCCCATCATCCCACTTCCGCATTGCCAAGTGCATACCACCACCGCTTTCCGCTACCACCATTTTGACATTTGTCATTTGAGATTTTGAGTTTGCGGTTTTTCCGCTTCCTAAGGTGTTTCGCTACTTAGGACGAGTCTCCATCATCTTGGTATCTACACCAAGAACACCGCCACTCATCATCACAAAGGACGGTAACCTCGATTTACACCTTTGTATATTCCCTGCAATTGCATTGTTAACCCCTAGCCCATTTTATGCTATTTGCCTATCGAGACTAGCCATTTGAGTATTGCCGGCAACGTTACTTGTGCACATTAGTGGTCCATAACTTCCATTGCATACATACCGTATCATATTGGTATCATATCATCCATTGTGCCTCAAGTTTGTTCCCGCATATACACAATTGCTATCTTGGTTTGTGCATTGTACAAAAGTGGCCATATAGAAAAAAAAAGAAAGAGAAAAAGCTTTTAAGCAAAAAGAGAGCAAAGAGCTCGTGAGCAAGTGCCATAGCATCATACCACCATTGCAAATAAGAGCCATACCAAAATCTACATCATATGATATCATGCTTGAGAGAAACACCGGGAACCATACATACATAGCATACTTGGGATAGAATATCCATTTTGCATATTATAGGTTGTGCACAAGTGTCGATCCGCCTATTGAGCAATCGTATTAGCTGCTCTCTTGAGTTGTGCAACACGAGCGCTTTTGGTGGATTCCACATTTTGAGCTCATTCCTTGGTTGCACGACCCCATTTATCTATCTGTGTGTGTTTCCGCAGCCATTCTTTGCTATTGGTCTACTTGTTTCGCTTGCAAATTTTTGAATCTTTTTCAACATTATTGACTCTTGCTAACATTTTGCATCAAATTTTGTGCCACTATCCTCACCGAACTCTACCATAAGCCTTTACTTGTAGGTGTGAGTGAACAAGTCCGTACCAATTCCACTATTCTTTCATCTCACATTGAGTGACACGGATACATCCTCAACTTTGGGAAAAGGTAACTTGGTATTGTTTATCTCATTTCCTACTCACCTCTACTCGAGTCTTGTGATGGATAGGCAAGGCATTTCATCTTCGGTCTACAACAACAACGACGAAGTTCGATGCCATGAACAACAACTCCGACGCCAAGATGCAAGCTAAAATGGAGGAAATCAAAGCCCTCATCAAGTCCTACAAGCGATCTTCCTCATCTTCGAGAAGACGCCAAGAGCACATGCTTCCGAGCTACCATCTCCGCAAGATCACATCGCATCGACACCATCACCAACAAGAACGTGAAGGTCAAGAGCTCAACACCAACAACCGCCAACGACTTCACCATCTCCCTGGCATCTTCGCCAAGCGACTTCAAGGCATCTTCGCCACGGACATATGGCATCTTCGCCAACAAGAACCTCAAGACTACACCCAAGAGAAGCTACCCAAGCTCAAGTCCGTGACTTCCACGAGCTACTACGACCTCGACACCGACCACAAGATTCCTTTCTATGGGACTCAAGAACCCGAGGAGTACCTCGAGGGAGCGCTTGATGGACTACTACCTCAAGCTACATCAAGTTCCTCCCAAGATCAAGTGAAGTGCGCCACAAGAAACTTCCACGACTACGCATTGGCATGGTGGCTTCACACACCTTCGGAGTACTACGACATGAGTTGGCCCAAGACGAAGAAAGCTTTATGCGAGAGTTTGTACCTCCAACCTACACGGAACAACTTCGACGCCAATTGAGAACACCACCCAAGGATCCAAGTCCATCGACAAGTACTTCAAGGAGATGATGATTGCCTTATGACGAGCCGGCGCGGATTTAATTCCCCATTTCGATGAAGTTCCACTTCATGATGGGATTGCACAACGACATCTCCAAGACCATCATCCTCAAGAACTACAAGTCCATCGACGACTACTACATTGGTGCTCTCAATGAACAAGAACTCATGAAGGCCAAGGCTTCTCCACCCCAAGCAAACTTCATGCGACTCAAGCTCTCACGACAAGCATGAGGCTAGTACCACCAAGATGTCCAAGCCCGACAAGCCCCAAGACGATGCTCCTAAGTGTGACTTCACCGCCATCCCTCTTGTGGCATTGATGATGCTGAGTCTACTCCGACTCTTTTTCAAGACGGTGCGCGATTTAGTTCGACCACGGAGACCTTCAAGGACCAAGCTTTGGAGGCGAGCGACAAGGTGGCGAGCAAGGATGATGCTTCCATCTTTGGAGGCGAGAGGGATGAGGTGCCATCTTCGGCCTTCATCTACGGCGACGGTGACGAGATGATCGAGCATGGGATTTTCCCTTCGGTCATGGAGGAGAGTGATGATGTGCCATCTTCGCCTTCATCCACGGCGCGCATTTACGACGAGATGGTTGAGCATGGGATCTTCCCTTCGACCACGGCGATGTATGATGACTTGAGTGACTTGTGCCACCATATTGAGAGTGAGAGTGACTTCACCACTAGCCCCATATATGATGAGTTACCACAATTCCCATGTGAGGAGAGCCACAAACCCCACCACTTGAGTGAGATGAGTGACTCCACCATACGTGAGTTTGAGTGCACCTATTTTGAGGGAGTGAGTGAACCACCACATAGAGAGAGTGAGATAGTTGATAGGTCTTGTGAGGCCATTTGCATTTCTAACAACTTGACCTCTACCTCTATTGTGTCTTCTCATTTGGTGCTAGGTCCCATTTATGATGACGCTGCCGATCCTCGATTTACTTCGGCCCTCCCTTGGACAAGACGATGGCCATGGTGGATTATGATGCACCCCCACATGGTTCCATCAAGATGATGATATTGACCACCATTTGGTCTTTCCCACCTCACCCACACCACTTGAGTGGAATGAAAAAGGTAACATAGGTGAAGGTGATACTCTAGTCCCACTAGTGGACATTCTTGACATTGCTTGCTTGCATGATGTTGATCCACCTATTGCCATGCTTCATGCTAGTATGATTTCCCGATGCGATGATTTGCCCATTTATGATGAGTATGAAGATTCTATTGTGGAGTCTATTAGTTGTGATGCCATGTTACATAGGATTTGTTGTGACAATTCTTTAGGTCACATCATGTTTGCTAATCCGCTTGACTTGTCATATGCTATGCATGAGATCCATCATATGTCTTATTTGCAATCTCTTCATAGTGACTATGCATATGCCATTAAAATGAACCCAATTTGCACATATGGCATAGATGACAAGCCCATGGTTATTGGCATTTGTTTTTCTTGTGATGATATTGATATGCTCCCTTTGCATCATTCATCTCATATGCCATGCCATGACCACCTAGCTTCGGATATGCATTGTTTTGGATGTTGTCCATTTTCTCCATATGATGTTTCCGATATTGCTCATGAGGAGGCCCCCATAGTTTCCTCATACATGTTAGGGGAATTTGATCCATCCCATTCATTGCATGATCCCCATACTTGTTTGCACCATATGCTACCCACGAATAAACATACTATTGATGTGCCATATACTTGCATTCTCAATTTGTGTCCCCATCGTGTCATACATAACAACTATTCTTTCATGATGGATGACATGTTCCTATACCATGCATCAAATTTCTTTGAGCGATGCTTATCTTGTGTTAACTCACATCGCGCACATACACATCATGATGGATGATGTGTACATTTACCACGCCAGCACAATTTCTTTGGTTTGTGTCTCTTTGTGTAGGTACCATGAATACTTGTCAACCTCGCAATCCCACGAGTTGACAAACGAGCTTTAGAGAGCAACGATGAATTGGGATCACGTGGATTGTCTTTACCACCGTCCCCTTCGTGCAAGGACTACGCTAACTCCTCTACTTGGCTCTCACACGGCTATGGGCCATTTACCACTTCTCACATTATGCTCATTTTACCGTGTTCACTTTGCATGCTATGCTTACTTCTATGCCTTTGCCATGCAATTGTGACCCTTGCTTGCATCTACCCATGTTTCATCATTATGCTACTTATGTGTATTTGCATGCTTGGTGGAGATCCTTGTTGCTATTGCCATGTTTATCATGTGCCCCATGCTATTGTCCTCATATCTTGCTTTCATGATTGTGCTATGACATGTGAATTATTCATGCCCACTATTTGCACCAAGGACATGTTTGCCATGATTCATTCTAGTATGTCGATCTTCGCACTACTAGCATACTTGACTTGATTGCTATGATTGCTTGTTATGTTGCATCACCCATGTTCCACTACTTGCTTTCTTGGGTTGATGACATATATGCTCATGCCTCTCACATGCGTTGTCTCTTGTGTCATACTTTCTCATCTCATGCGGTTGATGACAACCATCTATATGCTTTACACATGATTCATATTGCTCGTGTCATATATCTCCATGTGTTGCCTCTCTCATGCTAGATTTGCCATGTATTGAGTGCAACAATGCTTATAGTCTTGCTCATGAGATTGCCCCCATAGCATTCTCACACATGTTTGGAGATTTTGACATATTCCTTGTGAAGCATGCTTGTCTTACCTCTTTGCACCATATACCTAGTGCCTTGAATATCGCCATTGTTGCATCATATTATTCATGCACTTGTGCTTCTAATGGTTATGTGCAAGAGAAGAGAACCATCATGATGGATGATGTGTTTATCTACCATGCGACACGCTTTTTATTTTGTTGTGTGCATGTGTAGGATACTTGGACTTCGTGGTCGACTTCCACTTCACGTGAGTTGACCATTCGAGCTCTTGAGAGCGAGCCTCATACATTCTACCACGACTCGCTTCTACACCACATTTCCTACCAGTTCGGCATTGTGAAGAATGCACAAGGACACTCTTTCAAGGTGACATCCTTCCTGAGCATGGATATTGTGGATCATACTACTTGTGTTGCTTGCACCATGAGACTTATGGGTC
Source organism: Aegilops speltoides (assembly GCA_021437245.1). Lineage (NCBI taxonomy): Eukaryota > Viridiplantae > Streptophyta > Magnoliopsida > Poales > Poaceae > Aegilops > Aegilops speltoides. Next base: position 217,181,428 of record CM038144.1, read on the forward strand.
ATCTTGGACTACTTGATTGCGCACATATTAGAGATCTTGCCTCGCCTTACCATTTTAGCATTTCCATGCTTCATTGATAGAGGCAGAGGTGTCCCGTCTTTCGATGAGATGGTGGATTTCGCTTTGGTGGAAGTCGACTTTGACGATCCGACTACGAGCGTGCGAGGACGTCGCGCCTTAGCAATCGCTAAACCAACTCCGAGAGGTTATTGACCACGCCGGAGCACGATCAACCCGACCACGAGGGTCTATTTCTCGCGAGCAAACGAAGAACAAGCAAGAAACTGAGATTGCAACTGGATATTGCGAATATAAGATGAAAGCTTTATTGATCAAGGTGGGGTTCTGTGACGCCTTTGTCCGGTCGTTGAACACAAACGGCACGCCGGGTTGCAGCTATGGCGAACTTTTGATCTAAACAAAACCTAAGTCTAAACGGTGCCCTAAGGGCTGTATATATGGAGGAAGAGGGGTGAATTTCGTGGCCCTTGGTGGAGGGGTCCAAACTAACCCTATCTCTTGTTTCCCCACACATACGGACTCTAAAAATAGCCTATACTAATGTATTTCGAAATTACATGGGCCTGGCCCAATAATAAGGTGACGAAGACCTAGAATAGCCTATGGACGAATATTATGAAGTGGCATCTTGTATATTTCGTCCAAGGCTTCATGCACTCCTTATGGTGGCTTCAAAGTCCTGAAATCATCACTTGTAACTCCGCTTTTGATCCCTCATGCATGCCATCAACTCCATGCGTGTTCTTGCTCCAATGTTCATCCTTCTCCAAGCTAGGCCCTTCATTTGTAAGCAAAACAAATGTATCCAATTTAGGCAGCATCATATTCTCATGAATATTAGAATCATTACCAAGAAACGAAAGTACCTGTAATTTAATTGGCGGCGCGAGCTCTAGTAATTGGTCCCAGATATGTAATAGTAGGGCTGTGGTGTAACAATGGTATTGATGTCCTCATCATCCTCCCTTCTTGAAATGAAGTCGCCTCGACGGAAGCTCATCTTCCTCACCCAAATAAGGCTTCAAATCTGCAATGTTAAAAGTGGACTAACCCCAAAATCTGCAGTAGCTCAAGTTTATATGCATTATCATTTATTTTCTAACACCTTAAAAGGACCATCAAGACGTGGCATTAGCTTTGATTTATGCAAATTAGGAAATCTATCTTTACGCAAATGTAACCAAACAAGATCTCCAGTGCAAACACAACATGTTTTCTACCCTTATCTCCAAAGAAGTTTATATTTAGCATTCATACGCCAATGTTTTCCTTAGTTAACTCATGCATTTTTAAAATCAATTCAGAACGTTCTTTAGCATCAAAATTAACCTTCTCTGAAGATGGAAAGGCAATAAATCAATAGGTGCACGAGGTAGGAAACCATACACAATTTCAAAAGGGCACATCTTAGTAGTAGAATGCAATGAACGATTATAAGCAAATTCAATATGAGGCAAGCATTCTTCCCACATTTTCTTATTATTCTTCAAAACAGCCCTAAGCATAGTAGACAATGTTCTATTGACTACTTCAGTTTGTCCATCAGTTTGGGGTGACAAGTAGTACTAAAAGCAGTTTAGTCCCCAACTTAGCCCATAAACATCTCCAAAAGTGGCTAAGAAATTTAGTATCACGATCTGAAACAATAGTATTTGGCACACCATGCAAGCTTAATAATTTCACGAAAGAACAAATCAGCAACATTAACAAAGATCATCGCTTTTATGACATGGTATAAAGTGTGCCATTTTGAGAATCTATCCACGACAACAAATATGCTATCCTCCCTTCTTTGTTCGAGGTAAACCTAAAACAAAGTCCATAGATATATCCTCCCAAGGAACACTAGGTACAGCAAAGGCATATATAAACCATGAAGATTGAGTCGTGACTTAGCTTTTTGACATGTAGTGCAATGAGCAACAAAACGCCAACATCCCGCCTCATCTTTGGCCAAAAGAAATGTGTAGCAAGTATATCCTCCGCCTTCTTCACGCCAAAGTGTCCCATTAGTCCTCCTCCATGCGCCTCCCGCAACAACAAAAGACTAACGGAGCTAGCTGGAATGCATAGCTTGTTAGAGCGAAACACAAATCCATTATTAACAACGAACTTGTTCCATGTTCTACCTTCTTTACAATTCTGCAATACATCGCTAAATTCAGCATCATGCACATATTGATCTTTGATGGTCTCCAAACCAAATATTTTAAAGTCAAGTTGTGAAAGCATAGTATAACGATTTAGACAATGCATCAGAATAACATTTTCTTTACCCTTCTTGTGTTTAATGACATAAGGGAAAGTCTCAATGAATTCAACCCATTTAGCATGTCTACGATTCAGTTTAGCTTGACTTTTAATATGTTTCAAAGATTCATGATCGAATGTATAACAAATTCTTTGGGCCATAAATAATGTTGCCATGTTTCTAAAGTCCTAACAAGAGCATATAATTCTTTATCATAAGTAGAATAGTTCAGACTAGGCCCACTCAATTTTTCGTAAAAGTATGCAACAGGTTTGCCATCTTGTAATAAGACACCTCCTAATCCAATTCCACTAGCATCACATTCAAGCTCAAAAGTCTTATTAAAATCAGGAAGTTGGAGTAAAGGAGCATGTGTCAACTTATCTTTCAAGACCGGAAGGCTTCTTCCTGTATGGTACCCCAAACAAAAGGCACATCCTTCTTTGTAAGCTCATTGAGAGGTGCAGCAATGGTGCTGAAATCTCTCACAAAACGCCTATAGAAACCAGCGAGGCCAAGGAAACTCCTCACTTGTGTGACCGCTTTGGGCTGCGCCAACTCTCAATAGCTTCAATCTTGGCTTTATCAACTTCAATTCCTCGTGGAGTAACAACATAGCCAAGAAAAGATACTCGGTCGGTGCAAAAGGTGCACTTCCCAAGGTTACCAAACAAACGTGCATCACGAGAGCATTAAAAACAGCACGAATGTTCCAAATGTTCTTCCAAAGATTTGCTATAAATCAAGATATCATCAAAATAGACTACCACAAATCGTCCAATGAAAGCACGAAACTTCGCTCATTAATCTCATGAAAGTACTAGGTGCATTAGTTAACCCAAAAGGCATGACTAACCACTCATATAATCCAAACTTAGTTTTAAATGCTGTTTTCCATTCATCTCCCAATTTCATACGAATTTGATGGTATCCACTACGCAAATCAACTTTGGAGAATATTGTAGAGCCACTCAATTCATCAAGCATATCATCTAGCCTAGGAATAGGGTGACGATAACGATAGTAATATTATTGATGCCTCTACAATCAACACACATACGTGACGTACCATCCTTTTTCGCACTAGAATAATAGGAACAAAGACAAGGACTAAGGGATTCGCAGATATAACCTTTGTCGAGCAGCTCCTGTGACCGACGATAATCTCCTTCGCTCCTCCGGATTGGTACGGTATGGTGCACGGTTGGTAATGATGCACCGAATTAAGTCAATTTGATGCTCAATCCTCGAATAGGTGGTAATCCGTGGCACGCCTTGTGGAAAGACGCCAACGAACTCCCGCAAAATGTTAGTGACAAGAGGGGCAAAGAGGAAGGCACGCCCTCTAATGAAAATAATGCCTCTTTGCACACAAAAGCATAGCAAATAGATTTGCTAAAATCTAGCTCATCAATATCAGATTTGGTGGCAAGTAAACATGCACTTTTCAATTTAATTTCGTAGCAACAAGAGATGGTTTATTATTAGGCTTCATGTGTTGCTCAAATTCTTTTGCCACAATCTGATTTTCACTCTTATTTTTCTCCTGCTTTTGCTTTATTAGCTCTATTAATATCATCTTTCAAAATGGACTCAGGAGTCATAGGAAGCAAAGTAATATTTTTATCCTTATGAACAAGAGTATACTGATTGTTTCTACCATGGTGTACAGAATTTTATCAAATTGCCATGGTCTACCAAGTAACAAGGAACATGCTTGCATAGGTACCACATCACAATCAACATAATCAGATATGTAGAGATACTAAAATGCACACTAACAAAGACGTGTTACCTTCACCTTGCCGCTGTTGTTGAACCATTGGATGTAGTAAGGATGTGGATGTGGTCTTGTGGTGAGAGATAGCTTCTCCACCATCTCCATGCTAGCCAAGTTGTTGCAGCTCCCTCCATCTATGATGACGCTAATAGAACGCTCCTTCACAACTCCCTTTGTATGGAACAAATTATGCCTCCGATTTTGCTCACTTGTGTAACCTGCACACTCAAAACACGTTGAGCAACTAAACATTCATACCTGCCAAGATCTTCAAAGAGCCATGTATTGTGTCTCATGATCGTAATCATCTCCACCGTGTTCCTCATGTGTAATAAGAGCCAAAGTCTCTTCATCATAGTCACTAGCGGACTCATACCCACCATCCTCGAGAGCAATCATCACACGCTGAGATTTGCATTCTATCGCAAAATGTCCTCTTCCTTACAACGACGACAAATAATATCACTTGTGTGCCCTGCTGACGCCATGGAAGAAGAAGAGCTTTGTGCAGGTCCGCCGGTGTGCTCTTGGCGATAGTGGTGGTTGTGCCTCGCTGTATCACGGTTGGAGGTGGCACCAAGGAGGTGCCGTGTAGCGTAACGTGGAAGTAGATGATGCACGTGGTGTCCATGATGAAGGTCGACTCGCAGAAAAGTTAGTCCGCCCAATGCTCGCCGATCCTCAAGACTTCACGCTCAGCTTTACAAGCAAGATGGAATAAACGAGTGATATTATTATAATCCTTATAGTCTAGAATGGTCTGAATCTCTATTTAATCCACCCGTAAAACGCAAGCATAGCTTCATTCTCCTCAACAATACCACATCTAATCAAGCCAGCTTTGTAATTCCCGATAATATTCTTCTACAGAATTTTTTCCTTGTCTTAAACGCTGCAATTTTTGAAGCAATTCACGTTGATAATATGGTGGAACCCAACGAGCACGCATAGCAGTTTTCAAAGCAGCCCAAGTAGCTGGAACAGGATATAATCTACAATGTTCGCACCACCAAACACATGCAAAGCTAGTGAAAGCACAAACAGCAGCAGAACACGCCTCCTCGTGATATTGTAAACATGTAAATCGTTGTTCAGTTTCTAACTCCCAAGTAAGATATATATCAGAACATATCTACCCTCAAATGGTGGAATATTCAATTTCAGTTTAGGAGATGGTCATGATCTCGCACTGAGGGGAGCCCTAATATTGCCATTATTTGCATGTGGACGACCGGTGGTTGTGGTGCCGGTGGTTGCACGTAGTTCGATGTTGATCAACCTCATCCTCATAATCTCCCACATAATCATCATCCTCCTCTGCACACCAGCAGCAGCAGTAGCAGGAGCCAAAGAAGCACCAACAGCAGAGCAGCTGCACCAGAATTTTGTCCTCGCTCAATAGGAACACGCCGAGCTCGGCCCATACCGATTCGGAAGGGGCGAGTTGTTGTCGCTGGCAGAGGTGCGATAGGTGCAGCCGGCGGTGGTTGTGGAAAACGCACGAGCAATTCATCAAACTTGCTATCAAGCTTTGTTTCAAACGCCTTCTCAATGTCATCTATCTTCCATGGCCTCGCAAATCTGTTTACCACATCTTGCACCTGTCCAATCATCATTTGCTGAAACTTATCATGTAGCTGTTTGTTTGTCGTTCTCCCAATCAGTCTCATCGCCTTGTGATCCTGCCATGGTTAGCAGCAATAGAAACACACAAGAATATGATCCTACAGACTACTAGGAAGTGGTGGTGGTGGTATGGTGGACAAATACAAACCGTGAAGCAAATCTCAAATTCTACCAGCCTACCCAAAGAAGAAGGTGATCGGCAACCGCTGTAATCAAAACTCTCAAAGCTTGGATAGAGCGATTGCTGTGAGAGTCAAACGACGATTTAATGAGATGTATGTGGAGCTGGGAAGGCTTATAATATGGTAGCAAAAGGGTCAAGAATAATCAATTCAGAGATGCAAAGTTGAATAAACGCCAACGACGCAGATCAGGTTGGTCCTAGGCTAGACCGCAAGAGACGCGAGCCTAGAACACTAACAAAATCACGGCACACTGCACGTAAACAAGGGAGAAGCACACTCTGAATTTTTTTTCGCTTTTTTTTTTTTTTTTTTTTGCGCTTTTTTTTTTTTTTTTTTTTTTTTTTTTTTTTTTAAAAATCACTATAATGGCGAGTGTCTCAAAACTCTTCCCACGTCAAACCGACAGATGGGCACGAAATTTTTTTTCGAACTTTTTTTTTTTTCGATCGCCTCGACCCAAAACCGAAACGGGTCAAAAAACTTTCTATAACGGGACTGTCTCAAAACGCTTAGAAACACCTAAAATAGGATAGCCGAAAATTTTTTGTCCCGCATGCTTTTGGAAAATTTTGGGCCTAAACGAGGGTGGTTTCCTGACTTTTTTTTTTTTTTTTTTTTTTGAAACCAACCTCTTCTACGGACGGCAAAGATTGCCGAATCCAAACCTACTCGCACCAGAAACACGAATCGAAATTAGATGAATCCCAAAACAAACCTAATATGCAAGGAACTCGGATTGGTGGTATATGGCAGTGGTTGTATATGGCAATGTGGTGGTATATGGATACGGATTCAAGCGGTATGATAAGCGTGGTGGTATATGGATACGGATTCAAGCGTATGGCGATAAGCGTGGTGGTATATGGATACGGATTCAAGCGTGGCGGATAAGCGGTGGTGGTGGATGGCGTATGATGATAATCGGCGCGGCGGACAAATTATGACCGTAACTCAAACTCTAAAAGACTAGACTCTAAGACCAAAGAACTAGACACGACGATGCAACCGCAAATTCAACAATGCAAATACGTAAAAGATTATGCAAAGGCTCGATCGGTTCGGATAGGATGAACTAACCCTAATTTTTTTTTGTGGCTTTTTCGTGACTATAGGTATGAAGATGACTCGATCTAAACTACGAAAAATCAGAAAATCTCACCGAGCAACCCGGAAATCTGATACCACTTGATAGAGGCAGAGGTGTCCCGCCTTTCGATGAGATGGTGGATTTCGCTTTGGTGGAAGTCGACTTTGACGATCCGACTACGAAGCGCGAGCGAGGACGCCGCGCTTTAGCAATCGCTAAACCAACTCCGAGAGGTTATTGACCACGCCGAGCACGCATCAACCCGACCACGAGGGTCTATTTCGCGAGCAAACGAAGAACAAGCAAGAAACTGAGATTGCAACTGGATATTGCGAATATAAGATGAAAGCTTTATTGATCAAGGTGGGGTTCTGTGGACGCTTTGTCCGGTCGCTGAACACAAACGGCACGCCGGTTGCAGCTATGGCTAACTTTTGATCTAAACAAAACCTAAGTCTAAACGGTGCCCTAAGGGCTGTATATATGGAGGAAGAGGGGTGAATTTCGTGGCCCTTGGTGGAGGGGTCCAAACTAACCCTATCTCTTGTTTCCCCACACATACGGACTCTAAAAATAGCCTATACTAATGTATTTCAAAATTACATGGGCCTGGCCCAATAATAAGGTGACGAAGACCTAGAATAGCCTATGGACGAATATTATGAAGTGGCATCTTGTATATTTCGTCCAAGGCTTCATGCACTCCTTATGGTGGCTTCAAAGTCCTGAAATCATCACTTGTAACTCCGCTTTTGATCCCTTGCGCATGCCATCAACTCCATGCGTGTTCTTGCTCCAATGTTCATCCTTCTCCAAGCTAGGCCCTTCATTTGTAAGCAAAACAAATGTATCCAATTTAGGCAGCATCATATTCTCATGAATATTAGAATCATTACCAAGAAACGAAAGTACCTCGTAATTTAATTGGCGTGCGCGAGCTCTAGTAATTGGTCCCGTATATGTAATAGTAGGGGCTGTGGGTGTAACAATGGTATTGATGTCCTCATCATTCATGATATATATACCTTGTGTGTTGCATCCAATTCTTGGACTACTTGCTACTATCATATGGTTGGTTGCACCAAGATCATTTCTTCACATATGCCATGTCCCTTTGCTTATCACATGCTTGATTTGATTGCCTCACACATGATGAACAATTGCTATCTCCATTGTGTTGAGTGCCATGATATCTTCACTACACCGTATGCACGTTATGCTTGGATTGTCTTGCACTTGCCCCATGTGTTTAGACATTTCACTATATTTGGTGTTGTGAATGACTCTTATGCCTACCATAGACCTTTCATTGAGCTCTTTATGCATGCTTGCTATGACCTTGAGGTAGATGCTTGTCCTCTTATCACATATATTTGCATCTTGACCTCCCATTTACATGCTTGTTCCCATGATGTACTTGATTGTGCTCAATTTATACGTCCAAATGTCATGACACACTTCTTTGTCAAACCATATGCTATGCTTGATGACAACACTTGTTGGGTGAATCACCTCTTGAATGCTTGGTTTTGCTCTTACGACAACCACATTTGTTTTTCCAAGTGCTTGTTATCTTTGCTACTTTTGAAGGAATTACAAGACGGTGAGACATTGGAGAGTGCCCATTTGGAACTTCAAGATGACAAGAACTTGGTGATCGACCACTTCTACACGGCAACGCCCATCTCTTTCCCATGGTGATTTGGTTTTCGATCCGAGGTCGGATCTTTCCCAAGGGGAGGGGATGATGCGAGCATCCTACTGACATCACCATGTCAAGAGTCCGCTTTGGCAAGTGACACGCATGCACTTACTTCTCATACATAAAGGTGAATCTTCTCCTTTACACGTGTTCACTTGACCCTTTGAGGATGGTATACTACTTGACACTCCACTGTGCATGCATAGGTATTGTCTGAGCTTCACGCACGACGAGGAGGAGTGCAAGCGCCAAGGAACACCTACACCGTCCATGAGGGAAGCATGGAAGCGAAGACGGAAGAAGAAGGACCTGCCTAGCCTCAGAAGGCGGTACTATCACTAAAGTAAGCGGTATTATCACCAAGCGGTACTACTGCTTCAAAGCAAGCGGTACTACCGCTGCCAAGCGGTACTACCGCCCATGAGTCCTGAGATTACCGCCTCGCCTGCAGCAGCCTGCTGGCCTTGGCCTTGTATCCTCCCCCACTTACCCCTTCGTGGCTTAGACTATAAATAGACCACCTCCGCCTCCTTTCTAGGGTTAGCAACATGATAGCTCATTCTTAGGTGAGCTTTGCTCCTACCTCTACTCTTGAGAGAGAGAGACTACACTCCCATGGAGTTCAAGACCTCCATGTGAGAAGATCCTCATGATATCATCGAGACCCCTTGAGGGAAGATCCATCTAGGATATCATCAAGACCTCCTCTGGAGATGAACCTTACCTTGTATCTTTCCTTTGTTGTTCATGTACCTTGTGGTCTTGTGTGTTTGATTGTCTAGTGGATGTGTGATTTGGACTTGTTCTTGAGTGTTTCCCTTGTGATTTCTTCTCCGCTTCTTCCCCGTGTTCATCGTGTTCTCCGTAGGATCCCCTCCAAACGTGAAAGATCGACGCCTAATTAGGGTTCCACCCTACATCACATGGCATAGTCAAATTATCAACATAATCCTCAAAAATAGGTGGTGTGATCAAAGTAGTGGGTAGCTCAACACATGATGTATTCAACTTAACTAGGATGCATCATTCTCATGTGAAGTTATATCATCAATACCTTTATCAAGTACCTTGTCGCAAAGACGAATGATGTAGTTACAGACGAGACAATGCACCATACTGTTGAGATGATGTCACGCCCGAGGTGGGCTGCTTAGTAGGTGCAACGGTGGAGGAACCAACCGCGTGGTGAGCATGAATCGAGTTGTAGTTGTTGTAGTCACCCAATGCATCCTCCTCAGAATCGCTCTCAAAGGTACAAGCACTAACATACATACCAAGAATGCAACGAGGAATATACTGAAATCTTGCTCAATATCATGGTTCAAACCACTAAAAAATCTATTCATTGTATCATTCTCGATTCTTCTATGTCACAATGATGTATATAAGATTTGAACTCTGGTAGTAAGCATGAACAGTGTTATTGCCTTGTTTAAATTGTTCAAATTTATACAATTCACTTCACAATAGTAAGGAGGGAAAATTGTTTTCATTACATCTTTCAAATCTTTCCAAGTTGTGGGTTGGTTATCAATGTTTTTCTTACAATGCACATTCCACCAAATGTATAAAACCAAGAATGCTCTAGTGGCAGCTCAGATCGCCAAGTTCGTAAAAGCCATGGTGACTAAAAAACTTGTTCTACTTCAAGCTCCCAAGCTAGATAAATAGCAGGATTAAATCTACCTCAAATGACGGTAAAGAGCTAACCTGCCATGTGCTTGTGTGTGTTGTTCTAACTCTCGTGATGGTGAAGATGTGTTCGTCAGTCAAGAACTTCTATCTCCTAAACCTGTCATGATTAGTAGAAACAAGAAACAAAATCCAAAAATAATGTTCCTATAACTACTAGGATGTGGTGGTAAAATGCTCACAAGAAAGCAAATATCAATGTCTTACAAGTTCTTACCATGCAGCAAAGCGGTGATCGGCAACCAGCGTGTCAAGTAACTCAATATTGAGTAAAGCGATTGCTGGGGAGCGACGATATACACGGTGTAGAAATATGTGGAGCTGGGTTGGCTATATATGGTAGCAAAAGATTAGCAATAATCAATTCAAAGATGCAATGTTGAATAAACGCCAACGACGGTAGATCAGGCTGGTCCTAGGCTAGACCGACTAGAGACGCGAGCCTAGAACACTAATGAGGTCACGGATAGCACAACTAGCATCAATGAAGGATACTAAGTAGCTCTTGACAGCAAGATATAAGTGAAGATCACAATGGTAGTGAAGATAATGATGAAAACAACTACCAAGCAGGACATACAACAAATCTCTCTCCAACTTTCCTCTTGAAAAGTTTGAGCCAATTTTCTGATAAATTTTCAAAGAATGCTACTAACTCAAGCTTTCCAATGCAAAAAGAATCACTCAATCTCGAACTGATATGAGGAGTCAAAGAATTCTAAAACTGGCCTGAAAAATTGGAACAATCTGTGTTCACGAACTTCAAAGGGCAAAAGACCTATTTAGAAGCCGATTTTGAGGTGAAATAATGAACTAGCTTCTGCAACTATTTAGATGCGGCTCGTCGCTAGCTTCAATTTGAGTACTCACGGAGCCAAACGACTTCAGATGAGAAAGATACACCTGTTTTACTGAACAGTGCGCAAAACAGATTCCAATCCGAATTCGTGTACGAGATTGATTCTAGATAGATCCCTTTTTTTTCTTTTTTTTCTCACGCTTTTTTTTTCTTTTTTTTCTTTTTTTTTTTTTTTTTTTTTCTTTTTTTTTTTTTCTCTTTTTTTTTTTTCTCCTTCCAAGACAAACTAGATAAGATGCAGATTGATCAGGCGAAGATGTGAATGACCTCAACTATGATTATGACAATGAACAGTGCGTAGCACATGGTGGAAATTAATAGATGGGATGGTGGACAGCGAAGGATAATGATGCAATTCAACTATGCAAGCAATGAATCTAAAATTGCAAAGGCTCAATCGGCTTGGATAAAGGATGAACAGATCTAACTTTTTTTTTGTGGCTTTTTCATGGACTATAGGTATGAATGATGATGCTCTATCTTATGAAAATCAATGAATCTGACTCTGATAATCAGATTACATTTAAGCTTGACCAGCAGAAGGCATGCACTTGAGACTTGAAACTTGAATATATTCATGTATGTATGCAATATTTTTGGTCATATACAAGGTACTCATGTCCTCATCAGTATGTGTGGGGAAACAAGAGATAGGGTTAGTTTCTGATGAGGACATCACTACCTTGGATATGACCAAAAATATTGCATACATGCATATTTGTCAGGTGATTTCTAGTGCAAACTATTCAATAATCTATTTATGTTATCCAGAACAAAAATACTTCACACACTTTTGTGTTTTGTCTAATTGCAGGTGTATGGGACATTTGTACAATCCACATATGAAGATAAGGAAGAAAGAGATGTTTATTTGCTGTTCAAAAAGTTCTCTCACGTCACTTTTGGCCCAAGAGAAGATAGAGTCCAAGTCTCTCACGTTTTGGACTCAGATTCGGACTGCACAGACATACCTGACTCAAAACGCCAACAACTTCTTCATACGGACTCCGAATTGGGTGATTCTTTTTTTCTTGGAAAGTAGATTTCATGCTCTTTCCAGCACAATTGGAATCACCTTAAAATCCGTCCGGAGCGTTGAGTTATGGACGAAACAATCTGACGCTGCAGCAGAATCCGAGTCAAACTACAAGTCCAAAGGTGCTACGTCACCTCCACTTGGGCCCATGAGCCTTGTACGACCTAGGGTTAGTATTAGGCTGCCTTGGGACGTCCTCCCACCTCCTTGGCCGCCACCCCTTGCTCCTATATAAGTAGATCCATCTAGTAGCTTTTCGCTTGGGATTTGTTTAGTTAAAATTAGCCATTGCAACTTCGTACTTCGCTTGTGTCCAACGACTGCACCAAGACCGCCACGGATCCCCACCTTTATCAATACTTCATACATACTCGCAATATTCAGATTGCTTTTATCATATTCTTGCTTGTTCTTCGATTGCTTGCGTGAATAGACCTTCGTGGTCGTTGATTGTGCTCCGCGGGTCAATAACCTCTCGAGTTGGTTTAGCGATTGCTAAGGCGCAACGTCAGGCACGCTTGTAGTCGGATCGTCAAAGTCGCTCCACCAAATCGATAGTTATCATCTCATCGAAAGATCGACACCCCGCCTATCAAGTGGTATCGCCAGTTGCTCGTGAGAATTTCCAGCTTTCCTAGATTAGATTTATTTTCTTACCTATTGTCCAAGAAAAGCCACACAAAAAGTTAGATCTATTCATCCTTTATCCAAGCCATTCCGAACCTTTGCAATTTTCTATTCATTGCTTGCATAGTTGAATTATCTGCTGCATCGTCGTGTCGCTTGCTGGTCTTAGTGTCTAGTTCCTTTAGAGTTTCGAAGTTCTGTTCACATTAGTCACGCCGCCCATCATTATCCCTTCCGCTGTCCACCATCCCATCTATTAATTTCACCACGTATACGCTACTGCTCATTGTCATAATCATAGTTGAGGTCATTCACATCTTCGCCGATCCAATCTGATCTTATCTAGTTTGTCTTGGAAAGAGGAGAAAAAAAGAGAAAAAAAAGAAAAGAAAAAAAGAGAAAAAAGAGAGAAAAAAGGAAAGAAAAAAAGAGAGAAAAAAAAGACAGAAAAAAATCGGATCTATCTAGAATCAATCTCGTACCTGAATTCGGATTGAATCTGCTTTATGCACTGCTCAAGAAAACAGGTGTATCTTCCTCATACGAAGTCCGCTTTTGACTCCGTGAGTACTCAAATTGAAGCTAGAGACGAGCCGCATCTAAATAGTTGCAGAAGCTTGTTCAATATTTGACACCTCAAAATCGGCTTCTAAATAGGTGTTTTTGCCCTCCAAGTTCGTGAACACAGCTTGTTCCAATTTTTCAGCCGGTTTTAGAATTCTTTGACTCTCATATCAACTCCGAATTGAGTGATTCTTTTGCATCGGAAAGCTTGAGTTAGTAGCATTCTTTGAAAGAATTTATCAGAAAATTGGCTCAAACCTTTCAAGGGAAAGTTGAGAGAGAGTTGTTGTATGTCCCGCTTGGCGCTTGTTTTTCATCATTATCTTCACCGCTGCAGATCTTCACTTCTATCTTGCTGTCAAGAGCTACTTAGTATCCTTCATTGATGCTAGTTGTGCTACGCCATGACCTCATTAGTGTTCTAGGCTCGCGCCTCTAGTCCGGTCTAGCCTAGGACCAAAGACAAGACCGCTGCTGAGCGCTTATTCAACATTGCATCTCTGAATTGATTATTGCTAATCTTTTGCTACCATATATAGCCAACCCAGCTCCACATATTTCTACACCGTATATACGACGCTCTCTCGCAATCGCTTACACAATCTTCGAGTTATTTGACATCGCTGGTTGCCTCGTCACCACCGCCGCATGGTAAGAACTTGTAAGATATTGATATTTGCTTTATCGTGAGCACTTTACAACCACATCCTAGTAGTTCATAGGAACATTATTCTCGAATTTGTTTCTTGTTTCTACTAATCATGACAGGTTCTCGAGATAGAAGTTCTTGGACGATGGACACATCTTCACCATCACGAGAGTTGGGACAACACACACAACCACATGGTCGTTATCTCTTTACCGCCATTTGAGGGTAGATTTAATCCTGCTATTTATCTAGCTTGGGAGTTTGAAGTAGAACAAGTTTTAGTAACCATGACTTTTCCGAACTTGAGCGAGTACGAGCTGCCACTAGAGCATTTATCGGTTTTGCTTCAGCTTTGGTGGAGTGTGCATTGTAAGAAAATATTGATAACCAACCCACAACTTGGAAAGATTTGAAAGATGTAATGAGACAACATTTTTCCCTCCTTACTATCGCCGTGAATTGCTTCACAAATTTGAACAATTTAAACAAGGCAACAACACTGTTCATGCTTACTACAAAGAGTTCAAATCTTATATGCATCATTGTGACATAGAAGAATCTAAGGATGATACAATGAATAGATTTTTGGTGGTTTGAACCATGATATTCGTGAAAGATTTCAGATATTCCTCGTTGCATTATCGGTATGTATGTTCGTGCTTGTACCTTTGAGAGACAAGCTACAGGAGGATGCATTGGGTGACTACAACAACTACTATTCCAGTTCATGCTCACCACCATCGGTTGGTTCCTCCACCGTTGAACCTACTAGAGCAGCCCCACCTCGGATTGTGAGCGCGACATCATCTCAAGGGTATGGTGCATTGTCTACGTGTGTACCTACATCACCTACGCTTTATGCATAAGGTAACAAAGAAGGTATTGATGATATAACTTCACATGAGAATGATGCATCCCTAGTTAACTTGAATGCATCATGTGTTGAGTTACCTAGTGATTTGAGCACAACACCTATTTTAGAGAATCTTGATATCGCCATGAATGCGCCATGTGATCAAACAACTGAAATACCAACAATTTTAAGTGCACCCATTGAATTAACTGTTGATGCAAAAGAATCAATGTTTAATCATTTTGATATGACCTATAATCTTGGTGATGATTCTGTGTTGAATGACTTATTGCATGTTTGCTTATCTAAGCATGTTGTAGCATGTAAATTTGATTCAAATAAGGTTTACTCACCAATGTTGGGATGGTTTAATGATGAACATTGTCAATCTTTTGAAATAAATAAGAGCTTCACTTATATGTGCAAACTGAGTTGCAATATTTTCATGCCTTCTAGTTCTTGTGCTAATTTGTTGGCTTTAGATTTTATGAACTATGCAAGTTACTCATCTATTCATGTGTCATATATGCAAAAATCGAGGGAAGTAAAAATGGATGACATATACATACACAACATGTACACCTTGTCTCTTTTGTTAGCCACATTTCAGATTAAGCAACGCCGAGGACGGCTTTATTTTCAAGAAGGGGAGGATGATGAGGACATGACTACCTTGGATATGACCAAAATATTGCATACATGCATATTTGTCGTGTGATTTCTAGTGCAAACTATTCAATAATCTATTTATGTTTTCCGAACAAAAATACTTCACACACTTTTGTGTTTTGTCTAATTGCAGGTGTATGGGACATTTGTACAATCCACATATGAAGATAAGGAAGAAAGAGATGTTTATTTGCTGTTCAAAAGTTCTCTCACGTCACTTTTGGCCCAAGAGAAGATAGAGTCCAAGTCTCTCACGTTTTGGACTCAGATTCGATCGCATGCACATACCTGACTCAAAACGCCAACAACTTTTTTCATACGGACTCAATTGGGTGATTCTTTTTTTGTTGGAAAGTAGATTTCATGCTCTTTCCAGCACAATTGGAATCACCTTAAAATCCGTCTGGAGCGTTGAGTTATGGACGAAACAATCTGACGCTGCAGCAGAATCCGAGTCAAACTACAAGTCCAAAGGTGCTACGTCACCTCCACTTGGGCCCATGAGCCTTGGACGTCCTCCCACCTCCTTGGCCGCCACCCCTTGCTCCTATATAAGTAGATCCATCTAGTAGCTTTTCGCTTGGGATTTGTTTAGTTAAAAGTTAGCCATTGCAACTTCGTACTTCGCTTGTGTCCAACGACTGCACTAAGACCGCTTACGGATCCCCACCTTTATCAATACTTCATACATACTCGCAATATTCAGATTGCTTTTATCATATTCTTGCTTGTTCTTCGATTGCTTGCAGGAATAGACCTTCGTGGTCGTTGATTGTGCTCCGCGTGGTCAATAACCTCTCGGAGTTGGTTTAGCGATTGCTAAGGCGCAACATCGCACGCTTGTAGTCGGATCATCAAAGTCGCTCCACCAAATCGATAGTTATCATCTCATCGAAAGATCGGACACCCGCTTATCAGCTTTGACACCTCCACCAAGGGCCACGAAATTCACCCCTCTTCCTCCATATATACAGCCCTTAGGGCACCGCTTAGACTTTGGGGTTTTGTTTAGATTAAAAGTTCGCCATAGTTGCAACTTCGCAGCATTTCGCTTGTGTTCAACGACTGCATAAAGGCGCCACGTAACCCCACCTTGATCAATAAAGCTTTCATCTTATATTCGCAATATCCAGATTGCAATCTCAGCTTGCTTGTTCTTCGCTTGCTCGCAGGAAATGACCTCGTGGTCTGGTTGATCGTGTTCGCGCGTGGTCAATAACCTCTCGGAGTTGGTTTAGCGATTGCTATATGACGCCTCGCCGCCGCACGTAGTCGGATCGTCAAAGTCGACTTCCACCAAAGCGAAATCCACCATCTCATCGAAAGACGGGACACCTTTGCCTCTATCAAGTGGTATCGAGTTCCGGGTTGCTCGGTGGGATTTTACAGTTTTTCGTAGTTTAGATCGAGTCTGTTCTTCATACCTACAGTCCACGAAAAAGCCAAAAAACTAGGGTTAGGTCATCATATCCGAACCAATCGAGCCTTTGCATAATCTTTTTCAGATTTGCGTTGTTGAATTTGCGTTGCATCGCCGTGTCTAGTTGCTGGTCTTAGAGTCTAGTCTTTTAGAGTTTCGAGTTCGGTCATAAGTTGTCACGCCGCCCGACCGCTATCATCGCCTCGCCATCTACCACCACCGCTTATCCGCCACCGCTCAATCCAGATCCATATACCACCACCGCTGCTATATACCACCACCGCTGCCATATACCACCACCATATATCCACCACCAATCCGAAGTTCCTTGCATATTAGATTTGTTTTCGGATCCATCTAATTTCCGATTCGTGTTTCCTTGTTCGAGTAGGTTTCGATTCCAGCAATCTTTTGTCAGTCCGTAGAAGAGGTTGGTTTCAAAAAAAGAGTCCGAAACCACCTCCGCTTAGGCCCAAAATTTTCCAAAACGCATGGGACAAAAAAATTTTGGCTATCCTATTTTTAGGTGTTTCTAAGCGATTGAGACAATCGCCATTATAGAAAGTTTTTTGACCTGCTTCAGCTTTTTGGGTCCAGCAATGAAAAAAAAAATTGGTCGAAAAAATTTCGTGCCCATCCTATCATTTTGACCTGGAAGAGTTTTGAGACACTCGCCATTATAGTGATTTTTCGCCAAAAAAAGCAGCCCAAAAAAAAAGAGCGAAAAAAAATTCAGAATGTGCTCCTCCCTTGTTTACATGCAACAAGTTGATTTTGTTAGTGTTCTAGGCTCGCGCCTCTAGCACGGTCTAGCCTAGGACCAGCACCTGAAGACTGTCGTTGAGCGCTTATTCAACTTTGCATCTCTGAATTGATTATTGCCGACCTTTTTGCTACCATATTATAAGCCTTCCCAGCTCCACATACATCTACGTCGTATGCTTGATTCTCCCCGTAATCGCTATAGCCAAGCTTTGAGAGTTTTGACTACAACGGTTGCCGATCACCGCTCGCTTTGGTAAGAACCGTAAGAATTTGAGATTTGCTTGACGGATTTGTGACCGCCCACCACACCACCACCACCACTTCCTAGTAGTCTCAGAGGATCATATTCTTGTGTGTTTCTATTGTTGCTAACCATGGCAGGATCACAAGTCGATTTAGACTGATTGGGAGAACTTGACGAACAAACAGCTACATGATAAGTTTCAAAGAAATGATGATTGGACAGGTGCAAGACGTGCTAAATAGATTTGACGAGGCCATGGAGAAGATAGATGGCATTGAGAAGACGTTTGAAACAAAGCTTGATAGCAAGTTTGATGAATTGCTCGCTTTTTCCACAACCACCGCCGGCTGCACCTATCGCACCTCTCAAGAACGACAACAACTACGCCCCTTCCGAATCAAGATGGACAAGCTCAGCGTGTTCCTATTGAGCCAGACAAAATTTCGTGCCATTGCTCATCGCTGTTGGTGCTTCTTTGGCCCTCGCTACTACCGCTGGTGGTACCGAGGAGGATGATGAGTATGTGGACGATTATGAGGATGAGGTTGATCAACATCGAACTACGTGCAACCACCAGCACCACAACCACCAGGTCGCCCACATGCAAATAATGGCAATATTAGGGCTCCCCTCAGTACGAGATCATGACCATCTCCCTAAACTGAAACTGAATATTCCACCATTTGAGGGTAGATATGTTCCCGATATATATCTTACATGGGAGTTAGAAACTGAACAACGATTTACATGTTTACAATATCCCGAGGAGAGACGTGTTCCTCGCTGCTGTTTGTGCTTTCACTAGCTTTGCATGTGTTTGGTGGTCTCAACATTGTAGATTATATCCTGCTCCAGCTACTTGGGCTGCTTTGAAAACTGCTATGCGTATCGTTGGGTTCCACCATATTATCAACGTGAATTACTTCAAAAATTGCAGCGCTTAAGACAAGGAAAAACTCAGAGAAGAATATTATCGTGAATTACAAACCGCTTGATTAGATGTGGTATTGTTGAGGAGAATGAAGCTATGCTTGCACGCTTTCGGGTGGATTAAATAGAGAGATTCGACCATTCTAGACTATAAGGATTATAATAATATCACTCGCTTATTCCATCTTGCTTGTAAAGTCGAACGTGAAGTGCAGGATCGATGTGCATTGGCGCCGCACTAACTTTTCTCGCAGTCGACCTTCATCATGGACACCACGCATCATCTACTTCCATCGCACCATCACCTCTTTCAGTGCCACCTCCAACCGTGATCCAAGAAAGCGGCACAACCACCACTATCTCGCCAAGAGCACACCGCTGGCCTGCAAGCAGAGCTCTTCTTCTTCCATGGCGTCAACAGGCACACAAGTGATATTATTCGTCGTCGTTGTAAGGGAAGAGGACATTTTATGAGAGAATGCAAATCTCAGCGTGTAATGATTGCTACCGAGGATGGTGGGTATGAGTCCGCTTAGTGACTATGATGAGGAGACTTTGGCTCTTATTACACATGAGGAACACGGTGGAGATGATTCTGATCATGAGACACAATACATGGCTCCTAAAGATGCCGACAGTATGAATGTTTAGTTGCTCAACGTGTTTTGAGTGTGCAGGTTACACAAGTCGAGCAAAATCGAGGCATAATTTGTTCCATACAAAGGAGTTGTGAAGGAACGTTCTATTCAAGCGCCATCATAGATGGAGGGAGCTGCAACAACTTGGCTAGCATGGAGATGGTGGAGAAGCTATCTCTCACCACAAGACCACATCCTCATCCTTACTACATCCAATGGTTCAACAACAGCGCAAGGTGAAGGTAACACGCATCTGCTCGTGTGCATTTTAGTATCTCTACATATGCTGATTATGTTGATTGTGATGTGGTACCTATGCAAGCATGTTCCTTGTTACTTGGTAGACCATGGCAATTTGATAAAATTTCAGACACCATGGTAGAAACAATCAAGATACTCTTGTTCATAAGGATAAAAATATTACTTTGCTTCCTATGACTCCTGAGTCCATTTTGAAAGATGATATTAATAGAGCTAATAAAGCAAAACAGAGAAAAATAAGAGTGAAAATCAGATTGTGGCAAAAGAATTTGAGCAACACATGAAGCCTAATAATAAACCATCTATCGTTGCTTCAAATTAAATTGAAAAGTGCATGTTTACTTGCCACCAAATCTGATATTGATGAGCTAGATTTTAGCAAATCTATTTGCTATGCTTTTGTGTGCAAAGAGGCATTATTTTCATTCGAGGACGTGTTTTCTCTTTGCCCCCTTTGTCACTAACATTTTGCAGAGTTCGCCGACGCCTTTCCACAAGACGTGCCACCGATTACCACCTATTCGAGGGATTGAGCATCAAATTGACTTAATTCCGGTGCATCATTACCCAACCGCACCATACCGCACCAATCCGGAGGAGACGAAGGAGATTATGCGTCAAGTACAGAGCTGCTCGACAAAGGTTATATACGCGAATCCCTTAGTCCTTGTGTTGTTCCTATTATTCTAGTGCCAAAAAGGATGGTACGTCACGTATGTGTGTTGATTGTAGAGGCATCAATAATGTTACTATTCGTTATCGCCACCCTATTCCTAGGCTAGATGATATGCTTGATGAATTGAGTGGCTCTACAATATTCTCCAAAGTTGATTTATGAGTGGATACCATCAAATTCGTATGAAATTGGGAGATGAATGGAAAACAGCATTTAAAACTAAGTTTGGATTATATGAGTGGTTAGTCATGCCTTTTGGGTTAACTAATGCACCTAGTACTTTCATGAGATTAATGAACGAAGTTTTACGTGCTTTCATTGGACGATTTGTGGTAGTCTATTTTGATGATATACTGATTTATAGCAAATCTTTGGAAGAACACTTGGAACATTTACGTGCTGTTTTTAATGCTCTACGTGATGCACGTTTGTTTGGTAACCTTGGGAAGTGCACCTTTTGCACCGACCGAGTATCTTTTCTGGGCTATGTTGTTACTCCACAGGGAATTTGATAGAGGCAAAGGTGTCCCGTCTTTCGATGAGATGGTGGATTTCGCTTTGGTGGAAGTCGACTTTGACGATCCGACTACGAGCGTGCGAGGATGTCGCGCCTTAGCAATCGGTAAACCAACTCCGAGAGGTTATTGACCACGCCGGAGCACGATCAACCTGACCACGAGGGTCTATTTCCTGCGAGCAAAGGAAGAACAAGCAAGAAACTGAGATTGCAATCTGGATATTGCGAATATAAGATGAAAGCTTTATTGATCAAGGTGGGGTTCTGTGGCGCCTTTGTTTGGTCGTTGAACACAAACGGCACACGGTTGCAGCTATGGCGAACTTTTGATCTAAACAAATCCCAAAGTCTAAACGGTGCCCTAAGGGCTGTATATATGGAGGAAGAGGGGAGAATTTCGTGGCCCTTGGTGGAGGGGTCCAAACTAACCCTATCTCTTGTTTCCCACACATACGGACTCTAAAAATAGCCTATACTAATGTATTTCGAAATTACATGGGCCTGGCCCAATAATAAGGTGACGAGCACCTAGAATAGCCTCTGGACGAAATTTATGAAGTGGCATCTTGTATATTTCGTCCAAGGCTTCATGCACTCATTATGGTGGCTTCAAAGTCCTGAAATCATCACTTGTAACTCCATTCTTGTCCCCTTTAGCATGCCATCATCTCCATGCTTGTTCTTGCTCCAATGTTCATCCTTCTCCAAGCTAGGCCCTTCATTTGTAAGCAAAACAAATGTATCCAATTTAGGCAGATCATATTCTCATGAACATTAGAATCATTACCAAGAAACGAAAGTACCGTAATTTAGTTTATGTCGGCGAGCTTGATAGAGGCGGGTGTCCCGATCTTCGATGAGATGATAACTATCGATTTGGTGGAGACGACTTTGACGATCCGACTACAAACGCAGCACGACGTTGTGCCTTAGCAATCGCTAAACCAACTCCGAGAGGTTATTGACCACGCCGAGCACAATCAACTCCGACCACGAAGGTCTATTCCTGCAAGCAATCAAGAACAAGCAAGAATATGATAAAAGCAATCTGAATATTGAGAGTATATATGAAGTATTGATAAAGGTGGGGATCCGTAAGCGGTCTTGGTCTAGTCGTTGGACACAAACGAAGTACACGGTTGCAATGGCTAACTTTAACTAAACAAATCCCCAAGGAAAAAGCTACTAGATGGATCTACTTATATAGGAGCTAGGGGTGGCGGCCAAGGAGGTGGGAGGACGTCCCAAGGCAGCCTAAAACTAACCCTAGGTCGTACAAGGCTCATGGGCCCAAGTGGAGGTGACGTAACACCTTTGGACTTGTAGTTTGACTCGGATTCTGCTGCAGCTTCAGATTGTTTCGTCCGTAACTCAACGCTCCGGACGGATTTTAAGGTGATTCCAATTGTGCTGGAAGGAGCATGAAATCTACTTTCTAACAAAAAAAGAATCATCCAATTCGGAGTCCGTATGAAAAAGTTGTTGGCGTTTTGAGTCAGGTATGTCTGTGCAGTCCGAATCTGAGTCCAAAACGTGTTAGACTTGGACTCTATCTTCTCTTGGGCCAAAAGTGACGTGAGAGAACTTTTTGAACAGCAAATAAACATCTCTTTCTTCCTTATCTTTATATGTGGATTATACAAATGTCCCATACACCTGCAATTAGACAAAACACAAAAGTGTGTGGAGTATTTTTGTTCTGGATAACATAAATAGATTATTGAATAGTTTGCACCAGAAATCACTTGACAAATATGCATGTATGCAATATTTTTGGTCATATCCAAGGTAGTCATGTCCTCATCATCCTCCCCTTCTTGAAAATAAAGCCGTCCTCGGCGTTGCTTAATCTGAAATGTGGCTAACAAAAGAGACAAGGTGTACATGTTGTATATGTATATGTCATTCATTCTTACTTCCCTCGATTTTTGCATATATGACACATGAATAGATGAGTAACTTGCATAGTTCATAAAATCAAAAGCCAACAAATTAGCACAAGAACTAGAAGGCATTAAAATATTGCAACTCAGTTTGCACATATAAGTGAAGCTCTTATTTATTTCAAAAGATTGACAATGTTCATCATTAAACCATCACAACATTGGTGAATAAACCTTATTTGAATCAAATTTACATGCTACATTATGCTTAGATAAGCAAACATGCAATGAGTCATTCGACACGGAATCATCACCAAGATTAGAGGTCATATCAAAATGATTAAACATTGATTCTTTTCCATCAACAGTTAATTCAATGGGTGCTCTCAAAATTGTTGGTATTTCAGTTGTTTGATCACATGACGCATTCATGACAGTTTCAAGATTCTCTAAAATAGGTGATGTGCTCAAATCACCAGGTAACTCAACACATGATGCATTCAAGTTAACTAGGGATGCATCATTCTAATGTGAAGTTATATCATCAATACCTTTACTGTTACCTTGTCGCAAAGACATAGCTGATGTAGTTACAGATGTAGACAATGCACCATGCTCTTGAGATGATGCCGCGCTCACAATCCGAGGTGGGGCTGCTCTAGTAGGTATTCATTGTATCATCTTTAGATTCTTCTATGTCACAATGATGCATATAAGATTTGAACTCTTTGTAGTAAGCATGAACAGTGTTGTTGCCTTGTTTAAATTGTTCTAATTTGCGAAGCAATTCACGACGATAGTAAGGAGGGAAAAAATGTTGTCTCATTACATCTTTCAAATCTTTCCAAGTTGTGGGTTGGTTATCAATATTTTTCTTACAATGCACACTCCACCAAACTCAAGCAAAACCAAGATATGCTCTAGTGGCAGCTCATGATCGCCAAGTTCGTAAAAGTCATGGTTACTAAAAACTTGTTCTACTTCAAATTCCCAAGCTAGATAAATAGCAGGATTAAATCTACCTCAAATAACGGTAAAGAGATAACCTGACCATGTGGTTGTGTGTGTTGTCCCAACTCTCGTGATGGTGAATATGTGTCCATCGTCCAAGAACTTCTATCTCCAGAACCTGTCATGATTAGTAGAAACAAGAAACAAAATTCCAGAATAATGTTCCTATGAACTACTAGGATGTGGTTGTAAAGTGCTCACAGAAAGGAAATATCAATATCTTACAAGTTCTTACCATGCGGCGGTGGTGACAGCAACCAATGATGTCAAATAACTCAAGATTGTGTAAAGCGATTGCCGGGGAACGACGATACACGGTGTAGAAATATGTGGAGCTGGGTTGGCTATATATGGTAGCAAAAGATTAGCAATAATCAATTCAGAGATGCAATGTTGAATAAACGCCAACGACGGTATCGCTGGTCCTAGGCTACACCGACTAGAGACGCGAGCCTAGAACACTAATGAGGTCACGGCATAGCACAACTAGCATCAATGAAGGATACTAAGTAGCTCTTGACAGCAAGATATAAGTGAAAATCACAATGGTAGTGAAGATAATGATGAAAAACAACTACCAAGCAGGACATACAACAACTCTCTCTCCAACTTTCCTCTTGAAAAGTTTGAGCCAATTTTCGGATAAAATTCTTTCAAAGAACGCTACTAACTCAAGCTTTCCAATGCAAAAAGAATCACTCAATTCTGAGTTGATATGAGGAGTCAAAGAATTCTAAAACTGGCCTGAAAAATTTGAACAAGCTGTGTTCACGAACTTCAGAGGGCAAAAAGACCTATTTAGAAGCCGATTTTGAGGTGTCAAATAATGAACTAGCTTCTGCAACTATTTAGATGCGGCTCGTTGCTAGCTTCAATTTGAGTACTCACGGAGCCAAAACGGACTTCGTATGAGGAAGATACACATATTTTACTGAACAGTGCGCAAAACAGATTCCAATCCGAATTCAGGTACGAGATTGATTCTAGATAGATCCGTTTTTTTTTCTTCTCTCTTTTTTTTTCTCACACTTTTTTTCCTTTTTCTTCTCTCTTTTTCTTTTTCTTTTTTTTTCTTTCCTTTTTTTCTCTCTTTTTTTCTCTCTTTTTTTTTCTCCCTCTTTCCAAGACAAACTAGATAAGATGCAGATTGGATCAAAGAAGATGTGAATGACCACAACTATGATTATGACAATGAACAACGACAGCACGTGGTGGAAATTAATAGATGGGATGGTGGACAGCGGAAGGATAATGATGCAGCGGTGGCGTGACTAATGTGAACAGAACTCAAACTCTAAAGGAACTAGACACTAAGACCAGCTATCGACACGACGATGCAACCGATAATTCAACTATGCAAGCAACGAATAGAAAATTGCAAAGGCTCGATCGGCTTGGATAAAAGATGAATAGATCTAACTTTTTTGTGGCTTTTTCATGGACTATAGGTATGAATGATGATGCGATCTAAACTATGAAAACCGTAAAATCTCACCGAGCAACCTGAAAACCGATACCACTTGATAGAGGCGGGTGTCCCGATCTTTCGATGAGATGATAACTATCGATTTGGTGGAGACGACTTTGACGATCCGACTACAAACGCAGCACGACGTTGTGCCTTAGCAATCGCTAAACCAACTCCGAGAGGTTATTGACCACGCCGAGCACAATCAACTCGACCACGAAGGTCTATTCCTCGCAAGCAATCAAGAACAAGCAAGAATATGATAAAAGCAATCTGAATATTGCGGTATATATGAAGTATTGATAAAGGTGGGGATCCGTAGCGGTCTTGGTCTGGTCGTTGGACACAAACGGCAGTACGGTTGCAATGGCTAACTTTAACTAAACAAATCCCCAAGGAAAAGCTACTAGATGGATCTACTTATATAGGAGCAAGGGTGGCGGCCAAGGAGGTGGGAGGACGTCCCAAGGCAGCCTAAAACTAACCCTAGGTCGTACAAGGCTCATGGGCCCAAGTGGAGGTGACGTAACACCTTTGGACTTGTAGTTTGACTCGGATTTGGCTGCAGCGTCAGATTGTTTCGTCCGTAACTCAACGCTCCGGACGGATTTTAAGGTGATTCCAATTGGCTGGAAAGAGCATGAAATCTACTTTCTAACAAAAAAAGAATCATCCAATTCGGAGTCCGTATGAAAAAGTTGTTGGTGTTTTGAGTCAGGTATTTCTGTGCAGTCCGAATCTGAGTCCAAAACGTGTTAGACTTGGACTCTATCTTCTCTTGGGCCAAAAGTGACGTGAGAG
This sequence comes from Aegilops speltoides, assembly GCA_021437245.1. Classification (NCBI taxonomy): domain Eukaryota; kingdom Viridiplantae; phylum Streptophyta; class Magnoliopsida; order Poales; family Poaceae; genus Aegilops; species Aegilops speltoides. Next base: position 217,207,643 of record CM038144.1, read on the forward strand.
AACTTTTTGAACAGCAAATAAACATCTCTTTCTTCCTTATCTTCATATGTGGATTGTACAAATGTCCCATACACCTGCAATTAGACAAAACACAAAAGTGTGTGGAGTATTTTTGTTCTGGATAACATAAATAGATTATTGAATAGTTTGCACCAGAAATCACCTGACAAATATGCATGTATGCAATATTTTTGGTCATATCCAAGGTAGTCATGTCTTCATCAGAGCTCTAGTAATTGGTCCAGTATGTATAGCAGCAGGGGCTGTGGGTGTAACAATGGTATTGATGTCCTCATCAGAATTGAAGTTGATAAAGCCAAGATTGAAGCTATTGAGAGTTGGCCGCAGCCCAAAACGGTCACACAAGTGAGGAGTTTCCTTGGCCTCGCTGGTTTCTATAGGCGTTTTGTGAGAGATTTCAGCACCATTGCTGCACCTCTCAACGAGCTTACAAAGAAGGTTGTGCCTTTTGTTTGGGGTACCGCACAGGAAGAAGCCTTCACGGTATTGAAAGCTAAGTTGACACATGCCCTTTACTCCAACTTCCTGATTTTAATAAGACTTTTGAGCTTGAATGTGATGCTAGTGGAACTGGATTAGAGGTGTGTTATTACAAGATGGCAAACCTGTTGCATACTTTTCTAAAAAATTGAGTGGGCCTAGTCTGAATTACTCTACTTATGATAAAGAATTATATGCTCTTGTTCGGACTTTAGAAACATGGCAACATTATTTATGGCCCAAAGAATTTGTTATACATTCTGATCATGAATCTTTGAAACATATTAAAAGTCAAGCTAAACTGAATCGTAGACATGCTAAATGGGTTGAATTCATTGAGACTTTCCCTTATGTCATTAAACACAAGAAGGGTAAAGAAAATGTTATTGCTGATGCATTGTCTCGTCGCTATACTATGCTTTCACAACTTGACTTCAAAATATTTGGTTTGGAGACCATCAAAGATCAATATGTGCATGATGCTGATTTTAAAGATGTATTGCAGAATTGTAAAGAAGGAAGAACATGGAACAAGTTTGTCGTTAATGATGGATTTGTGTTCCGTGCTAACAAGCTATGCATTCCAGCTAGCTCCGCTCGTCTTTTGTTGTTGCAGGAGGCGCATGGAGGAGGACTAATGGGACACTTTGGCGTGAAGAAGTCGGAGGACGACTTGCTACACATTTCTTTTGGCCAAAGATGAGACGGATGTTGAGCGCTTTTATTGCTCACTGCACTACATGTCAAAAAGCTAAGTCACGACTCAATCCTCATGGTTTATATATGCCTTTGCCTGTACCTAGTGTTCCTTGGGAGGATATATCTATGGACTTTGTTTTAGGTTTACCTACAACAAAGTAGGGGAGGGATAGCATATTTGTTGTCGTGGATAGATTCTCGAAAATGGCACACTTTATACCATGTGATAAAAGCGATGATGCTGTCAATGTTGCTGATTTGTTCTTTCGTGAAATTATTCGCTTGCATGGTGTGCCAAATACTATTGTTTCAGATCGTGATACTAAATTGCTTAGCCACTTTTGGAGATGTTTATGGGCTAAGTTGGGGACTAAACTGCTTTTTAGTACTACTTGTCACCCCCAAATAAGGATGGCAATGGGTAGGGTATGGGGCGGGTAGAGAAATACCATACCCATACCCGTGTAGTGAATGGGTACAAAATTATACCCATACCCATACCCATGGGTATGAAACTTTAGCAGTACCCATACCCGACGGGTACCCATACCCATTGGGTACCCAATGCATAGACCAAACGGTACACAGGTTATTCACAATTTTACATTCATTTATAGCACATTTGACAAAAAAAACATTGATCTCAACTCGAGAATAGATAGTTGAGTACATGACAATTATGTCAATTCAAATTGACAATTGGTGACAACTTTAACATAGGTTTACAAGCTCATGACACAAGTTTAACATAGTTACACATGTGAATCACGGATAAGATTCATATGTCAGTATAAATGGATAGGGTATGGGTATATCCATTGGTAAAAGGCTATACCCATATCCTACCCATGACTTAATGGGTAGGGTATGGGTACTACCCGTGGGTATAAAATTGTGCACATACCCTGCCCATGCGGGTACGGTATCCGCGGATACCCGTACCCATGGGTAAAATTGCCATCCTTACCCCCAAACTGATGGACAAACTGAAGTAGTCAATAGAACATTGTCTACTATGCTTAGGGCTGTTCTAAAGAAAAATAAGAAAATGTGGGAGGAATGCTTGCCTCATATTGAATTTGCTTATAATCGTTCATTGCATTCTACTACTAAGATGTGCCCTTTTGAAGTTGTGTATGGTTTCCTACCTCGTGCAGCTATTGATTTGTTGCCTCTTCCATCTTCGGAGAAGGTTAATTTTGATGCTAAAGAACGTGCTGAATTGATTTTAAAAATGCATGAGTTAACTAAGGAAAACATTGAGCGTATGAATGCTAAATATAAACTTGTTGGAGATAAGGGTAGAAAACATGTTGTGTTTGCACCGAGATCTTGTTTGGTTACATTTATGTAAGGATAGATTTCCGATTTGCGCAAATCAAAGCTAATGCCACGTGCTGCTGGTCCCTTTAAGGTGTTGGAGAAAGTAAATGATAATGCATATAAACTTGAGCTGCCTCGCAGATTTTGGGGTTAGTCCCACTTTTAACATTGCAGATTTGAAGCCATATTTGGGTGAGGAAGATGAACTTCCGTCGAGGACGACTTCATTTCAAGAAGGGAGGATGATGAGGACATCAATACCATTGTTACACCCACAGCCACCGCTGCTATACATACCGGACCAATTACTAGAGCTCACAAGACGCCAACTAAATTACCAGTACTTTCGCTTCTTGGTAATGATTCTAATGTTCATGAGAATATGATGCTGCTTAAATTGGATACATTTGTTTTGCTTACAAATGAAGGGCCTAGCTTGGAGAAGGATGAACATTGGAGCAAGAACAAGCATGGAGATGATGGCATGCTAAGGGGGACAAGAATGGAGTTACAAGTGATGATTTCAGGACTTTGAAGCCACCATAATGAGTGCATGAAGCCTTGGACGAAATATACAAGATGCCACTTCATAAATTTCGTCCAGAGGCTATTCTAGGTGCTGCGTCACCTTATTATTGGGCCAGGCCCATGTAATTTCGAAATACATTAGTATAGGCTATTTTTAGAGTCCGTATGTGTGGGGAAACAAGAGATAGGGTTAGTTTCGACCCTCCACCAAGGGCCACGAAATTCTCCCCTCTTCCTCCATATATACAGCCCTTAGGGCACCGCTTAGACTTTGGGTTTTGTTTAGATCAAAAGTTCGCCATAGCTGCAACTTCGCTGCATTTCGCTTGTGTTCAACGACTGCATAAAGGCGCCACGTAACCCCACCTTGATCAATAAAGCTTTATCTTATATTCGCAATATCCAGATTGCAATCTCAGCTTCTTGCTTGTTCTTCATTTGCTCGAGGAAATAGACCCTCGTGGTCGTTGATCGTGTTCGGCGTGGTCAATAACCTCTCGAGTTGGTTTAGCGATTGCTATGCGACGCCCTCGCACGCCAGTAGTCGGATCGTCAAAGTCGACTTCCACCAAAGCGAAATCCACCATCTCATCGAAAGACGGGACACCTTTGCCTCTATCATGTATAGCCCATCATTCCACTTCCGCATTGCCTAGTGCAACACCACCACCGCTTTCCGCTACCACCATTTGACATTTGTCATTTGAGATTTTGAGTTTGCGGTTTTTTTCGTTTCCTAAGGTGTTTCGGCTACTTAGGGACGAGTCTCCATCATCTTGGTATCTACACCAAGAACGCCGCCACTCATCATCGCAAAGGACGGTAACCTCGACGACACCTTTGTATATTCCCTTGCAATTGCATTGTTAACCCCTAGCCCATTTTGCATTACTTGCCTATCGAGACTAGCCATTTGAGTATTGCCGGCAATGTTACTTGTGCACATTAGTGATCCACCATTCCATTGCATACATACCATATCATATTGGTATCATATCATCCATTGTGCTACAATATCGTTCCCGCATATACACAATAGCTATCTTGGTTTGTGCATTGTGCAAATTGGCCATAGAAAAAAAAGCTTTTAAGCAAGAAAAAGAGAGCAAAGAGCTCGTGAGCAAGTGCCATAGCATCATACCCCATTGCACATAAGATTGTCAAATCTACATCATATGATATCATGCTTGAGATAAACACCGAACCATACATACATAGCATACTTGGGATAGAAAGAATATCCATTTTGCATCCTATAGGTTGTGCAAAAGTGTCGATCCGCCTATTGAGCAATCGCTTAGCGCCTCTCTTGAGTTGTGCAACACGAGCGCTTCCGTGGATTCCACATTTTGTGCTCATCCCTTGGTTGCACGACCCCATTTATCTATCCGTGTGTGTTTCCATGTGCCATTCTTTGCTATTGGTCCATTTGTTTCACTTGCGAATTTGTGAATCTCTTTCAACATTATTGACTCTTGCTAACATTTTGCATCAAATTTTGTGCCACTATCCTCACCGAGCTCTACCATAAGCTTTACTTGATAGGTGTGAGTGAACAAGTCCGGTACCAATTCCACTATTCTTTCATCTCACATTGAGTGAAACGAGATACATCCTCAACTTTGGGAAAAGGTAACTTGGTATTGTTTATCTCATTTCCTACTCACCTCTACTCGAGTCTTGTGATGGATAGGCAAGGCATTTCACTTTCGGTCTACAACAACAACGACGAGTTCGATGCCATGAACATCAACCACGACGCCAAGATGGACAAGCGCATGGAGGAGATCAAGGCCCTCATCAAGTCCTACAAGCGATCTTCCTCATCTTCGAGAAGACGCTCAAGATCACATCGGCATCGACACCATCACCAACAAGAACGTGAAGGTCAAGAGCTCAACACCAACAACCGCTCAACGACTTCACCATCTCCCTTGGCATCTTCGCTAAGTGACTTCAAGGCATCTTCGCCTACGGACATATGGCATCTTCGCCAACAAGAACCTCAAGACTACACTCAAGAGAAGCTACCCAAGCTCAAGTCCGCGACTTCCACGAGCTACTACGACCTCGACATCGACCACGCGATTCCTTTCTATGGGACTCAAGAAACCGAGGAGTACCTCGAGTGGGAGCGTTTGATGGACGACTACCTCAAGCTACATCAAGTTCCTCCCGAAGATCAAGTGAAGTGCGCCACAAGAAACTTCCACGACTACGCCTCGACATGGTGGCTTCACACACCTTCGGAGTAGTACGACATGAGTTGGCCCAAGACGAAGAGAGCTTTACGGCGAGAGTTTGTGCCTCCAACCTACACGGAACAACTTCGACGCCAATTGGAGAATACCACCCAAGGATCCAAGTCCATCGACAAGTACTTCAAGGAGATGATGATTGCCTTGCGACGCGTTTGCGTGGATTTACCCCATTTCGATGAAGTTCCACTTCATGATGGGATTGCACAATGACATCTCCAAGACCATCTTCATCGAGAACTACAAGTCCATCGACGAGTACTACATTGGTGCTCTCAAGGTGGAACAAGAACTCATGAAGGCCAAGGCTTCTCCACCCCAAGCACACTTCGCGGCGACCAAGCTCTACGACAAGCATGAGGCTAGTACCACCACGATGTCCAAGACCGACAAGCTCCAAGACGATGCTCCCAAGTGTGACTTCACCGCCATCCCTCTTTGTGGCATTGATGATGCCGAGTCTACTTCGACTCTTTTTCAAGACGCAAGGCGACGAGTTCGACTACGGAGACCTTCAAGGACCAAGCTTTGGAGGCGAGCGACAAGGTGGCGAGCAAGGATGATGCTTCCATCTTAGGAGGCGAGAGTGATGATGTGCCATCTTCGGCCTTCATCCACGACGAGAGTGATGTTGAGCCATCTTCGGCCTTCATCCACGGCGACCACGACGAGATGGTTGAGCATGGGACTTTCCCTTCGACCACGGCGATGTATGATGACTTGAGTGACTTTTGCAACCATATTGAGAGTGAGAGTGACTTCACCACTAGCCCCATATATGATGAGTTGCCAAAATTCCCATGTGAGGAGAGCCACAACCCCCACCACTTGAGTGAGATGAGTGACTCCACCATACGTGAGTTTGAGTGCACCTATTTTGAGGGAGTGAGTGAACCACCACATAGAGAGAGTGAGATAGTTGATAGGTCTCGTGAGGCCATTTGCATTTCTAACAACTTGACCTCTACCTCTATTGTGTCTTCTCGTTTGGTGCTAGGTCCCATTTATGATGACGCGCCGACCCTCGACGACTTCGTCCTCTCTTTGGACATGACGATGGCCATGGAGGATTATGATGCACCGCCCACATGGTTCCATCAAGATGATGATGATGACCACCATTTGGTCTTTCCCACCTCACCTACACCACTTGAGTGGAACGAGAAAGGTAACATAGGTGAAGGTGATGCTCTAGTCCCACTAGTGGACATTCTTGACATTGATTGCTTGCATGATGTTGATCCACCTATTGCCATGCTTCATGCTAGTATGATTTGCCCATGCGATGATTTGCCCATTTATGATGAGTATGATGATTCTATTGTGGAGTCTATTAGTTGTGATGCCATGTTACATAGGATTTCTTGTGACAATTCTTTAAGTCACATCATGTTTGATAATCCGCTTGACTTGTCATATGCTATGCATGAGATCAACCATATGTCTTATTTGCAATCTCTTCATAGTGACTATGCATATGCCATTAAAATAAACCCAATTTGCACATATGACATAGACGACAAGCCCATGGTCATTGGCATTTGTTTCTCTTGTGACGATATTGATATGCTCCCTTTGCATCATTTATCTCATATGCCATGCCATGACCACCTAGCTTCGGATATGCATTGTTTTGGATGTTGTCCATTTTCTCCATATGATGTTTCCGATATTGCTCATGAGGAGACCCCCATAGTTTCCTCATACATGTTAGGAGAATTTGATCCATCCCATTCATTGCATGATCCCAATACTTATGTGCACCATATGCTCCCCATGAACAAACATGCTTTTGATGTGCCATATACTTGTTTGCTCAATTTGTGTCCCCATCGTGTCATACATAACAACTATTCTTTCATGATGGATGACATGTTCATATACCATGCCTCAAATTTCTTTGAGCATTGCTTATCTTGTGCTAACTCACACGCACATATACATCATGATGGATGATGTGTACATTTACCACACACACAATTTCTTTCGCTTGTGTCTCCTTTGTGTAGGTACTCAGAATACTTGTCAACCTCGCAATCCCACGAGTTGACAAACGAGCTCTTGAGAGCAACGATGCTTTGGGATCCAATGGACTATCCTTAACAACGCCCCTTCAAGCAAGGACTAAGCGCAACTCCTCTACTTGGCTCTCACACGGCTATGGGCCATTTACCACTTCTCACATAATGCTCATTTTACCGTGTTCACTTTGCATGCTATGCTTGCTTCTATGCCTTTGCCATGCAATTGTGACCCTTGTTTGCATCTACCCATGATTCTCCATTATGATATTCCTATGTGTATTTGCATGCTTGGTGGAGATCCTTGTTGCTTTTGCCATGTTTATCATGTGCCCCATTCTATTGATGCTTGTTGTGTTGGGAGAGTCATGATGACCCATTGCTATTCACATATAGCCTCTCGCCAATACATTCATGATATTCTACTCATATCTTGCTTTCATGCTTGTGCTATGACTTGTGAATTATTCATGCCCACTATTTGCACCAATGACATGTTTGCCATGATTCCTCCTAGTATGTTGCATCTTCGCACTACTAGCATACTTGCCTTGATAGCTATGAATGCTCGCCATATTGCATCATCCATGTTCCACTACTTGCTTTCTTGGGTTGATGACATATATGCTCATGCCTCACACATGTTGAACAATTGCTCTTTCCTTTGTGTTGAGTGCCACGATATCTTCACTACACCCTATGCACGTTATGCTTGGATTGTCTTGCACTTGCCCCGTGTGTTCAGACATTTCACTATATTTGGTGTTGTGAATGACTCTTATGCCTACCATAGACCGTTCATTGAACTCTTTATGCATGCTTGCTATGACATTGAGGTAGATGCTTGTTCACTTATCACATATATTTGCATCTTGACCTCCCATTTGCATGCTTGTTCCCATGATATACTTGATTGTGCTCAATTTATATGCTCAAATGCCATGCCACACTTCTTTGTCAAACCATATGCTATGCTTGATGACAACACTTGTTGGGTGAATCACCTCTTGAATGCTTGGTTTTGCTCTTACGACAACCACATTTGTTTTTCCAAGTGCTTGTTATCTTTGCTACTTTTGAAGGAATTACAAGACGGTGCGACATTGGAGAGTGTCAATTTGGAACTTCAAGATGACAAGAACTTGGTGATCGACCACTTCTACACGGCAACGCCATCTCTTTCCCATGGTGATTTGGTTTTCGATCCGAAGTCGGATCTTTCCCAAGGGGGAGGGGATGATGCGGAGCATCCTACGGACATCACCATGTCAAGAGCCCATTTGGCAAGTGACACGTGCGACATCTACTTCACACACACTAAGGTGAATCATCTCCTTTACACGTGCTCACTTGACCCCTTCGAGGATGGCATAATACTTGACACTTCTCCCGTGTGCATGCGTAGGTATTGTCGGAACTTCACGGACGACGAGGAGGAGTGCAAGCGCCAAGGAACGACCACACCATCCGCGAGGGAAGCGTGGAAGAGAAGACGGAAGAAAGGAGAAGAAGACGGAGCGGCTACAAGAGCCAGGACGGACATCCGGGCCACCGTCCGGATCATCCGGGCTCGGCCGGATCATCCGGGTCCCCCTCCGGATCATCCGGATAATTCGCCCAAGACGACGAAGTTGCCGACGGCCGGATTATTCGGACGGTCGCCGGATCATCCGGACTTCGACACCCGGATAATCCGGGCCACCATCCGGATCATCCGGACCCCACTGCAGGTGACTTGGGCCGAAGCCCGTGTACCCCTTCGCCCCTCACTTACCCCTTCGCCCCTTGGGCTATAAATAGACCTCCTCCACCTCCTTTCTAGGGTTAGCAAATATGATAGCTCATTCTTAGCTGAGCTTTGCTCCTACCTATCTCTACTCTTGAGTGAGAGAGACCACTACTCCATTGGAGGCCAAGACCTCCATCTAGGAGAAGATCCCGCGGGATATCATCAAGACCCCCTTGTGGGAAGATCCATCTAGGATATCATCAAGACCTCCTCTTGGAGATGAACCTTACCTTGTATCTTTCCCTTTGTTGTTCATGTACCTTGTGATCTTGTGTGTTTGATTGTCTAGTGGATGTGTGATTTGGACTTGTTCTTGAGTGTTTCCCCTTGTGTTTTCTCCCCGTTCTTCCCCGTGTTCATCGTGTTCTTCGAGGGATCCCACTCCAAACGTGAAAGATCGTCGCTATAGGGTTCCACCCTACATCAGTATTGATGTCCTCATCATCCTCCCCTTCTTGAAATGAAGTCGTCCTCGACGGAAGGTCATCTTCCTCACCCAAATATGGCTTCAAATCTGCAATGTTAAAAGTGGGACTAACCCCAAAATCTGCAGGCAGCTCAAGTTTATATGCATTATCATTTACTTTCTCCAACACCTTAAAGGGACCAGCAGCACGTGGCATTAGCTTTGATTTGCGCAAATCAGGAAATCTATCCTTACGCAAATGTAACCAAACAAGATCTCCAGGTGCAAACACAACATGTTTTCTACCCTTATCTCCAAAGAAGTTTATATTTAGCATTCATACGCCAATGTTTTCCTTAGTTAACTCATGCATTTTTAAAATCAATTCAGCACGTTCTTTAGCATCAAAATTAACCTTCTCCAAGATGGAAGAGGCAACAAATCAATAGGTGCACGAGGTAGGAAACCATACACAACTTCAAAAGGGCACATCTTAGTAGTAGAATGCAATGAACGATTATAGGCAAATTCAATATGAGGCAAGCATTCCTCCCACATTTTCTTATTATTCTTTAGAACAGCCCTAAGCATAGTAGACAATGTTCTATTGACTACTTCAGTTTGTCCATCGGTTTGGGGGTGACAAGTAGTACTAAAAGCAGTTTAGTCCCCAACTTAGCCCATAAACATCTCCAAAAGTGGCTAAGAAATTTAGTATCACGATCTGAAACAATAGTATTTGGCACACCATGCAAGCTTAATAATTTAACGAAAGAACAAATCAGCAACATTAATGACTTCATCGCTTTTATGACATGGTATAAAGTGTGCCATTTTCGAGAATCTATCCACGACAACAGATATGCTATCCTCCCTTCTTTGTTCGAGGTAAACCTAAAACAAAGTCCATAGATATATCCTCCCAAGGAACACTAGGCACAGCAAAGGCATATATAAACCATGAGGATTGAGTCGTGACTTAGCTTTTTGACATGTAGTGCAATGAGCAATAAAACGCTCAACATCCCGTCGCATCTTTGGCCAAAAGAAATGTGTAGCAAGTACGTCCTCCGTCTTCTTCACGCCAAAGTGTCCCATTAGTCCTCCTCCATGCGCCTCCTGCAACAACAAAAGACGAACGGAGCTAGCTGGAATGCATAGTTTGTTAGAACGAAACACAAATCCATCATTAACGACGAACTTGTTCCATGTTCTACCTTCTTTACAATTCTGCAATACATCGCTAAATTCAGCATCATGCACATATTGATCTTTGATGGTCTCCAAACCAAATATTCTAAAGTCAAGTTGTGAAAGCATAGTATAAAGAAGAGACAATGCATCAGCAATAACATTTTCTTTACCCTTCTTGTGTGTAATGACATAAGGGAAAGTCTCAATGAATTCAACCCATTTAGCATGTCTACGATTCAGATTATCTTGACTTTTAATATGTTTCAAAGATTCATGATCAGAATGTATAACAAATTCTTTGGGCCATAAATAATGTTGCCATGTCTCTAAAGTCCGAACAAGAGCATATAATTCTTTATCATAAGTAGAATAGTTCAAACTAGGCCCACTCAATTTTTCAGAAAAGTATGCAACAGGTTTGCCATCTTGTAATAACACACCTCCTAATCCAATTCCACTAGCATCACATTCAAGCTCAAAAGTCTTATTAAAATCAGGAAGTTGGAGTAAAGAAGCATGTGTCAACTTAGCTTTCAATACCGTGAAGGCTTCTTCCCATATGGTACCCCAAACAAAAGGCACATCCTTCTTTGTAAGCTCGTTGAGAGGTGCAGCAATGGTGCTGAAATCTCTCAAAAACGCCTATAGAAACCAGCGAGGCCAAGGAAACTCCTCACTTGTGTGGCCGTTTTGGGCTGCGGCCAACTCTCAATAGCTTCAATCTTGGCTTTATCAACTTCAATTCCCTATGGAGTAACAACATAGCCAAGAAAAGATACTCGGTCGGTGCAAAAGGTGCACTTCCCAAGGTTACCAAACAAACGTAATCACGAGAGCATTAAAAACAACACGTAAATGTTCCAAATGTTCTTCCAAAGATTTGTCAAATCAAGATATCATCAAAATAGACTACCACAAATCGTCCAATGAAAGCACGTAAAACTTCGTCCATTAATCTCATGAAAGTACTAGGTGCATTAGTTAACCCAAAAGGCATGACTAACCACTCATATAATCCAAACTTAGTTTTAAATGCTGTTTTCCATTCATCTCCCAATTTCATACGAATTTGATGGTATCCACTACGCAAATCAACTTTGGAGAATATTGTAGAGCAACTCAATTCATCAAGCATATCATCTAGCCTAGGAATAGGGTGACGATAACGAATAGTAATATTATTAATGCCTCTACAATCAACACACATACGTGATGTACCATCCTTTTTCGGCACTAGAATAATAGGAACAGCACAAGGACTAAGGGATTCACAGATATAACCTTTGTCCAAAGCAGCTCTGTACTTGACGATAATCTCCTTCGTCTCCTCCGGATTGGTACGGTATGGTGCACGGTTGGGTAATGATGCACCGAATTAAGTCAATTTGATGCTCAATCCTCGAATAGGTGGTAATCCCGTGGCACGCCTTGTGGAAAGATGTCATCGAACTCCCGCAAAATGTTAGTGACAAAGGGGGCAAAGAGGAAGGCACGCCCTCGAATGAAAATAATGCCTCTTTGCACACAAAAGCATAGCAAACAGATTTGCTAAAATCTAGCTCATCAATATCAGATTTGGTGGCAAGTAAACATGCACTTTTCAATTTAATTTCGTAAGCAACAGAGATGGTTTATTATTAGGCTTCATGTGTTGCTCAAATTCTTTTGCCACAATCTGATTTTCACTCTTATTTTTCTCCTGTTTTGCTTTATTAGCTCTATTAATATCATCTTTCAAATGGACTCAAGAGTCATAGGAAGCAAAGTAATATTTTTATCCTTATGAACAAGAGTATATTGATTGATTCTACCATGGTGTACAGAATTTTATCAAATTGCCATGGTCTACCAAGTAACAAGGAACATGCTTGCATAGGTACCACATCACAATTAACATAATCAGCATATGTAGAGATACTAAAATGCACACGAACAGACGTGTTACCTTAACCTTGCCGCTGTTGTTGAACCATTGGATGTAGTAAGGATGTGGATGTGGTCTTGTGGTGAGAGATAGCTTCTCCACCATCTCCATGCTAGCCAAGTTGTTGCAGCTCCCTCCATCTATGATGACGCTGAATAGAACGCTCCTTCACAACTCCCTTTGTATGGAACAAATTATGCCTCTGATTTTGCTCAGCTTGTGTAACCTGCACACTCAAAACACGTTGAGCAACTAAACATTCATACTGCACAAGATCTTCAGCAGCCATGTATTGTGTCTCATGATCGTAAACATCTCCACCGTGTTCCTCATGTGTAATAAGAGCCAAAGTCTCCTCATCATAGTCACTAGCGGACTCATACCCACCATCCTCGTGAGCAATCATCACACGCTGAGATTTGGATTCTCTCAAAAATGTCCTCTTCCCTTACAACGACGACAAATAATATCACTTGTGTGCCCTGCTGACGCCATGGAAGAAGAAGAGCTCGAGCAGGCCCGGCAGGTGTGCTCTTGGCGATAGTGGTGGTTGTGCCTTTCTTGTATCACGGTTGGAGGTGGCACCTGAAGGAGGTGATGGTGCAAAGGAAGTAGATGATGCACGTGGTGTCCATGATGAAGGTCGACCTGCGAGAAAATTAGTGCGCCGCCAATGCCCGTCGATCCTGCACTTCACGCTCAGCTTTACAAGCAAGATGGAATAAACGAGTGATATTATTATAATCCTTATAGTCTAGAATGGTCTGAATCTCTATTTAATCCACCCGAAAACGTGCAAGCATAGCTTCATTCTCCTCAACAATACCACATCTAATCAAGCCAGCTTTGTAATTCCCGATAATATTCTTCTACAGAATTTTTCCTTGTCTTAAGCGCTGCAATTTTTGAAGTAATTCAAGTTGATAGTATGGTGGAACCCAACGAGTATGCATAGCAGTTTTCAAAGCAGCCCAAGTAGCTGGAACAGGATATAATCTACAATGTTCGCACCACCAAACACATGCAAAGCTAGTGAAAGCACAAACAGCAGCAGAACACGCCTCTCCTCGTGATATTGTAAACATGTAAATCGTTGTTCAGTTTCTAACTCCCAAGTAAGATATATATCAGAACATATCTACCCTCAAATGGTGGAATATTCAATTTCAGTTTAGGGAGATGGTCATGATCTCGCACTGAGGAGGAGCCCTAACATTGCCATTATTTGCATGTGGACGACCGGTGGTTGTGGTGCTGGTGGTTGCACGTGAGTTCGATGTTGATCAACCTCATCCTCGTAATCTCTCACATAATCATCATCCTCGGTACCAGCAGCAGCGCAGAGTGGAGCCAAAGAAGCACCAACAGCAGTGAGCAGCTGCACCAGAATTTTATCCTGGCTCAATAGGAACACGCCGAGCTCGCCCATACCGATTCGGAAGGGGCGAGTTGTTGTCGCTGCAGAGGTGCGATAGGTGCAGCCGGCGGTGGTTGTGGAAAACGCGCGAGCAATTCATCAAACTTGCTATCAAGCTTTGTTTCAAACGCCTTCTCAATGCCATCTATCTTCTCCATGGCCTCACAAATCTGTTTAGCACATCTTGCACCTGTCCACTCATCATTTGCTGAAATTTATCATGTAGCTGTTTGTTCGTCGTGTTCTCCCAATCAGCCTCATCGGCTTGTGATCCTACCATGGTTAGCAAAAATAGAAACACAGAAGAATATGATCGCACAGAGTACTAAGAAGTGGTGGTGGTGTATCACAAACCCGCAAGCAAATCTCAAATTCTTACAGTTCTACCAAAGAAGAAAGCGGTGATCGGCAACCGTTGTAGTCAAAACTCTCAAAGCTTGGATAGAGCGATTACTGGGAGAGTCCAACGCACGACGAGATGTATGTGGAGCGGGAAGGCTTATAATATGGTAGCAAAAAGGGTCACAATAATCAATTCAGAGATGCAAAGTTGAATAAACGCTCAACGACGGTCTCAGTCTTGGTCCTAGGCTAGACTGTGCTAGAGACGCGAGCCTAGAACACCAACAAAATCACGGCGCGGCACGTAAACAATGGAGGAGCACACTCTGAATTTTTTTTCCTCTTTTTTTTCCTTTTTTTTGCACTTTTTTTCCTCTTTTTTTTGCTCCGCAACAAAATTTTTTCGAAAAAGTCTACAAATGGTCTAAAAACCGCCTACCAGATTTTTTTTGAAACTGGAACTATTTTTCTTCTGCGGATGGCTCGGAAGTTCGGGAGTCCTTCTCTGTCACGACTCGGAGTATCGCGTGATCTGGAAATCGAGAACAATGCAACAATTACTGGACTCGGTGATAGAGGCAAAGGTGTCCCGTCTTTCGATGAGATGGTGGATTTCGCTTTGGTGGAAGTCGACTTTGACGATCCGAGCGTGCGAGGACGTCGCGCCTTAGCAATCGCTAAACCAACTCCGAGAGGTTATCGACCACGCCGAGCACGATCAACTCGACCACGAAGGTCTGCTTTTCGCGAGCAAACGAAGAACAAGCAAGAAACCGAGATTGCAATCTGGATATTGCGAATATAAGATGAAAGCTTTATTGATCAAGGTGGGGTTCTGTGGACGCTTTGTCCGGTCGTTGAACACAAACGGCACGCGAAGTTGCAGCTATGGCGAACTTTTAATCTAAACAAAACCCAAAGTCTAAACGGTGCCCTAAGGGCTGTATATATGGAGGAAGAGGGGGTGAATTTCGTGGCCCTTGGTGGAGGGGTCCGAAACTAACCCTATCTCTTGTTTCCCCACACATACGGACTCTAAAAATAGCCTATACTTATGTATTTCGAAATTACATGGGCCTGGCCCAATAATAAGGTGACGCGGCACCTAGAATAGCCTCTGGACGAAATTTATGAAGTGGCATCTTGTATATTTCGTCCAAGGCTTCATGCACTCATTATGGTGGCTTCAAAGTCCTGAAATCATCACTTGTAACTCCGTTCTTGTCCCCCTTGCGCCTGCCATCAACTACATGCTTGTTCTTGCTCCAATGTTCATCCTTCTCCAAGCTAGGCTGATGCGGAGCATGCCACGTTCATCCCCATGTACACTCCGACTACTCTCCAAGCCCCAAGGATACATAAGATGAGACCTCGACTATGCGCCATCGGACACAAGGTGAATTCACTCCTGTTCGAACCGTCACTTTCCGCATGAGACATGGCTACTACCTCATGCGTGGACCTTGTATACACTCAGGTACAACCAGGATGGCCAAGGAGAATCCAAGGACCAAGGCCAAGCATGGAAGAGAAGACGGAAGAAAGGAGAAGAAGAAGATGGAGCGGCTGTTGAAGATAGGCGGACGTCCGCCATTGTCCGGATCATCCGGCCCAATGGGATCATCCGGACCCTCCCCCGGATCGTCCGGGTAAATGCACCGAAGGCAACAGAAGCCCCCTCGACGAAGCTGGATCATCCGGACCCCCGACACCCGGATCATCCGGCACCACCATCCGGATCATCCGGACCCCGCCTGTGCACGCAACTTGGGCCGAGGCCCGTGTACCCCTTCGCCCCTCACTTACCCCTTCGTGGCTTAGCACGTGTACCCCTTCGCCCCTCACTTACCCCTTCGCCCCTTGGGCTATAAATAGACCTCCTCCACCTCCTTTCTAGGGTTAGCAAATATGATAGCTCATTCTTAGCTGAGCTTTGCTCCTACCTATCTCTACTCTTGAGTGAGAGAGACCACTACTCCATTGGAGGCCAAGACCTCCATCTAGGAGAAGATCCCATGATATCATCAAGACCCCTTGTGGGAAGATCCATCTAGGATATCATCAAGACCTCCTCTTGGAGATGAACCTTACCTTGTATCTTTCCCTTTGTTGTTCATGTACCTTGTGATCTTGTGTGTTTGATTGTCTAGTGGATGTGTGATTTGGACTTGTTCTTGAGTGTTTCCTTGTGTTTTCTCCCTGCTCTTCCCGTGTTCATCGTGTTCTTCGAGGATCCCACCCAAACGTGAAAGATCGTCGCTATAGGGTTCCACCCTACATCAAGATTGATGTCCTCATCATCCTCCCCTTCTTGAAATGAAGTCGCCCTCGACGGAAGGTCATCTTCCTCACCCAAATATGGCTTCAAATCTGCAATGTTAAAAGTGGACTAACCCCAAAATCTGCAGCAGCTCAAGTTTATATGCATTATCATTTACTTTCTCCAACACCTTAAAGGGACCAAAGAAGACGTGGCATTAGCTTTGATTTATGCAAATCAGAAATCTATCCTTACGCAAATGTAACCAAACAAGATCTCCAGTGCAAACACAACATGTTTTCTACCCTTATCTCCAAAGAAGTTTATATTTAGCATTCATACGCTCAATGTTTTCCTTAGTTAACTCATGCATTTTTAAAATCAATTCAGCACGCTTCTTTAGCATCAAAATTAACCTTCTCCGAAGATGGAAGAGGCAACAAATCAATAGGTGCACGAGGTAGGAAACCATACACAACTTCAAAAGGGCACATCTTAGTAGTAGAATGCAATGAACGATTATAGGCAAATTCAATATGAGGCAAGCATTCCTCCCACATTTTCTTATTATTCTTTAGAACAGCCCTAAGCATAGTAGACAATGTTCTATTGACTACTTCAGTTTGTCCATCAGTTTGGGGGTGACAAGTAGTACTAAAAAGCAGTTTAGTCCCCAACTTAGCCCATAAACATCTCCAAAAGTGGCTAAGAAATTTAGTATCACGATCTGAAACAATAGTATTTGGCACACCATGCAAGCTTTAATAATTTAACGAAAGAACAAATCAGCAACATTAACAAATTCATCGCTTTTATGACATGGTATAAAGTGTGCCATTTTCTAGAATCTATCCACGACAACAGATATGCTATCCTCCCTTCTTTGTTCGAGGTAAACCTAAAACAAAGTCCATAGATATATCCTCCCAAGGAACACTAGGCACAGCAAAGGCATATATAAACCATGAGGATTGAGTCGTGACTTAGCTTTTTGACATGTAGTGCAATGAGCAATAAAACGCCAACATCCCGCCGCATCTTTGGCCAAAAGAAATGTGTAGCAAGTACGCCCTCCGCCTTCTTCACGCTAAATCGCTAATGTTCAATCCAACATCACAAATAACATTTCATTTCACATTTCAAACATCTTATGTTTTCATGTAGAAGTCTCTATCAATCACACACTTCACTGAATTTGTTTTGTTTCATCACAATTTGATAACAACCAATATAACTCGCAAATCTGATGCACGCAAGAGTCAACATAATCTGATATCACAATCCAAACTTTAATATTATTGTTCCACAAGAACATGTGAAATCATGTATTGTGTCTCATGATCGTAAACATTCCACCGTGTTCCCGATGTGTAATAAGAGCCAAAGTCTCCTCATCACGGTGGAGATGATTCTGATCATGAGCCACAATACATGGCTGTCAAGATGCCGACAGTATGAATGTTTAGTTGCTCAACGTGTTTTGAGTGTGCAGTTACATGTCGAGCAAAATCAGAGGCATAATTTGTTCCATACAAAGGAGTTGTGAAGGAACGTTCTATTCAAGGCCATCATAGATGGAGGGAGCTGCAACAACTTGGCTAGCATGGAGATGGTGGAGAAGCTATCTCTCAACACAAGACCACATCCACATCCTTACTACATCCAATGGTTCAACAACAGCTGCAAGGTTAAGGTAACACGATCGCTCGTGCATTTTAGTATCTCTACATATGCTGATTATGTTGATTGTGATGTGATACCTATGCAAGCATGTTCCTTATTACTTGGTCGACTCATGGCAATTTGATAAAATTTCAGACACCATGGTAGAAACAATCAAGATACTCTTGTTCATATGGATAAAAATATTACTTTGCTTCCTATGACTCTCGAGTCCATTTTGAAAGATGATATTAATAGAGCTAATAAAGCAAAACAGAGAAAAATAAGAGCTAAAATCAGATTGTGGCAAAAGAATTTGAGCAACAAATGAAGCCTAATAATAAACCATGTAATGTTGCTTCAAATTAAATTGAAAAGTGCATGTTTACTTGCCACCAAATCTGATATTGATGAGCTAGATTTTAGCAAATCTGTTTGCTATGCTTTTGTGTGCAAAGAGGCATTATTTTCATTCGAGGACGTGTTTCCTCTTTTTGCCTCCCCGCCGTCACTAACATTTTGCAGAGTTCACCGACGCCTTTCCACAAGACGCCACCGGATTACCACCTATTCGAGGGATTGAGCATCAAATTGACTTAATTCCTGCATCATTACCCAACTGTGGCGCCATACCGCACTAATCCAGAGGAGACGAAGGAAATTATGCGCCAAGCATGTGAGCTGCTCGACAAAGGTTATATACGCCAATCCCTTAGTCCTTGTGCTGTTCCTATTATTCTAGTGCCAAAAAGGATGGTACATCACGATGTGTGTTGATTGTAGAGGCATTAATAATATTATTATTTGTTATCGCCACCCTATTCCTAGGCTAGATGATATGCTTGATGAATTGAGTGGCTCTAGAGTATTCTCCAAAGTTGATTTATGAGTGGATACCATCAAATTCGTATGAAATTGGGAGATGAATGGAAAACAGCATTTAAAACAAAGTTTGGTTTATATGAATGGTTAGTCATGCCTTTTGGGTTAACTAATGCACCTAGTACTTTCATGAGACTAATGAACGAAGTTTTACGTGCTTTCATTGGACGGTTTGTGGTAGTCTATTTTGATGATATACTGATTTATAGCAAATCTTTGGAAGAACATTTGGAACATTTACGTGCTGTTTTTAATGCTCTACGTGATGCACATTTGTTTGGTAATCTTGGGAAGTGCACCTTTTGCACCGAATTTAGCATCTTTTCTTGGCTATGTTGTTACTCCACAGGAATTGAAGTTGATAAAGCCAAGATTGAAGCTATTGAGAGTTGGCCGCAGCCCAAAACGGTCACACAAGTGAGGAGTTTTCTTGGACTCGCTGGTTTCTTCTAGGCGCTTTTGTGAGAGATTTTAGCACAATTGCTGCACCTCTCAATGAGCTTACAAAGAAGGATGTGCCTTTTGTTTGGGGTACCGCATGTGAAGAAGCCTTCACGATATTGAAAGATAAGTTGACACATGCCCTTTACTCCAACTTCCTGATTTTAATAAGACTTTTGAGCTTGAATGTGATGCTAGTGGAATTGGATTAGAGGTGTGTTATTACAAGATGGCAAACCTGTTGCATACTTTTCTCTAAAAATTGAGGGCCTAGTCTGAACTATTCTACTTATGATAAAGAATTATATGCTCTTGTTCGGACTTTAGAGACATGGCAACATTATTTATGGCCCAAAGAATTTGTTATACTTTCTCGATCATGAATCTTGAAACATATTAAAAGTCAAGCTAAACTGAATCGTAGACATGCTAAATGGGTTGAATTCATTGAGACTTTCCTTTATGTCATTAAACACAAGAAGGGTAAAGAAAATGTTATTGCCGATGCATTGTTTCGTCAAGTATACTATGCTTTCACAACTTGACTTTAAAATATTTGGTTTGGAGACCATCAAAGATCAATATGTGCATGATGCTGAATTTCACGATGTATTGCGTAATTGTAAAGAAGGTAGAACATGGAACAAGTTCGTCGTTAATGATGGATTTGTGTTTCGCTCTAACAAGCTATGCATTCCGCCAGTCTCCGCTCGCCTTTTGTTGTTGCAGGAGGCGATGGAGGAGGACTAATGGGACACACTTACCAGCCTCTTAC
Source organism: Aegilops speltoides (assembly GCA_021437245.1). Classification (NCBI taxonomy): domain Eukaryota; kingdom Viridiplantae; phylum Streptophyta; class Magnoliopsida; order Poales; family Poaceae; genus Aegilops; species Aegilops speltoides. Next base: position 217,228,065 of record CM038144.1, read on the forward strand.
CCAAAGAAGCAGTGGTGATCGCAACCGCTAGTAGTCAAAACTCTCAAAGCTTGGCTATAGCGATTACCAGTGGAGAATTCGTGCCATTGCCATCGCTGTTGGTATTTCCGTGGCTCCTGCCATCGCGCTGCCGGTACCGAGGAGGATGATGAGTATGCGGGCGATTATGAGGAGGAGGTTGATCAACATCGTAACTACGTGCAACCACCAAAGACCACAACCACCAGTCGCCCACATGCAAATAATGGCAATGTTAGGGCTCCCTCAGTACGAGATCATGACCATCTCCCTAAACTGAAATTGAATATTCCACCATTTGAGGGTAGATATGTTCCCGATATATATCTTACTTGGGAGTTAGAAACCGAACAACGGTTTACATGTTTACAATATCCCGAGGAGAGACGTGTTCTCGCCATTGCTTGTGCTTTCACTAGTTTTGCATGTGTTTGGTGGTCCAACATTGTAGATTATATCCTGCTCCAGCCTACTTGGGCTGCTTTGAAAACTGCTATGCGCATCGCTGGTTCCACCATATTATCAACGTGAATTACTTCAAAATTGCAGCGCTTAAGACAAGGAAAAATTTGTAGAAGAATATTATCGAATTGCAAACCGCTTGATTAGATGTGGTATTGTTGAGGAGAATGAAGCTATGCTTGCACGCTTTTCTCGGTGGATTAAATAGAGAGATTCGCACCATTCTAGACTATAAGGATTATAATAATATCACTGCTTATTCCATCTTGCTTGTAAAGCTGAACGTGAAGTGCAGGATCGATGTGCATTGGCGCCGCACTAACTTTTCTCGCAGTCGACCTTCATCATGGACACCACGCATCATCTACTTCCACGGCACCATCACCTCCTTCAAAGCCACCTCCAACCGTGATACAAGAAAGGTGCACAACCACCACTATCCGCCAAGAGCACACCGCTGGCCTGCATGAGCTCTTCTTCCATGGCGCCAACAGGCACACAAGTGATATTATTTGTCGTCATTGTAAGGGAAGAGGACATTTTGCAGAGAATGCAAATCTCAGCGCAGTGATGATTGCTACCGAGGATGGTGGGTATGAGTCCGCTTAGTGACTATGATGAGGAGACTTTGGCTCTTATTACACATGAGGAACACGGTGGAGATGATTCTGATCATGAGACACAATACATGGCTGTCAAGATGCCGATGTGTATGAATGTTTAGTTGCTCAACGTGTTTTGAGTGTGCAGTTACATGTCGAGCAAAATCAGAGGCATAATTTGTTCCATACAAAGGAGTTGTGAAGGAACGCTCTATTCAAGGCCATCATAGATGGAGGGAGCTGCAACAATTTGGCTAGCATGGAGATGGTGGAGAAGCTATCTCACCACAAGACCACATCCACATCCTTACTACATCCAATGGTTCAACAACAATGCAAGGTGAAGGTAACACGACTGCTCGTGTGCATTTTAGTATCTCTACATATGCTGATTATGTTGATTGTGATGTGGTACCTATGCAAGCATGTTCCTTGTTACTTGGTAGACCATGGCAATTTGATAAAATTCAGACACCATGGTAGAAACAATCAAGATACTCTTGTTCATAAGGATAAAATATTACTTTGCTTCCTATGACTCCTGAGTCCATTTTGAAAGATGATATTAATAGAGCTAATAAAGCAAAACAGAGAAAAATAAGAGTGAAAATCAGATTGTGGCAAAAGAATTTGAGCAACACATGAAGCCTAATAATAAACCATCTACCGTTGCTTCCAAATTAAATTGAAAAGTGCATGTTTACTTGCCACCAAATCTGATATTGATGAGCTAGATTTTGGCAAATCTATTTGCTATGCTTTTGTGTGCAAAGAGGCATTATTTTCATTCGAGGACGGTTTTCCTCTTTGCCCCCTCGCTGTCACTAACATTTTGCAGAGTTCACGACGCCTTTCCACAAGACGTACACCGGATTACCACCTATTCGAGGGATTGAGCATCAAATTGACTTAATTCCCGTGCATCATTACCCAACCGTGCACCATACCGCACTAATCCGGAGGAGACGAAGGAGATTATGCGTCAAGCATGTGAGCTGCTCGACAAAGGTTATATACGCCAATCCCTTAGTCCTTGTGCTGTTCCTATTATTCTAGTGCCGAAAAAGGATGGTACGCCACGATGTGTGTTGATTGTAGAGGCATCAATAATATTACTATTCGTTATCGCCACCCTATTCCTAGGCTAGATGATATGCTTGATGAATTGAGTGGCTCTACAATATTCTCCAAAGTTGATTTATGAGTGGATACCATCAAATTCGTATGAAATTGGGAGATGAATGGAAAACAGCATTTAAAACTAAGTTTGGATTATATGAGTGGTTAGTCATGCCTTTTGGGTTAACTAATGCACCTAGTACTTTCATGAGATTAATGAACTAAGTTTTACGTGCTTTCATTGACGATTTGTGGTAGTTTATTTTGATGATATACTGATTTATAGCAAATCTTTGGAAGAACATTTGGAACATTTACGTGTTGTTTTTAATGCTCTACGTGATGCACGCTTGTTTGGTAACCTTGGGAAGTGCACCTTTTGCACCGATCGAGTATCTTTTCTTGGCTATGTTGTTACTCCACAGGAATTGAAGTTGATAAAGCCAAGATTGAAGCTATTGAGAGTTGGCCGCAGCCCAAAACGGTCACACAAGTGAGGAGTTTCTTGGCCTCGCTGGTTTCTATAGGCGCTTTGTGAGAGATTTCAGCACCATTGCTGCACCTCTCAACGAGCTTACAAAGAAGGATGTGCCTTTTGTTTGGGGTACCGCACAGAAGAAGCCTTCACGGTATTGAAAGCTAAGTTGACACATGCCCTTTACTCCAACTTCCTGATTTTAATAAGACTTTTGAGCTTGAATGTGATGCTAGTGGAATTGGATTAGAGGTGTGTTATTACAAGATGGCAAACCTGTTGTATACTTTTCTCAAAAATTGAGTGGGCCTAGTCTGAATTATTCTACTTATGATAAAGAATTATATGCTCTTGTTCGACTTTAGAAACATGGCAACATTATTTATGGCCCAAAGAATTTGTTATACATTCTGATCATGAATCTTTGAAACATATTAAAAGTCAAGCTAAACTGAATCGTAGACATGCTAAATGGGTTGAATTCATTGAGACTTTCCTTATGTCATTAAACACAAGAAGGGTAAAGAAAATGTTATTGTCGATGCATTGTCTCGTCGCTATACTATGCTTTCACAACTTGACTTCAAAATATTTGGTTTGGAGACCATCAAAGATCAATATGTGCATGATGCTGATTTTAAAGATGTATTGCAGAATCTTAAAGAAGGTAGAACATGGAACAAGTTCGTCATTAATGATGGATTTGCTTTCGCTCTAACAAGCTATGCATTCCAGCTAGCTCCGCTCGTTTTTGTTGTTGCAGGAGGCGATGGAGGAGGACTAATGGGACACTTTGGCGTGAAGAAGACCGAGGATATACTAGCTACACATTTCTTTTGGCCAAAGATGAGACGGATGTTGAGCGCTTTGTTGCTCACAGCACTACATGTCAAAAAGCTAAGTCACGACTCAATCCTCATGGTTTATATATGCCTTTGCCTCGCACTCTAGTGTTCCTTGGGAGGATATATCTATGGACTTTGTTTTAGGTTTACCTCGAACAAAGAAGGGAGGATAGCATATTTGTTGTCGTGGATAGATTCTCTAAAATGGCACACTTTATACCATGTCATAAAAGCGATGATGTCGTTAATGTTGCTGATTTGTTCTTTCGTGAAATTATTCGCTTGCATGGTGTGCCAAATACTATTGTTTCAGATCGTGATACTAAATTTCTTAGCCACTTTTGGAGATGTTTATGGGCTAAGTTGGGGACTAAACTACTTTTTAGTACTACTTGTCACCCCAAACCGATGGATAAACCAAGTAGTCAATAGAACATTGTCTACTATGCTTAGGGCTGTTGAAGAATAATAAGAAAATGTGGGAAGAATGCTTGCCTCATATTGAATTTGCTTATAATCGCTCATTGCATTCTACTACTAAGATGTGCCCTTTGAAATTGTGTATGGTTTCCTACCTCGCACCTATTGATTTATTGCTTCTTCCATCTTCGGAGAAGGTTAATTTTGATGCTAAAGAACGTGCTGAATTGATTTTAAAATGCATGAGTTAACTAAGGAAAACATTGAGCGATGAATGCTAAATATAAACTTGCTGGAGATAAGGGTAGAAAACATGTTGTGTTTGCACCGGAGATCTTGTTTGGTTACATTTATGCAAGGATAGATTTCCGATTTGCGCAAATCAAAGCTAATGCCACGTGCTGCTGGTCCCTTTAAAGTGTTGGAGAAAGTAAATGATAATGCATATAAACTTGAGCTGCCCGCAGATTTTGGGGTTAGTCCCACTTTTAACATTGCAGATTTGAAGCCATATTTGGGTGAGGAAGATGAGCTGCCGTCGAGGACGACTTCATTTCAAGAAGGGAGGATGATGAGGACATCAATACCATTGTTACACCCACAGCCCCTGCTGCTATACATACCGGACCAATTACTAGAGCTCACAAGACGCCAACTAAATTACTGTGTACTTTCGCTTGGTAATGATTCTAATGTTCATGAGAATATGATGTCGCTTAAATTGGATACATTTGTTTTGCTTACAAATGAAGGGCCTAGCTTGGAGAAGGATGAACATTGGAGCAAGAACACACATGGAGTTGATGGCATGCGCAAGGATCAAGAACGGAGTTACAAGTGATGATTTCAGACTTTGAAACCACCATAAGGAGTGCATGAAGCCTTGGACGAAATATACAAGATGCCACTTCATAATATTCGTCCATAGGCTATTCTAGGTGCTCACACACCTTATTATTGGGCCAGGCCCATGTAATTTCGAAATACATTAGTATAGGCTATTTTAGAGTCCGTATGTGGGGAACAAGAGATAGGGTTAGTTTTGACCCTCCACCAAGGGCCACGAAATTCACCCCTCTTCCTCCATATATACAGCCCTTAGGGCACCGCTTAGACTTGGGTTTTGTTTAGATCAAAAGTTCGCCATAGCTGCAACTTCACAGCATTTCGCTTGTGTTCAACGACTGCACAAAGGCGCCACGTAACCCCACCTTGATCAATAAAGCTTTCATCTTATATTCGCAATATCCAGATTGCAATCTCAGCTTTTTGCTTGTTCTTCGCTTGCTCGCAGGAAATAGACCTCGTGGTCGTTGATCGTGTTCGCGTGGTCAATAACCTCTCGGAGTTGGTTTAGCGACATATATGCGACGCCCTCGCACGTCAGAGTCGGATCGCCAAAGTCGACTTCCACCAAAGCGAAATCCACCATCTCATCGAAAGACGGGACACCTTTGCCTCTATCACTTTGGCGTGAAGAAGACGGAGGATATACTTGCTACACATTTCTTTTGGCCAAAGATGAGACGGATGTTGAGCGCTTTGTTGTCAACAGACTACATGTCAAAAGCTAAGTCACGACTCAATCCTCATGGTTTATATATGCCTTTGCCTGCACTCTAGTGTTCCTTGGGAGGATATATCTATGGACTCTGCTTTTAGGTTTACCGAAACAAAGAAGGAGGGATAGCATATTTGTTGTCGTGGATAGATTCTAAAATGGCACACTTTATACCATGTCATAAAAGCGATGATGCTGCTTATGTTGCTGATTTGTTCTTTCGTGAAATTATTCGCTTGCATGGTGTGCCAAATACTATTGTTGCAGATCGTGATACTAAATTTCTTAGCCACTTTTGGAGATGTTTATGGGCTAAGTTGGGGACTAAACTGCTTTTTAGTACTACTTGTCACCCCAAACCGATGGATAAACCAAGTAGTCAATAGAACATTGTCTACTATGCTTAGGGCTGTTTTGAACAATAATAAGAAAATGTGGGAAGAATGCTTGCCTCATATTGAATTTGCTTATAATCGCTCATTGCATTCTACTACTAAGATGTGCCCTTTTGAAATTGTGTATGGTTTCCTACCGTCGCACCTATTGATTTATTGCTTCTTCCATCTTCGGAGAAGGTTAATTTTGATGCTAAAGAACGCTCAATTGATTTTAAAATGCATGAGTTAACTAAGGAAAACATTGAGCGATGAATGCTAAATATAAACTTGCTGGAGATAAGGGTAGAAAACATGTTGTGTTTGCACTGAGATCTTTTTTGGTTACATTTATGTAAAGATAGATTTCCTAATTTGCAAATCAAAGCTAATGCCACGTGTCGATGGTCCTTTAAGGTGTTAGAGAAAATAAATGATAATGCATATAAACTTGAGCTACCCGCAGATTTTGGGGTTAGTCCCACTTATAACATAGCAGATTTGAAGCCTTATTTGGGTGAGGAAGATGAGCTCACGAGGACGACTTCATTTCAAGAAGGGGAGGATGATGAGGACATCAATACCATTGTTACACCCACAGCCCCTACTGCTACATATACGGACCAATTACTAGAGCTCACAAGACGCCAATTAAATTACCAGTGTACTTTCGCTTGGTAATGATTCTAATGTTCATGAGAATATGATGTCGCTTAAATTGGATACATTTGTTTTGCTTACAAATGAAGGGCCTAGCTTGGAGAAGGATGAACATTGGAGCATGAACACGCATGGAGTTGATGGCATGCTAAGGGGATCAAGAACGGAGTTACAAGTGATGATTTCAGACTTTGAAGCCACCATAAGGAGTGCATGAAGCCTTGGACGAAATATACAAGATGCCACTTCATAATATTCGTCCAAAGGCTATTCTAGGTGCTCATATCACCTTATTATTGGGCCAGGCCCATGTAATTTCGAAATACTTAAGTATAGGCTATTTTAGAGTCCGTATGTGTGGGGAAACAAGAGTTAGGGTTGGTTTCTGCACCCCACCCTCAAGGGCCACGAAATTCCTCCTTTTCCCCCATATATACAGCCCTTAGGGCGCCGCTTAGACTTCGGTTTTGTTTAGAATAAAAGTTCGCCATAGCTGCAACTTCACAGATTTCGCTTGTGTTCAACGACTGCATAAAGGCGCCACGTAACCCCACCTTGATCAATAAAGCTTTCATCTTATATTCGCAATATCCAGATTGCAATCTCAGCTTGCTTGTTCTTCGCTTGTCGCAGGAAATGTAGACCTTCGTGGTCGTTGATCGTGTTCTAAGATGGTCAATAACCTCCTGAGTTGCTTTAGCGACATAAGGCGCGACATCCTCGCACGTTCGTAGTCGGATCGTCAAAGTCGACTTCCACCAAAGCGAAATCCACCATCTCATCGAAAGACGGGACACCTTTGCCTCTATCAACCTAACCCATTTTGTTCCCCATAGCATTTGAGGTTGTTTGAGTAGTGACTTGAGTCTCCTAAGGTGTTTCGGCTAATTAGGGACGGTTGCTTCTTCATCAACCACCACCACCACCACTTCCACATAACCTTCCCACCATACACTTCCGACAACCCAACTTAACCCAATTGTTGTTTGAGCTTGTTTCGAGTTGTGGCTTATGTCTCCTAAGGTGTTTCGGCTACTTAGGGACGGCAACTTCAACTCCGACTGTATAGCCCATGATTCCATCCGCATTGCCTAGTGCAAAACCACCACCGCTTCCGCTACCACCATTTGACATTTGTCATTTGAGATTTTGAGTTTGCGGTTTTTCCGCTTCCTAAGGTGTTTCGCCACTTAGGACGAGTCTCCATCATCTTGGTATCTACACCAAGAACACCGCCACTCATCATCGCAGCGACGGTAACCTCGATTTACACCTTTGTATATACCCTTGCAATTGCATTGTTAACCCCAGCCCATTTTATGCCACTTACCTATCGAGACTAGCCATTTGAGTATTGCCGCAACGCTATTTGTGCACATTAGTGGTCCATACCTTCCATAGCATACATACCATATCATATTGGTATCATATCATCCATTGTGCCTCTTGTTTGTTCCCGATATACACAATTGCTATCTTGGTTTGCATTTTACAAAAGTGGCCATAGAAAAAAAAGCTTTTAAGCAAAAAGAGAGCAAAGAGCTCGTGAGCAAGTGCCATAGCATCATACCCTTTGCACATAAGATTGTCAAATCTACATCATATGATCTCATGCTTGAGAGAAATACCGAACTATACATACATAGCATACTTGGGATAGAAAGAATACCCATTTTGCATCTTATAGGTTGTGCACAAGTGTCGATCCGCCTATTGAGCAATCGTAAGCTGCCTCTCTTGAGTTGTGCAACACGAGCGCTTTGGGGGATTCCACATTTTGAGCTCATTCCTTGGTTGCACGACCCCATTTATCTATCCGTGTGTGTTTCTGTACCTTTCATTGCTATTGGTCTACTTGTTTCGCTTATGAATTTGTGAATCTCTTTCAACATTATTGACTTTTGCTAACATTTTGCATTAAATTTTGTGCCACTATCCTCACCGAGCTCCACTATAAGCTTTACTTGTGTAGGTGTGAGAACCGACAAGGATTGGTACCAATAGTGCTATTTCATTGTCCACATTTGAGTGAACTTGATTCATCTTCAACTTTGGTCAAAGGTACATTGGTATACGCTCTTCTTTCTCCCACTCATATTTGCTCGAGTCTTGTGATGGATAGGCAAGGCATTCTCTCCGGTCACGCACAACAACGACGGCGTGAACAACAACATCTCCAAAGCGCCTATCTTCGATCTACAACGACAAATGCAAGGCGACAATCAAGATTGCGAGAGCAAGATCGAGAACATCTCCATCGACATTCGCCACTCCAAGCAAGGAAAAGGGACTACATCGACAAGAAGCTTGCCGCACATAAAGAGGAGCAAGATGCAAGGATGGAGGAGATTAGAGCCTTGATCAAGTCTTCTTCCCTTCATCATCCTCAAGACGACGACGGTCAAGCCACAAGTCTTGAGCGCTAAAAGATGCAAGTGCAAATCGCCCTCGCCCACATCTACATGGCGATCACCATCACGCTCATGATCATCACCACCATGAAGGGCAAGTCACCTCCAAGCAACATGTGCACGCATTTACGACGGACGACATCTCCTACGAGCTCAAGCACGACAACGACATCATCATCATGAAGATGCTCCACAAGCGCAAATGCACAAGTCCCAACAAGACCTACTTCACGCCAAGTCCAAGCTTCAAGAGCACAAAAGAAGACCGCGAGATGACCACCACCAAGACGGCGCTTACGGCTACACCAACCACTTTGGCATCTTCGCCAAGTGCTATCAAGGCATCTTCGCTTTTGATGTACTGCATCTTCGCCTACTTCCCACGAAAGCACGCCTACATCGCCTTCATCAAGTCCAAGGCGACCACCTACGAGTGAGGGCGACACTTCCATCTTCGAAGCCCTCAAGGAAGATGGCCGAGCATGGGAAACTCCTTCGGTCATGGAGACGAGCCACGAGCTGCCACATCATATGGGCCTCCCACACCAAGACGATGACAAGAAGGTCGAGCAAGGGCCATCCCTTCACCATGGCGATAGAAGTTGAGCATGGAGACATTTGCACCTACACCTCTCCGACACCCACATATGTTGAGATGCCCCAAGTGCCATGTGAGGAGAGCCACCACCCCATGAGTGACATGAGTGACTCCACCATACGTGACATTGAGAGCACCTCCTATGAGAGGATGAGTGTGACCACCACTAGCCCCACACATGAGAGCATGCCACACATCCTATGTGAGGTTGAGCGCCACTTGAGTGACTCCACCAACCATATGAGTGAGAGCATCTTTGAGGGAGTGAGTGAGCCACAACACTTAAAGAGTGAGGTAGTTGACACGGCATGTGAGGCCACTATGATTTCTAACGACTTAACCTCTACTCCTAGTGTGTTTTCTCCTTTGGTGCTAGGTCTCCTACATGACGACACGCCTACCATTGATGAGCCCATACCCCCTATGGAGAAACCGATGGCCATGATGGACGATGATACACCCCCCACATGGTTCCATCAAGATGAAGATGACAACGAGACGATCTTCAACACCTACCTACAACACATGAGCAACGCTTCCAAGGTAGCATAGGTGATGGTGCTTCTCTTGTCCCACTAGTGGACTCTCTTGACATTGATTGCTCCCATGATGTCAACCCACCTATTACCATGCTTCATGCTAGTGAAACCCTTCATGCCTTGACTTACCTATTAATGATGAATATGATGATGAGCATGTTGAGTTGACTAGTTGTGATGCTATGCTTCATAGGATATCATGTGAAAATTCTATTGGTCACTTCATGTTTGACAATCCATTGAACTTGTCATATGCTATGACCGAGATCTCACATATTGCATCCCTACAATCTAAACATAGTAACTATGCATGCCCCATTAAAATCAATCCCATTTGCACTTTTGGCATAGATGACGAGATGATGGTCATTGGCTTTTGTTTCTCTTGTGATGATATTGCCATACTTCCTTTACATGATTTACGCAATTCATCCAATATGTCATGCCATGATCACATTGTTCCAAATATGCATTGTTTTGATGTTGTCAATATTCTCCACGTGATGTTGCTACTCATGCTCATGAGGAGACCCCATAGTTTCCTCATACATATTAGGAGATCTTGATGCATTTCATACTTTGCATGATTGCCATGATCACAGGCACCTTATGCATTCCATGAATAACAATGCTCTAGATATTTCTCATGATGCATTACACAATTTGAGTCTCCATTATGCCATACATAATAACAAACCTATCATGATGGATGACATGTTTCTATATCATGCATCTCATTTATTTGAGAATTGGATATTTGGTTCTAACCAACACAAGCACGTATGCATCATGATGGATGATGTACATCTACCACGCACACACAATTTTCCCTTTGCCTTTGTTTTGTGTAGGTACCCATGTATACTGTCAACCTCTCAATCCCAAGAGTTGATTTAAACAAGCTCTTGAGAGCAATGATGACTTGGGATCCCGTGGACTATCCTCACCACCGCCCCTTCAAGGCAAGGACTACGCTAACTCCTCTACTTGGCTCTCACACGGCTATGGGCCATTTACCACTTGTCACCTTATGCTCATTTTACCGTGTTCACTTTGCATGTTATCCTTATGCCTTGCCATGCAATTGTGACCCTTGCTTGCATATACCCATGTTTAATCATTATGCTACTTATATGTGTATTTGCATGCTTGGTGGAGATCCTTGTTGCTATTGCCATGTTTATCATGTGCCCCATGCTATTGCTGCTTGTTGTGTTGGGAGATTCATGATGCCCCATTGCTATTTACATATGGTCTCTCACCAATACATTGATGACATTTTACTCATATCTTGCTTTCATGCTTGTGCTATGACATGTGAATTATTCATGCCCACTATTTGCACACATGACATGCTTGCCATGATTCCTTCTAGTATGTTGCATCTTCGCACTACTAGCTTGCTTGACTTGATCACTATGATTGCTTGCTATGTTGCATCACCCATGTTCCACTATTACTTGCTTTCTTGGGTTGATGACATATATGTTGATGCCACTCACTTGATTTGTCATGATCATTGTCTCTTGTCTCCATTAGTTGCATCTCTCATATCACCTTGTATTGAGTGCCAACTTGCTATGCTTATTGATCTTGGAGACTTGGACACTATACTTGTGATGCATGCTTGTTTGATTGAGCCTCTTGTATTTGGATGTTCTTACATCATATGCCTCCATACTTTGAAATGCTCCTTGTACTTTCTTATGATGAGCATGATACATACACTTGTTCGGTATCTTACCATTACCTAATGATAGGTTTCAGATTTCGCTAACCTCATTTGTTTTTCCGAGTGTTTGTCATGTTCTTTCAATTTGAGGTTTCACAAGGCGATGCCAAGTATGCATATATTGGTTATGTGAAGGCATACATGATGTGCGACACCAACATTTTCGACATTCTCATAAAGGTGAACTCCTTCTTTGAGCAATCCTCAAATATGCATATTGATGGGTCACTCTTTCATTGTTGTTTCCTTCTTGTTGTCTACATGATACATCTCGTGAACGGAAGAGCGACATTGGAGATTGGCTACATGGACCTTCACATTGAGGAGCGCTTGCACTTATTGAATGCAACTTCGGCACTCCACTCATGCCTCGACATCGAGCTTTGGTACACCAACAGATTCATATTTGTTGATTGTGCTCACACATGTCATGCTCGATGGACATATCATACTCACCACAAGTTTGCACCCTATGCATGGATTGACTCACATTGTGATTGCCTTGTTGCATCTTGTATTCCCATGTCATCCATGATATATGAGCTTATGATTTCTTAGCAAATTTGTTGTGATCTACCTTGAAGGCATATTCATACATCATGATCATATTGTCCATCATCAATTGCATGATAACATATACATATGGAGTATCCATTGCCATATTCATGCTATTGATAAACCGTCTCACTATGACATCATTTTGAAACGTGGTTGCATTGATCATATTTACAACACATTTGTGTGCACAATGATTGCATTTCCTCCCATGAATGCTTTGCATCTCATTCTAGATCATCTTGATATGCTTCATGCGCTTTGTCACACCAAATCTTGCCGCACGGACTCATTCTACATGATGGACACTTTGTGTGCGCTTAACCGTATTTCCGAAAGTGTTGCTCGTGTTTGCTCTTTTGCATGTCTATCACTCCGCGACACCTTGACTACGCGGATTGCACCATGCCTTCAACTTCGTCCAACTACAAGTCCGCTCACGACAACCGCTTCCATGGTGATGAGGATCACGATCCGAGGTCGGACCTTTCCTGGGGGGATATGATGCGAGCATCCCACGCTCATCCCCATGTACACCCGACTACTCTCCAAGCCCCAAGGATACATAAGATGAGACCTCGACTATGCGCCATCGGACACAAGGTGAATTCACCTCTTCGAACCGGCCACTTTCCGTGATATGAGACATGGCTACTACCTCATGCGTGGACCTTGTATACACTCAGTACAACCAGGATGGCCAAGGAGAATCCAAGGACCAAGGCCAAGCATGGAAGAGAAGATGGAAGAAAGGAGAAGAAGAAGATGGAGCGGTTGTTGAAGACAGGTCGACGTCCGCCATCGTCTCGGATCATCCGCCCAAATGGATCATCCGACCTCCCGGATCGCTCGGTAAATGCACCAAGGCAACAGGCCCTCGACGGCCGGATCATCCGGACGGCCGCCTGGATCATCCGACTTCGACACCCGGATCATCCGCCACCATCCGGATTATTCGACCTGCCAGGCGCAAGAATCTGGGCCGAGGCCTGTACCCTTCGCCTCACTTACCCCTTCGTGGCTTAGCACTATAAATAGATTCTCCTCCCCACTTTGAGGGTCAAGATTGATTAGCTAATATTGTGTGAGAGCCTTTGCTCATCCACCGGCATTTCTCCTGAGATCGTGACCTCCGCCTCAGGAGAAGATCCATTCGATTCAAGACCCCTACCTAGGAAGATCTCGTGATTCAAGGCCCCTATCTAGGAAGAACATAAAGTTAGCCATTGCAACTTCGTACTTCGTGAACCGATTTTCTTCCCTAGATAGGGCCTTGAATCCACGAGGGATCTTCCTTATAGGGGTCTTGAACTGATGGATCTTCCCTAGACGGAGGTCCCGATCTCCGTGGAGAAGTACCGTGGATGAGCAAAGGCTCTCACACACAAATATGAGCTAATCCAACGCTAAGTCTCAAAGTGAGGAGAGGGGGTCCTATATAGAGTCCGGGCGAAGGGGTACATGGACTCAGCCAACACGCCAAGAGAAAGGCTGGCCGGATGATCCGGACGAGGGTCCGGATGATCCGGCCGGTCCGGATGATCCGGTGGAGTCCCGGATGAGCCGGAGGGTCGGCTGGTGGCGGCGACGGACGGATGACCGGCCGGAGGTCCGGACGTCCGGGCGGATCCGGATGATCCGCCCTGGTCCGATGATCCGCTTCAGCGGGAGGTTCTGCTGCTTTTGGCCGATGAAGCCGGGATCGCCCGACCGGGTCCGGATCATTCGGGCGCTGTCCGGATCGTCCGGCCTCCGTCCGGATCGTCCGCCTCTATGGTCCTGGTTGCTTTTCCTCTCCGCCTTTCGCGGTGTCTTCCGCTCGATTCTCCTTGCTTCCTAGCTTCTTCATGGTCGACTCCTTGGTGCCCGAGTATGCATAGAGTTTCCGCTTGAGGCAGTAACCATGTCTCATGTGAATCAAGGAGAGTTGTGAGAGGAGTGATGTCACCTCGGTTTCAAGAGCTCTTGCACGTGCTCGAAGTCATCGGTCCTTGTGGTGTTGTAGGTGTTGATGTAGAGTCCATGGGGATGATGGAAGGATGCTCCGCATCATATCCCTCCTTCAAAGGATCCGACCTCGGATCTAGATCTTCATCACCATGGAAAGGCGAGAGGTCTTTGACGTTGAAGGTGTCGCCACGCTGTACTTGTCGCTGGTAGGTCGAGCTTGTAGGCGTTGTTGTTGTAGCGCATAACACCTTGAAGGGTCCATCGCTCGAGGTAGAAGTTTGACTTATGCTCGCTGGGGAAGCTGCCTTGCAAGGTGTAGCCACACGAGATCGCCTATGTTGAAGATCATGGGTTGCTTGTTGATGTTGAGCTTGGTCGCTAGTCGCTGTACTTGGCGCCGATGGTGTTTCTTGTATCTTCATGCATCTTCTTGATGTAGCTTGCACCGGCACTTGCGCCGAGGTTGGTGCGCCTTGTAGAGGTAGAGGTAGGATGTCCAATGGGGACAATGGGTTGAAGCCGCTGACGACCTCAAGGGGACTTGCCGGTCGTCGAATGTCTTGCGCGGTTGTAGGCGCATTTCGGTGATGGGTAGACACGCCCCACTCCTTGATGTTCTTCTTGATCAACACGCAAAGTAGAGTGGAGAGCGTCTCGTTTGTCACCTCCTTGCTTGGCCGGTTTGAGGATGGTATGCGGAGGAGAACAAGAGCTTGATTCCAAGCTTACGCAAAGAGTTTTCCAAAAGTAACTCAAGAACTTGACGTCATGTCGGAGACGATTGACTTTGGTACTCCATGGAGGCGCAAGATTTCCTACAAAAGAGATTTGCAATATGTGAAGCATCGCTCACTTTGTTGCAAGGAATGAAATGTACCATTTTGGAAAATCTGTCCACAACAACAAATACGGAGTCCTTTCCATTTTGAGTATTAGGCAAACCAAGTACAAAGTCCATGCTAATGTCTTCCCAAGGTTGATAAGGAATAGGAAGAGGCATGTAAAGACCATGAGATTGAGCTTTTGACTTAGCTTTATGGCATGTTGAGCATCTTGTGGTGAAGCGTGAGACGTCACGAAACATCTTGGGCCAAAAGTAGTTCTTGGAGAGCGTATGAAGGTCTTGTCGCTATTCAAAATGTCCCATTAGTCCACCTCCATGAGCCTCTTGCAAAAGGAGCAAACAAACAGAAGACTCGGGTATGCATAGTTTGTTAGCTCTCATAAGATAACCATCCTTGAGGTAATATTGTTCCCAAGATGTATGCGTCAAACATTTAGCATAATGAGGTGCAAACGATGGATCACTAGCATACAAATCATTGATGTGCTCAAAGCCAATAACATTCAACTCAAGTTGGGTGACAAGTGTGCATATGCGTGAAAGTGCATCGGCAAGTACATTTTCCTTGCCCTTAATGTACTTGATCACATATGGAAAAGATTCAATAAATTCACTCCATTTGGCATGACGCTTGTTCAATTTAGTTTGACCTTTTAAGTACTTAAGCTGCTTCATGATCGGTATGGATGACAAACTCATGAGGTCTAAGATAATGTTCCCAAACATGGAGGACACGACTAAAGCATACAATTCCTTGTCATACACGGATAGTTAAGTAGAGCACCGAGAGTTTTTCACTAAAATAAGCAATGACTCGCTTTTCTTGCATTAAAACTCCGCCAATTCCGTACCACTTGCATCACAATGGACCTCAAAAGTTTTGTCAAAATTGGGCAAAGCAAGAATTGATGATAGAGGCAAAGGTGTCCCGCCTTTTCGATGAGATGGTGGATTTCGCTTGGTGGAAGTCGACTTTGACGATCCGACTACGAAGCGCAGCGAGGACGCCGCGCTTTAGCAATCGCTAAACCAACTCCGAGAGGTTATTGACCACGCCGAGCACGATCAACCCGACCACGAGGGTCTATTTCCGCGAGCAAACGAAGAACAAGCAAGAAACTGAGATTGCAACTGATATTGCGAATATAAGATGAAAGCTTTATTGATCAAGGTGGGGTTCTGTGGACGCTTTGTCCGGTCGCTGAACACAAACGGCACGCCGGTTGCAGCTATGGCTAACTTTTGATCTAAACAAAACCCAAGTCTAAACGGTGCCCTAAGGGCTGTATATATGGAGGAAGAGGGGTGAATTTCGTGGCCCTTGGTGGAGGGGTCCAAACTAACCCTATCTCTTGTTTCCCCACACATACGGACTCTAAAAATAGCCTATACTAATGTATTTCGAAATTACATGGGCCTGGCCCAATAATAAGGTGACGAAGACCTAGAATAGCCTATGGACTAATATTATGAAGTGGCATCTTGTATATTTCGTCCAAGGCTTCATGCACTCCTTATGGTGGCTTCAAAGTCCTGAAATCATCACTTGTAACTCCGTTCTGATCTCCTTGCGCATGCCATCAACTCCATGTGTGTTCTTGCTCCAATGTTCATCCTTCTCCAAGCTAGGCCCTTCATTTGTAAGCAAAACAAATGTATCCAATTTAGGCAGATCATATTCTCATGAACATTAGAATCATTACCAAGAAACGAAAGTACCGTAATTTAGTTGGCGCGCGAGCTCTAGTAATTGGTCCAAGATGTATAGCAAATAGGGCTGTGGGTGTAACAATGGTATTGATGTCCTCATCATCCTCCCTTCTTGAAATGAAGTCGCCCTCGACGGAAGTTCATCTTCCTCACCCAAATATGGCTTCAAATCTGCAATGTTAAAAGTGGACTAACCCCAAAATCTGCAGCAGCTCAAGTTTATATGCATTATCATTTACTTTCTCCAACACCTTAAAGGGACCAGCAAGACGTGGCATTAGCTTTGATTTATGCAAATCAGAAATCTATCCTCACGCAAATGTAACCAAACAAGATCTCCGTGCAAACACAACATGTTTTCTACCCTTATCTCCAAAGAAGTTTATATTTAGCATTCATACGCCAATGTTTTCCTTAGTTAACTCATGCATTTTTAAAATCAATTCAGCACGCTTTTAGCATCAAAATTAACCTTCTCCAAGATGGAAGAGGCAACAAATCAATAGGTGCACGAGGTAGGAAACCATACACAACTTCAAAAGGGCACATCTTAGTAGTAGAATGCAATGAACGATTATAAGCAAATTCAATATGAGGCAAGCATTCCTCCCACATTTTCTTATTTTTCTTTAGAACAGCCCTAAGCATAGTAGACAATGTTCTATTGACTACTTCAGTTTGTCCATCAGCTTTGGGGTGACAAGTAGTACTAAAAGCAGTTTAGTCCCCAACTTAGCCCATAAACATCTCCAAAAGTGGCTAAGAAATTTAGTATCACGATCTGAAACAATAGTATTTGGCACACCATGCAAGCTTAATAATTTCACGAAAGAACAAATCAGCAACATTGACAAAGATCATCGCTTTTATGACATGGTATAAAGTGTGCCATTTTCGAGAATCTATCCACGACAACAAATATGCTATCCTCCCTTCTTTGTTCTAGGTAAACCTAAAACAAAGTCCATAGATATATCCTCCCAAGGAACACTAGGTACAGTAAAGGCATATATAAACCATGAGGATTGAGTCGTGACTTAGCTTTTTGACATGTAGTGCAATGAGCAATAAAACGCCAACATCCCGCCTCATCTTTGGCCAAAAGAAATGTGTAGCAAGTACGCCCTCCGCCTTCTTCACGCCAAAGTGTCCCATTAGTCCTCCTCCATGCGCCTCCCGCAACAACAAAAGACTAACGGAGCTAGCTGAATGCATAGCTTGTTAGCACGAACACAAATCCATCATTAACGACAAACTTGTTCCATGTTCTTCCTTCTTTACAATTCTGCAATACATCTTTAAAATCAGCATCATGCACATATTGATCTTTGATGGTCTCCAAACCAAATATTTTGAAGTCAAGTTGTGAAAGCATAGTATAGCGATTTAGACAATGCATCAAGAATAACATTTTCTTTACCCTTCTTGTGTTTAATGACATAAGGGAAAGTCTCAATGAATTCAACCCATTTAGCATGTCTACGATTCAGTTTAGCTTGACTTTTAATATGTTTCAAAGATTCATGATCGTAATGTATAACAAATTCTTTGGGCCATAAATAATGTTGCCATGTTTCTAAAGTCCTAACAAGAGCATATAATTCTTTATCATAAGTAGAGTAATTCAGACTAGGCCCACTCAATTTTTCGTAAAAGTATGCAACAGGTTTGCCATCTTGTAATAACACACCTCCTAATCCAATTCCACTAGCATCACATTCAAGCTCAAAAGTCTTATTAAAATCAGAAGTTGGAGTAAAGGAGCATGTGTCAACTTAGCTTTCAATACCGTGAAGGCTTCTTCCCGTATGGTACCCCAAACAAAAGGCACATCCTTCTTTGTAAGCTCATTGAGAGGTGCAGCAATGGTGCTGAAATCTCTCACAAAACGCCTATAGAAACCAGCGAGGCCAAGGAAACTCCTCACTTGTGTGACCGCTTTGGGCTGCGCCAACTCTCAATAGCTTCAATCTTGGCTTTATCAACTTCAATTCCCTCGTGGAGTAACAACATAGCCAAGAAAAGATACTCGGTCGGTGCAAAAGGTGCACTTCCCAAGGTTACCAAACAAACGCATCACGAGAGCATTAAAAACAGCACGAATGTTCCAAATGTTCTTCCAAAGATTTGCTATAAATCAGATATCATCAAAATAGACTACCACAAATCGTCCAATGAAAGCACGAAACTTCGCTCATTAATCTCATGAAAGTACTAGGTGCATTAGTTAACCCAAAAGGCATGACTAACCACTCATATAATCCAAACTTAGTTTTAAATGCTGTTTTCCATTCATCTCCCAATTTCATACGAATTTGATGGTATCCACTACGCAAATCAACTTTGGAGAATATTGTAGAGCCACTCAATTCATCAAGCATATCATCTAGCCTAGGAATAGGGTGACGATAACTAATAGTAATATTATTGATGCCTCTACAATCAACACACATACGTGACGTACCATCCTTTTTCGCACTAGAATAATAGGAACAGACAAGGACTAAGGGATTCGCAGATATAACCTTTGTCGAGCAGCTCCTGTGATTTGACGATAATCTCCTTCGCCTCCTCCGGATTGGTACGGTATGGTGCACGGTTGGTAATGATGCACCGAATTAAGTCAATTTGATGCTCAATCCTCTAATAGGTGGTAATCCTGTGGCACGCCTTGTGGAAAGACGCCAAATAACTCCCCGCAAAATGTTAGTGACAAAGAGGGGCAAAGAGGAAGGCACGCCTCTAATGAAAATAATGCCTCTTTGCACACAAAAGCATAGCAAATAGATTTGCTAAAATCTAGCTCATCAATATCAGATTTGGTGGCAAGTAAACATGCACTTTTCAATTTAATTTCGTAAGCAACAAGAGATGGTTTATTATTAGGCTTCATGTGTTGCTCAAATTCTTTTGCCACAATCTGATTTTCACTCTTATTTTTCTCCTGTTTTGCTTTATTAGCTCTATTAATATCATCTTTCAAAATGGACTCA
The DNA here is from genome assembly GCA_021437245.1 of Aegilops speltoides. Taxonomy (NCBI): domain Eukaryota; kingdom Viridiplantae; phylum Streptophyta; class Magnoliopsida; order Poales; family Poaceae; genus Aegilops; species Aegilops speltoides. The sequence goes on from CM038144.1 coordinate 217,247,933, forward strand.
GAGTCATAGGAAGCAAAGTAATATTTTTATCCTTATGAACAAGAGTATACCGATTGTTTCTACCATGGTGTACAGAATTTTATCAAATTGCCATGGTCTACCAAGTAACAAGGAACATGCTTGCATAGGTACCACATCACAATCAACATAATCAGATATGTAGAGATACTAAAATGCACACTAACAAAGACGTGTTACCTTAACCTTGCCGCTGTTGTTGAACCATTGGATGTAGTAAGGATGTGGATGTGGTCTTGTGGTGAGAGATAGCTTCCCACCATCTCCATGCTAGCCAAGTTGTTGCAGCTCCTCCATCTATGATGACGCTAATAGAACGCTCCTTCACAACTCCCTTTGTATGGAACAAATTATGCCTCCGATTTTGCTCACTTGTGTAACCTGCACACTCAAAACACGCTGAGCAACTAAACATTCATACCACCAAGATCTTCAAGAGCCATGTATTGTGTCTCATGATCGTAATCATCTCCACCGTGTTCCTCATGTGTAATAAGAGCCAAAGTCTCTCATCATAGTCACTAGCGGACTCATACCCACCATCCTCGTGAGCAATCATCACACGCTGAGATTTGCATTCTTCGCAAAATGTCCTCTTCCCTACAACGACGACAAATAATATCACTTGTGTGCCCTGCTGACGCCATGGAAGAAGAAGAGCTCAGGCAGGCCCGCAGTGTGCTCTTGGCGATAGTGGTGGTTGTGCCTCGCTTGTATCACGGTTGGAGGTGGCACCAAGGAGGTGATGGTGCAAAGGAAGTAGATGATGCACGTGGTGTCCATGATGAAGGTCGACCTGCAGAAAAGTTAGTGCGCGCCAATGCCCGCCGATCCTGCACTTCACGCTCAGCTTTACAAGCAAGATGGAATAAACGAGTGATATTATTATAATCCTTATAGTCTAGAATGGTCTGAATCTCTATTTAATCCACCCGTAAAACGTGCAAGCATAGCTTCATTCTCCTCAACAATACCACATCTAATCAAGCCGCTTTGTAATTCCCGATAATATTCTTCTACAGAATTTTTTCCTTGTCTTAAGCGCTGCAATTTTTGAAGTAATTCACGTTGATAATATGGTGGAACCCAACGAGTACGCATAGCAGTTTTCAAAGCAGCCCAAGTAGCTGGAACAGATATAATCTACAATGTTCGCACCACCAAACACATGCAAAGCTAGTGAAAGCACAAACAAAGCAGCAGAACACGCCTCTCCTCGTGATATTGTAAACATGTAAATCGTTGTTCAGTTTCTAACTCCCAAGTAAGATATATATCAGAACATATCTACCCTCAAATGGTGGAATATTCAATTTCAGTTTAGGGAGATGGTCATGATCTCGCACTGAGGGGAGCCCTAACATTGCCATTATTTGCATGTGGACGACCGGTGGTTGTGGTGCTGGTGGTTGCACGTAGTTCGATGTTGATCAACCTCATCCTCGTAATCTCCCACATAATCATCCTCCTCGGTACCAAAGCAGCAGCAGAGCAGGAGCCAAAGAAGCACCAACAGCAGAGAGCAGCTGCACCAGAATTTTGTCCTCGCTCAATAGGAACACGCCGAGCTCGCCCATACCGATTCGAAGGGGCGAGTTGTTGTCGCTGGCAGAGGTGCGATAGGTGCAGCCGGCGGTGGTTGTGGAAAACGCGCGAGCAATTCATCAAACTTGCTATCAAGCTTTGTTTCAAACGCCTTCTCAATGCCATCTATCTTCTCCATGGCCTCACAAATCTGTTTAGCACATCTTGCACCTGTCCAATCATCATTTGCTGAAACTTATCATGTAGCTGTTTGTTCGTCAGTTCTCCCAATCAGCCTCATCGCCTTGTGATCCTGCCATGGTTAGCAGCAAATAGAAACACACAAGAATATGATCCTACAGACTACTAAGAAGTGGTGGTGGTGTATCACAAACCCGCAAGCAAATCTCAAATTCTACCAGCCTACCCAAGAAGAAGTGGTGATCGCAACCGCTAGAAGTCAAAACTCTCAAAGCTTGGATATAGCGATTACTGTGGAGAATCAAACGCACGACGAGATGTATGTGGAGCTGGGAAGGCTTATAATATGGTAGCAAAAGGGTCAAGAATAATCAATTCAGAGATGCAAAGTTGAATAAACGCCAACGACGGTATCAGGTTGGTCCTAGGCTAGACCGCTAGAGACGCGAGCCTAGAACACTAACAAAATCACGGCGCTGCACGTAAACAAGGGAGGAGCACACTGAATTTTTTTTTTCGCTTTTTTTTTTTTTTTTGCGCTTTTTTTTTTTTTTTTTTTTTTTTTTTTTTTTTTGCGAAAAATCACTATAATGGCGAAAGTGTCTCAAAACTCTTCCCAGTCAAACCGACAGATGGGCACGAAATTTTTTCGACAAAATTTTTTTTTTTTTCGATCGCCTCGACCCAAAAACTGAAACGGGTCAAAAAACTTTCTATAACGGCGATCGCTCAATACGCTTAGAAACACCTAAAATAGGATAGCCGTAAAATTTTTATCCCGCGCTTTTGGAAAATTTTGGGCCTAAACGAGGGTGGTTTCCTGACTTTTTTTTTTTTTTTTGAAACCAACCTCTTCTACGGACGGCAAAAGATTGCTGAATCAAACCTACTCGCATAAGGAAACACGAATCGAAAACTAGATGGATCCCGAAACAAACCTAATATGCAAGGAACTCGGATTGGTGGTGGATATATGGTGGTCGTATGGCAGCGGTGGTGATATATGGCAGCGTGGTGGTATATGGATACGGATTCAAGCGTGGCGGATAAGCGTGGTGGTAGATGGCGTATGGCGATGATAATGCGCGGCGGCGGCGTGACAACTTATGACCGTAACTCAAACTCTAAAAGACTAGACTCTAAGACCAAAGAACTAGACACGACGATGCAACCGCAAATTCAACAATGCAAATACGTAAAAGATTATGCAAAGGCTCGATTGGTTCGGATAGGATGAACTAACCCTAATTTTTTTTTGGCTTTTTCGTGGACTATAGGTATGAAGAATGACTCGATCTAAACTACGAAAATCAGAAAATCTCACCGAGCAACCCGGAAATCTGATACCACTTGATAGAGGCAAAGGTGTCCCGCCTTCGATGAGATGGTGGATTTCGCTTTGGTGGAAGTCGACTTTGACGATCCGACCACGAAGCGCAGAGACGCCGCTACTTTAGCAATCGCTAAACCAACTCCGAGAGGTTATTGACCACGCCGAGCACGATCAACTCGACCACGAGGGTCTATTTCCGCGAGCAAACGAAGAACAAGCAAGAAACCGAGATTGCAACTGGATATTGCGAATATAAGATGAAAGCTTTATTGATCAAGGTGGGGTTCTGTGACGCTTTGTCCGGTCGCTGAACACAAACGGCACGCGGTTGCAGCTATGGCTAACTTTTGATCTAAACAAAACCCAAGTCTAAACGGTGCCCTAAGGGCTGTATATATGGAGGAAGAGGGGTGAATTTCGTGGCCCTTGGTGGAGGGGTCCAAACTAACCCTATCTCTTGTTTCCCCACACATACGGACTCTAAAAATAGCCTATACTAATGTATTTCGAAATTACATGGGCCTGGCCCAATAATAAGGTGACGAAGACCTAGAATAGCCTATGGACTAATATTATGAAGTGGCATCTTGTATATTTCGTCCAAGGCTTCATGCACTCCTTATGGTGGCTTCAAAGTCCTGAAATCATCACTTGTAACTCCGTTTGATCCTCTTTGCGCATGCCATCAACTCCATGTGTGTTCTTGCTCCAATGTTCATCCTTCTCCAAGCTAGGCCCTTCATTTGTAAGCAAAACAAATGTATCCAATTTAGGCAGCATCATATTCTCATGAACATTAGAATCATTACCAAGAAACGAAAGTACCGGTAATTTAGTTGGCGCGAGCTCTAGTAATTGGTCCAAGATGTATAGCAGCAGGGGCTGTGGGTGTAACAATGGTATTGATGTCCTCATCTAGTGGTTTGTACGCCCATTGTGGTAGACACCACGGTCAAATTGCCATGGCCGACCAAGGAGGAGGTGGCAACGGTCATTGGGACCACATCACACTCCAAAGTGTCTTCATATGCACCGATTTTGAAGGATACTTGGACCGAGATGCTCAACTCAGATAGTGCCGAGTCACTTAGCCATTGAACCTTGTAGGGTTATGGATGCTTCTTCTCGACCAATTGAGTTTGAGCATAGTTCTTCGCTGCCAAATTGTGGCAACTACCTCCATCGATGATGACCTTGACGGATCTCCCATTGATGCCGCCTTTGTGTGGAAGATGTGGCATCGCTGGTCTTCTTCTTGGTGATGTTGAAGTGTCAAGACTTTGAGACAACAAGAGCGGGCTTGTACCTTCATCACAAAAGACTTGATCATCTTCATCCTCGTTGATGCGCCGCATGGCCACTTGCTCAATAGCGCCCATTTCATCTTCACTCATTGAGTCGAGGTTCCATCGTCGCTGAGTATCATGGTACGCTTGTTGGTGCATTCATATGACTTGTGGCCTCGGCCGCCGCAAGTAAAACACTTGAAGGAGCTTGTCTTGACGGTCTCATCGGTTGAGTAGATGATGAAGCACGCGCTTGGAGTTGCTTGTAGTAGGAGGACGACTTGAACTTGTAGAAGTTTTCTTGTAACTTGACTTGTCGCCGCTTGCTTGGAAAAGGCTTGGTTGATGTCGGTTGGAGAAGTTGTTGACGCTTGGTTGTTGGAGAGGTCAGATGTCTTGATGAGTACTTGGCATTTGAAGTCATCTTGCACTTGTCGCTCCGCCTTTGTAGCTTGATGCACGAGCTCAATGAGGTTGGAGTAGGGTTGAAGTCGGCAATCTTCTTGATGGGATGGTTGAGTCCGCTTCAAGAATCATGCCATTGTTTGCTCATCATCTTCCTTGACATTGGCTCGAATCATGGCAATCTCCATTTCTTTGTAGTATTCTTCAACACTCTTTGTTCCTTGCTTGAGGAGTTGTTGCTTCTTGAAGAGATCACGGTTGTAGTAGGTGGGCACAAAGTGTGCTCGCATGACATCCTTCATTTGAGCCCAAGTGGTGATTGGAGGTTCACCTCTTGCTTGTCGGCGCTCAAGGATTTGTTCCCACCATATGAGCACATAGTCTTGGAACTCAAGTGATGCCATAGCGATCTTCTTCTCTTCCTCATAGTTGTGCAAACGAAAGATTTTGTCGACCTTCAATGCCCATGAGAGGTACTCTTCGGGATCATTGGTTCCATTAAACTTGGGCATTGTGAACTTGAGCTTGCCATAGCGATGTTCTTCATTGTTTTGAGGTCGATGTTGATGATGACGTTTTGACGTGGAGGGTAATCATCCTCATGTTGCTCTTGGCGAGGAGGAAGTCCATGATCAACTTGTTCTTGTTGACCTTGAGGGTGAGGTTGAGCTTGAGGAGCTTGTGGAGGAGCTTGTTGGGCTTGACGCTATGCACGGGATGGTAGTTCCTCTCTTGTATTTCTTCTCGGCGCTTCCTCTTGATTGCGCCTTTCGCGATTGCGTGTTGGCGAGAGCTCGACTTGATGCTTGAAGGGCGCTGCGCCTCAAGAGCTTGTGCTTCTCGTTGTTGTTGTTGAAGACGCTGAGCCCGCGCCTTGTTGCTTTTGGTGTAGGCGCCGCTCGTTTGTTCTTGTTGGTGACGAAGACGTTGTCGTTTTGAGCTTGAGCAAACGCCATTTGGCTTGATTGAGGACGAGGAACTTCTTCATCAACTTGCTCTTGAGATTCTTGTCGGTAGCGGTTGCGAGATGCATGACGATCTTGACGCTGCTCGTCGAAGAATGTTCGATGACGGTGTACTTGTGTCGGAGAAGGAGTCGCTTGAGTGGCGACTTGAGTGGCTCCGCCTTGAGTGTGAAGAGGTAGAAGTACGCCGTTCACCAACAAGGCGCGATCTCGCCCATTCTTGCATCGTTTCTTTCTTGTGCGCTACGAGTTTGTTGTCGAAGTAATCTCGTATGCTTCTGAGAGTCGCAAGTCGGTGGAGAGGTTGTCGATGCGCTCGCCATTGCTTGTTGCTCTTGATGGAGAACTCAATGCATGCGCCAAAGAGGTGGCTCTTGGTGACGAGGATGACATTTCGTCGCCTTGCTTGATGAAGAGTGGATTTGTAGAAGAACTTGGCCTATCCATCATTTCAATCAAATTGTGAGTGGTAGAAGGAGAAGAACTAATACCAATGTACCTTTGACCGGTTGAAAATGAATCAAGTTCACTCAAATGCGACAATGAAATAGCACTATTGGTACCGATCCTTGTCGATTCTCACACCTACACAAATAAAAGCCTTTGGTGGAGCTTGGTTAGGATGGTGGCACAAAATTGATTGCAATCGTTAGCTTGACTCAAAAATGTTGAAGAAGATTCGCAAATTGATATGCAACAAGTAGACCAAGCAAGTAGTGGTACACGAAACACACACGCAAATAGATAAATGGGATTGTGCAAACCAAAAGTGAGCCAAAATGTGGAATCCACAAAATGCTCTTGTTGCACAATACTAGAGAGACGCTTAGCACGATTGCAATAATAGGCGGATACGAGCTTGTGCACAACCTACTAGGCAAAATGCAACGATCTCTATCCCAAGTATACTATATGTATGGTATTTCGTGCAATGATCCAAGATGATCTTATATGACAATCTTAATGTTGTATGATGCTATGCTTGTTGCTTATAAGCTCTTTGCTTATCTTCCTCTTTGCTTAAAAGCTTGAGTGGCTCTTTCTCTTTGAGCTCTTTTCTTATGCAAACTTGACTAACTAAGAGAGCAATTGTGTATGCGATGACAACTTTGTGACACACAAGTTGATTTTGAGATATGCACCTCGATTGTATGTATGATATGGTGTATGCAACTAATGTGCACAAGTCACGCTGTCGCAATACTCAATGGCTAGTCTCGTGGGTAAGCAACGCAAAAGATGGTATATGATGGTTATCAATGCAATTGCAAGGTATGACAAAGATGTCGCCGATGTTACCGTCTCAGAGCTAAGATGAGTAGCCACCAAAGTGAGCGCTTGTTGTTGATGTCACACCGCGCCTAAATAGCCAAACACAAGAGGACACGGAAATCTCACTCAAATTGTCGAACTCAAAATCAATGGTAGTACGGAGGTTGAGTCTTGGGGTTTGGCAAGTGGAGATGGTGGTGGATAGGTGGGGAGGATGTATGGATGTGTGGGTGGTGGTGGATGGGATGGTGGACCGCAGAACTGCAGCTGGCAGAGGAAGCCGGATGATCCGGCCAGAGCCGATGATCCGGACATGTCCGGATGATCCGGCACTTGGTCCTGATGATCCGCAGGTCAACCATGCACGGGAAGAACACGAAAATGGGGTGGAATTTGACGATTTCGGGGATTTTGGGTGGATTTCAAGGGGGAGAAGGTGGGGAAACACAAGATCCACGAGTTACACAATCAATCCACGGATCAAAAACAACAAAACATCATCAAAACCAACAAATCACAAAAAAATTGGGGTATTTTTGTGGGATTTTCGGTTTTAGGACGAAAACAACAAAATCAAGCTAGAAATCACGAGGTAGGGCTCCAAAACGTGATCAACGTGGCTCATGATACCATATGATGTAGGGTGGAACCCTAATTCGCCGATCTTTCACGCTTGAGGATCCTACGGAGGGAACACGAAGAACGCGGAAGAACGAGAGGAAATCATGGGAAGAACGAGAGAGACACTCAACCGACAAGAGATCAATCACACAAGGTCTAGATCATCAAGCACGAGTGATACATGGTCCAAAATCAACAAAGGAAAGATACAAAGGTAGCCGTTTTCTCCCGGAGGAGGTCTTGAATCCACGAGGATCTTCCCTTATAGGGGTCTTGAACTGATGGATCTTCTCCTAGACGGAGGTCCCGATCTCCGTGGAGAAGTACCGTGGATGAGCAAAGGCTCACACACAAATATGAGCTAATCCAATGCTAAGTCTCAAAGTGAGGAGAGGGGTCCTATATAGAGTCTGGGGCGAGGCACATGGGCTCAGCTCAACACGCTGCAAGACAAGGCGCTGGCCGGATGATCCGGACGAGGGTCCGAACGATCCGGGCCGGTCCGGATGATCCGGGTGGAGTCCCGGATGAGCCAAAGGGTCGGCTGGTGGCGGCGACGGGCCGGATGTCCGGCCGGAGGTCCGGACGTCCGGGGATCCGGATGATCCGGCCGGGTCCGATGATCCGCCGAGCGGAGGTTCTGCTGCTTTTCGCCGATGAGCCGGATCGTCCCGGACCGGGTCCGGATCATCCGGCGCTGTCCGATCGTCCGGCCTCCGCCCGGATCGTCCGCCTCCTGTCTGGTTGCTTCTTCCTCTCCGCCTTCATGCGTGTCTTCCGCTTCCGATTCTCCTTGCTTCCTAGCTTCTTCATGGTCGACTTTGGTGCCCGAGTATGCATAGAGTTTCCGCTGAGGTAGTAACTATGTCTCATGTGAATCAAGGAGAGTTGTGAGAGGAGTGATGTCACCTCGGTTTCAAGAGCTCTTGCACGTGCTCGAGTCATCGGTCCTTGTGGTGTTGTAGGTGTTGATGTAGAGTCCATGGGGATGATGGAAGGATGCTCCGCATCAATAGAGCATCTGCAGAAAGGTATGTTTGTCCCTACCAGGGGGCCTAATGTCTATAAGCAACATAATCTCTCAAATTTCCTTCAAAAGGAAGTGCCAATGGGTTCAGAAACTTGTCTGGAAAATAGCGACGAATGATGTTGTTTGACTTCCAAGGCCAAAAAACACTGCTAAAGGCTGAATTTGAGGGTACTTCGGGCCTCCTGGTGCCAACGGGGAGTATTTTTTGGATTCGCGCGCTCGCCGGGAGCAGTTTGAGTACTTGTGGGTCCGACACGGACCCCGAATGACAAAATTATGACCGTTTTAGTGAACATCTCTCCATTCTATGGCAGCCTTGAATGTACTACATTTTCTCGCTTTTTGCCTCCGACGCCTAAAATTTCTTGTCCTCTACGGTGGAGATATCGCTTCACATATATATATCGACCGATGCTAGAATGCCCTTTGTTCTTGGCTTTCACGCGCATGAGTTACAAAGATGCCATCCGCGAAAACAAGGAGAATAAGGCATATAGTCACTGGATTTTCTTCAATTTACGCACCAAATGAGATTGCCTTTGATCATAGAGCATCTTCAAAGGTACGCTTGTCCCTACCAGGGGCTAATGTCTATAAGCAACATAATCTCTCGAATTTCCTTCAAAAGGAAGTGCCATGGGTTCGTAAACTTGTCTTAAAAACAAAGATTTAATGATGTTCTTTGACTTTCAAAGGCAAAAAGTCCCGCTTAAGGTCTGATTTGAGGGTACCGGCCCTCCGCGCAAGCGGTAGTATTTTCTAGATTCGCACGATCGCCGGAGCAGTTTGAGTACTTGTGGGTCCGACACGACCAATGACAAAATTATGACCGCTTTTAGTGAACATCTCTCCATTCTATGGCAGTCCTTGAAAGTACTTCATTTTTCGGTTTTTTTATAGCCTCGACTACCCCAAAATTTCTTGTCCCGCTTAAGGCTGTATTTGAGGGTACTTCTCCAGGCTGCCTCCCGGGCGCAAGCGGTAGTATTTTTCGATTTGCACGCCGCACGAATGATGCAGCTTTGAGTAATTGTGGGTCTAACATGCACTTGAAATGACAAAATTATGACCGCTTTTGTGAACATTTGTCCATTCTATGGAAGTCCTTGAAAGTACTTCATTTTTCCCGCGCGCTTTTTTTTCTCGACAGTTCTAAAATTTCTTGTCCTCTATAGTGAGATATTTTTCCACATATATATCGACCGATGCCAGAATGCCCTTTGTTCTTGGCTTTCACGCCGCATGAGTTACAAAGATGCCATCCGCCAAAACAAGGAGAATAAATCATATAGCCGCTGGATTTTTTTCAATTTACGGCCAATGAGATTGCCCGGATCATAGAGCATCTGCAGATGGTACGTTTGTCCCTACCAGGGGGGATAATGTCTATAAGAAACATAATCTCTCGAATTTCCTTCAAAAGGAAGTGCCAATGGGTTCAGAAAATTGTCTAAAAACAGCGATTTAATGGTGTTCTTTGACTTTGGGGCCAAAAAGTCCTCGCTTCAGCTGAATTTGAGGGTACTCCGGCTCCCGGCGCAAGCGGGAGTATTTATGGATTCACCAGACCACCGAGAGCAGTTTGAGTGCTTGTGGGTCCAACACGGACTATGAATGACAAAATTATGACCGCTTTAGTGAACATCACTCCATTCTATGGCGCCCTCGAAAGTACTTCATTTTCTCGCGCGCTTTTTGCCCTCGACCGCCATAAAATATCTTGTCCTCTATAGTGGAGATATCGCTTCCACATATATATCGACCGATGCCGTGAATGCCCTTTGTTCTTGGCTTTCACGCGCATGAGTTACAAAGATGCCATATGGTGAAAACAAGGAGAATAAGGCATATAGTCACTGGATTTTCTTCAATTTACGCCAAATGAGATTGCTCTGACCATAGAGCATCCGCAGAAGGTATGTTTGTCCCTACCAGGGGCCTAATGTCTATAAGCAACATAATCTCTCAAATTTCCTTCAAAAGGAAGTGCCAATGGGTTCGTAAACTTGTCCGAAAATAGCGATTTAATGATGTTCTTTGACTTTCAAGGCCAAAAACACTTCTTAAGGCTGAATTTGAGGGTACTCCGGCCTCCCGGTGCCAACGGGAGTATTTTTTGATTCAAGGCCACCGAGCAGTTTGAGTACTTGTGGGTCCGACACGGACCAATGACAAAATTATGACCGCTTTAGTGAACATCTCTCCATTCTATGGCGCCCTTGAATGTACTACATTTTCTCGCGCGCTTTTGGCCCCGACCGCCCCAAAATTTCTTGTCCTCTATAGTGGAGATATCGCTTCCACATATATATTGACCGATGCTAGAATGCCCTTTTGTTCTTGGCTTTCACGCATGAGTTACAAAGATGCCATCGGCTAAAACAAGGAGAATAAGGCATATAGTCACTGGATTTTCTTCAATTTACGCACCAAATGAGATTGCCTTGATCATAGAGCATCTTCAAAGGTACGCTTGTCCTCGCCAGGGGCTAATGTCTATAAGCAACATAATCTCTCGAATTTCCTTCAAAAGGAAGTGCCTAATGGGTTCGTAAACTTGTCTTAAAAACAGCGATTTAATGATGTTCTTTGACTTTCAAAGTACAAAAGTCCCGCTTAGGGTAGGCCTCCTGGCGCAAGCGGTAGTATTTTCTAGATTCGCATTTGAGGGTACTCCGACACGGACTCCCCGCTTTAGTGAACATCTCTCCATTCTATGGCAGCCCTTGAGTACTTCATTTTCTCGATTTGCACTACCCCAAAATTTCTTGTCCCGCTTAAGGCTGTATTTGACGAGCAGTATTTTCGATTTGTACGCAGCATTGAGTAATGGGTCTAACACGCACTCAAATGACAAAATTATGACCGTTTTTGTGAACATTTGTCCATTCTATGGAAGTCCTTGAAAGTACTTCATTTTCCCGCGCGCTTTTTTTTCGATGTTCCCAAAATTTCTTGTCCTCTATAGTGGAGATATTTTTCCACATATATATCGACCGATGCCAGAATGCCCTTTTGTTCTTGGCTTTCACGCCGCATGAGTTACAAAGATGCCATCCGCAAAACAAGGAGAATAAATCATATAGCCGCTTTTTTTTCAATTTACGCCAATGAGATTGCCCTGATCATAGAGCATCCGCAGATGGTACGCTTGTCCCTACCAGGGGATAATGTCTATAAGAAACATAATCTCTCAATTTCCTTCAAAAGGAAGTGCCAATGGGTTCGTAAATTGTCTAAAAACAAATGATTTAATGGTGTTCTTTGACTTTTGGGCCAAAAAGTCCTGCTTCAGCTGAATTTGAGGGTACCCGGCTCCCTGGCGCAAGCGGGGAGTATTTTATGGATTCGCGCACTCGCCGAGAGCAGTTTGAGTGCTTGTGGGTCCAACACGGACTATGAATGACAAAATTATGACCGTTTTAGTGAACATCACTCCGCTTCTATGGCGCCCTCGAAAGTACTTCATTTTCTCGCAGCGCTTTTTGCCGACCGCCATAAAATATCTTGTCCTCTATAGAGGAGATATCGCTTCCACATATATATCGACCGATGCCGTGAATGCCCTTTTGTTCTTGGCTTTCATGCGCGTGAGTTACAGCTTGCCATATGGTGAAAACAAGGAGAATAAGGCATATAGCCGCTGGATTTTCTTCAATTTACGGCCAAATGAGATTGCTCGGACCATAGAGCATCTGCAGAAAGGTACATTTGTCTCTACCAGGGGGGCTAATGTCAAGAAACATAATCTCTCGAATTTCCTTCAAAAGGAAGTATCAATGGGTTCAGAAACTTGTCTGGAAAACAGCGACAAATGATGTTCTTTGACTTTCAGGGCCAGAAAGTCCTTCTTAAGGCTGAATTTGAGGGTACTCCGGGCCTCCTGGCGCTAGCGGGGAGTATTTTTCGGATTCGCGCGCTCGCCCGGAGCAGTTTGAGCACTTGTGGGTCCGACACGGACTCCGAGTGACAAAATTATGACCGTTTTAGTGAACATCTCTCCATTCTATGGCAGTCCTTGAAAGTACTACATTTTCTCGTGCGCTTTTTGCCTGACTGCCCCAAAATTTCTTGTCCTCTATAGTGATATATCGCTTCCACATATATATCGACCGATGCCAGAATGCCCTTTTGTTCTTGGCTTTGACGCCAAGATGAGTTACAAAGATGCCATACAAATAAAACAAGGAGAATACGGCATATAGTCACTGGATTTTCTTCAATTTACGACCAAATGAGATTGCCGGATCATAGAGCATCTGCAGAAGCTACGCTTTGTCCCTACCAGTGGCTAATGTCTATAAGCAACATAATCTCTCAATTTCCTTCAAAATGAAGTGCTAATGGGTTCGTAAACTTGTCTCAAAAAACAGCGATTTAATGATGTTCTTTGACATTCAGTACAAAAAGTCCTGCTTAAGGCTGAATTTGAGGGTACCCGCCTCCGGCGCAAGCGGGTAGTATTTTATGGATTTGCACGCCCGGCACGAGCAGTTTGAGTAATTGTGGGTCTAACACAGACTCGAAATGACAAAATTATGACCGTTTTTGTGAACATTTGTCCATTCTATGGAAGTCCTTGAAAGTACTTCATTTTTCCCGTGCGCTTTTTTTCTGACAGCCCCAAAATTTCTTGTCCTCTATAGTGGAGATATTTTTTCTACATATATATTGACCGATGCCAGGAATGCCCTTTTGTTCTTGGCTTTCACGCGCATGAGTTACAGCATGCCATCCGGCGAAAACAAGGAGAATAAATCATATAGTCACTGGATTTTTTCAATTTACGCCAATGAGATTGCCCTGATCATAGAGCATCCGCAGAAGGTACGCTTTGTCCCTACCAGGGGGATAATGTCTATAAGAAACATAATCTCAAATTTCCTTCAAAAGGAAGTGCCAATGGGTTCGTAAACTTGTCTAAAAAACAAATGGATTTAATGGTGTTCTTTGACTTTCAGGCCAAAAAGTCCTTCTTAAGCTGAATTTGAGGGTACTCCGCCTCCCGGCGCAAGCGGGAGTATTTTATGGATTCGCAAGACTCACCGAGCAGTTTGAGTACTTGTGGGTCCGACACGGACCAATGACAAAATTATGACCGCTTTAGTGAACATCACTCCATTCTATGGCAGTCCTTGAAAGTACTTCATTTTCTCGCGCTTTTGCCCCGACCGACCTAAAATATCTTCTCCTCTATAGAGGAGATATCGCTTCCACATATATATCGACCGATGCCGTGAATGCCCTTTGTTCTTGGCTTTCACGCCGCATGAGTTACAGCATGCCATACGGTGAAAACAAGGAGAATAAGGCATATAGTCGCTGGATTTTCTTCAATTTACGGCCAAATGAGATTGCCTTGATCATTGAGCATCCGCAGAAGGTACATTTGTCTCTACCAGGGGGGCTAATGTCTATAAGAAACATAATCTCTCGAATTTCCTTCAAAAGGAAGTGCCAATGGGTTCAGAAACTTGTCTCGAAAACAACGATTTAAATGACGTACAAAAAGTCCTTTGAGGGTACTCCGCCTCCCGCGCAAGCGGGTAGTATGTTTTGATTCAAGCGCGCCCGGAGCAGTTTGAGTACTTGTTGGTCCGACACGGACTTCGAGTGACAAAATTATGACCGTTTTAGTGAACATCTCTCCATTCTATGGTAGTCCTTGAAAGTACTACATTTTCTCGTGCGCTTTTTGCCTGACTGCCCCAAAATTTCTTGTCCTCTATGGTGAGATATCGCTTCCACATATATATCGACCGATGCCAGAATGCCCTTTTGTTCTTGGCTTTCACGCCGCATGAGTTACAAAGATGCCATCCGCGAAAACAAGGAGAATAAGGCATATAGTCACTTGGATTTTCTTCAATTTACGACCAAATGAGATTGCCGGATCATAGAGCATCCGCAGAAGGTACATTTGTCCCTACCAGGGGCTAATGTCTATAAGCAACATAATCTCTCGAATTTCCTTCAAAAGGAAGTGCTAATGGGTTCGTAAACTTGTGTGGAAAAACAATACCAATGATCTTCTTTGACTTTCATACAAAAGTCCTGCTTAAGGCTGAATTTGAGGGTACTCGGCCTCCCGGCGAAGCGGAGTATTTTTTGATTCAAGGTCACCGAGCAGTTTGAGTACTTGTGGGTCCGACACGGACTCAATGACAAAATTATGACCGCTTTAGTGAACATCTCTCCATTCTATGGCGCCTTGAAAGTACTTCATTTTTTCGTATGCTTTTTGCCCGACCGCCTAAAATTTCTTGTCCTCTATAGAGGAGATATCGCTTCCACATATATATCGACCAATGCCAGAATGCCCTTTTGTTCTTGGCTTTCACGCCGCGCTGAGTTACAAAGATGCCATCCGGTGAAAACAAGGAGAATAAGGCATATAGTCGCTGGATTTTCTTCAATTTACGGCCAAATGAGATTTCCTGATCATAGAGCATCCGCAGAAATTTGTCTCGCCTAAATAAGATACATAATCTCTCAAATTTCCTTCAAAAGGAAGTGCCAATGGGTTCGTAAACTTGTCCGAAAACAAATGAAATGATGTTCTTTGACTTTCGGGCCAAAAAGTCCTTCTTAAGGCTGAATTTGAGGGTACTCCAGCCTCCGCGCAAGCGGGAGTATTTTTGATTCATTAACCGCCCGAGCAGTTTGAGTACTTGTGGGTCCGACACGGACCAATGACAAAATTATGACCATTTTAGTGAACATCTCTCCATTCTATGGCGGTCCTTGAAAGTACTACATTTTCGCATGCTTTTTGCCCGACCGACCTAAAATTTCTTGTCCTCTATAGTGAGATATTGTTTCCAATTATATATCGACCGATGCTAGAATGCCCTTTTGTTCTTGGCTTTGACGCGCATGAGTTATAGCATGCCATACGGCTAAAAACAAGGAGAATACAAGCATATAGTCACTGGATTTTCTTCAATTTATGACCAAATGAGATCGCCTTGATCATAGAGCATCCGCAGAAGCTATGTTTGTCCCTACCAGGTGGCTAATGTCTATAAGCAACATAATCTCTCAATTTCCTTCAAAAGGAAGTGCCTATGGGTTCGTAAACTTGTCTTAAAAACAGCGATTTAATGATGTTCTTTGACTTTCAGTACCAAAAGTCCTGCTTAAGGCTGTATTTGAGGGTACTCCGCCTCCGCGCAAGAGGGTAGTATTTTCTAGATTCGCACGCCACCGAGCAGTTTGAGTACTTGTGGGTCCGACACGGACCAATGACAAAATTATGACCGCTTTAGTGAACATCTCTCCATTCTATGGCGCCTTGAAAGTACTTCATTTTCTCGCGCTTTTTGCCCGACCGCCTAAAATTTCTTGTCCTCTATAGAGGAGATATCGCTTCCACATATATGTCGACCGATGCCAGAATGCCCTTTTGTTCTTGGCTTTCACGCCGCATGAGTTACAAAGATGCCATCCGCTAAAACAAGGAGAATAAGTCATATAGCCGCTTGATTTTCTTCAATTTACGACCACATGAGATTGCCCAGATCATAGAGCATCTGTAGAAAGGTACATTTGTCCCTACCAGGGGGCTAATGTCTATAAGAAACATAATATCTCGAATTTCTTTCAAAAGAAAGTGCCAATGGGTTCAGAAAATTGTCTAAAAAACAGCGCCGAATGGTGTTCTTTGACTTTCTACCCAAAAGTCCTGCTTAAGGCTGAATTTGAGGGTACTCGGGCCTCCTAGTTCAAGCGGGTGTATTTTATGGATTCGCATGCTCGCCGAGCAGTTTGAGTACTTGTGGGTCCGACACGGACCAATGACAAAATTATGACCGCTTTAGTGAACATCACTCCGCTTTTATGGCGCCCTTGAAAGAACTTCATTTTCTCGCGCTTTTTGCCCGACCGCCCAAAATTTCTTGTCCTCTATAGAGGAGATATCGCTTCACATATATATCGACCGATGCCAGAATGCCCTTTTGTTCTTGGCTTTCACGCTGCGAGTTACAAAGATGCCATCCGCGAAAACAAGGAGAATAAGTCATATAGTCACCGGATTTTGTTCAATTTACGCCAAATGAGATCGCCTTGATCATAGAGCATCCG
The DNA here is from genome assembly GCA_021437245.1 of Aegilops speltoides. NCBI lineage: Eukaryota > Viridiplantae > Streptophyta > Magnoliopsida > Poales > Poaceae > Aegilops > Aegilops speltoides. The sequence continues at coordinate 217,264,673 of CM038144.1, forward strand.
CAGAAGGTACGCTTTCTCCCTACCAGGGTGGCTAATGTCTATAAGCAACATAATCTCTCGAATTTCTTCAAAAGGAAGTGCCAATGGGTTCGAAATTGTCTAAAACAAAGAATCGCCGTTCTTTGACTTTCGGGGCCAAAAGTCTTGCTTAAGGCTGAATTTGAGGGTACTCCGCCACCCGGCGCAAGCAGGAGTATTTTATGGATTCACACGCCGCGGAGCAGCTTTGAGTACTTGTGGGTCCGACACGGACCAATGATAAAATTATGACCGCTTTTAGTGAACATCACTCCATTCTATGGCGCCCTCGAAAGTACTTCATTTTCTCGCGCGCTTTTTGCCGACCGACCTAAAATTTCTTGTCCTCTATAGAGGAGATATCGTTTCCACATATATATTGACCGATGCCAGGAACGCCCTTTTGTTCTTGGCTTTGACGCGCATGAGTTATAGCATGCCATACGGCGAAAACAAGGAGAATACGGCAGATAGCCGCTGGATTTTCTTCTATTTACGACCAAATGGGATTGCCCGGATAATAGAGCATCTGCAGAAAGCTACGTTTGTCCCTACCAGGGTGGCTAATGTCTATAAGCAACATAATCTCTTGAATTTCCTTCAAAAGGAAGTGCTAATGGGTTCGTAAACTTGTCTAAAAACAGCGATTTAATGATGTTCTTTGACTTTCAGGGCCAAAAAGTCCTGCTTAAGGCCGTATTTGAGTGTACTCCGGGCCTCCTGGTGCAAGCGGGTAGTATTTTCTAGATTCGCACGCTCGCCAGGAGCAGTTTCAGTACTTGTGGGTCTGACACGGACCCCGAATCACAAAATTATGACCGCTTTAGTGAACATCTCTTCATTCTATGGCGCCCTTGAAAGTACTTCATTTTCTCGCATGCTTTTTGCCCGACCGCCCAAAATTTCTTGTCCTCTATAGTGAGATATCGCTTCCACATACATATCGACCGATGCCGTGAATGCCCTTTTGTTCTTGGCTTTGACGCGCATGAGTTACAAAGATGCCATAAGGCTAAAACAAGGAGAATACTGGCATATAGTCACTGGATTTTCTTCTATTTATGACCAAATGAGATTGCCTTGATAATAGAGCATCCGCAGAAGCTATGTTTGTCCCTACCAGGTGCCTAATGTCTATAAGCAACATAATCTATTGAATTTCCTTCAAAAGGAAGTGCTAATGGGTTCAAACTTGTCCGAAAACAATGACAAATGATGTTCTTTGACTTTCGAGGCCAAAAAGTCCTTAAGGCTGAATTTGAGGGTACTCCGGGCTTCCTGGCGCAAGCGGGGAGTATTTTTTGGATTCGCGCACTCGCCCGGAGCTGTTTGAGTACTTGTGGGTCTGACACGGACTCCGAATGACAAAATTCTGACCGTTTTAGTGAACATCTCTCCATTCTATGGCTGTCCTTGAAAGTACTACATTTTCTCATGCGCTTTTTGCCTGACTGCCCCAAAATTTCTTGTCCTCTATAGTGCAGATATCGTTTCCACATATATATTGACCGATGCCAGGAATGCCCTTTTTTTCTTGGCTTTCAAGCGCATGAGTTACAGCATGCCATCCGGCGAAAACAAGGAGAATAAGGCATATAGCCGCTGAAAAACAACGACGAATTATGTTCTTTGACTTTCAGGGCCAAAAAGTCCTGCTTAAGGCCGTTTTCAGGGTACTCCGGGCGCCCTGGTGCAAGTGGGGAGTATTTTCTAGATTCACACGCTCGCCGAGAGCAGTTTGAGTACTTGTGGGTCCGACACGGACTCCGAATGACAAAATTATGACCGTTTTAGTGAACATCTCTCCATCCTATGGCAGTCCTTGAAAGTACTTCATTTTCTCGTGCGCTTTTTGCCTGACTGCCCTAAAATTTCTTGTCCTCTATAGAGGTCATATCGTTTCCACATATATATTGACCGATGCCCGGAATGCCCTTTTGTTCTTGGCTTTCACGCGCATGAGTTACAGCATGCCATCCAGCAAAAACAAGGAGAGTAAGGCATATAGCCGCTTGATTTTCTTCAAGTTACGGCCAAATGAGACTGCCCGGATCATAGAGCATCTGTAGAAAGCTAAGTTTGTCCCTACTAGGGGGGCTAATGTCTATAAGAAACATAATCTCTCAAAATTCCTTCAAAAGGAAGTGCCAATGGGTTCAGAAACTTGTCTGAAAAACAGCGACGAATGGTGTTCTTTGACTTTCAGGGCCAAATAGTCCTACTTATGATAGAGGCAAAGGTGTCCCGTCTTTCGATGAGATGGTGGATTTCGCTTTGGTGGAAGTCGACTTTGACGATCCGACTACGAAGGCAGCGAGGACGCCGCGCTTTAGCAATCGCTAAACCAACTCCGAGAGGTTATCGACCACGCCGAGCACGATCAACCTGACCACGAGGGTCTGCTTCGCGAGCAAACGAAGAACAAGCAAGAAATTGAGATTGCAACTGGATATTGCGAATATAAGATGAAAGCTTTATTGATCAAGGTGGGGTTCTGTGGCGCTTTGTCCGGTCGTTGAACACAAACGGCACGCCAAGTTGCAGCTATGGCGAACTTTTGATCTAAACAAAACCCAAGTCTAAACGGTGCCCTAAGGGCTGTATATATGGAGGAAGAGGGGGTGAATTTCGTGGCCCTTGGTGGAGGGGTCCGAAACTAACCCTATCTCTTGTTTCCCCACACATACGGACTCTAAAAATAGCCTATACTAATGTATTTCGAAATTACATGGGCCTGGCCCAATAATAAGGTGACGCAGCACCTAGAATAGCCTATGGACGAATATTATGAAGTGGCATCTTGTATATTTCGTCCAAGGCTTCATGCACTCCTTATGGTGGCTTCAAAGTCCTGAAATCATCACTTGTAACTCCGTTCTTGATCCTCTTGCGCATGCCATCAACTCCATGTGTGTTCTTGCTCCAATGTTCATCCTTCTCCAAGCTAGGCCCTTCATTTGTAAGCAAAACAAATGTATCCAATTTAGGCAGATCATATTCTCATGAACATTAGAATCATTACCAAGAAACGAAAGTACCGTAATTTAGTTGGCGTCTGCGAGCTCTAGTAATTGGTCCAAGATGTATAGCAGCAGGGGCTGTGGGTGTAACAATGGTATTGATGTCCTCATCATCCTCCCTTCTTGAAATGAAGTCGCCCTCGACGGCAAGTTCATCTTCCTCACCCAAATATGGCTTCAAATCTGCAATGTTAAAAGTGGGACTAACCCCAAAATCTGCAGCAGCTCAAGTTTATATGCATTATCATTTACTTTCTCCAACACTTTAAAGGGACCAGCAGCACGTGGCATTAGCTTTGATTTGCACAAATCAGAAATCTATCCTTACGCAAATGTAACCAAACAAGATCTCCTGTGCAAACACAACATGTTTTCTACCCTTATCTCCAAAGAAGTTTATATTTAGCATTCATACGCTCAATGTTTTCCTTAGTTAACTCATGCATTTTAAAATCAATTCAGCACGTTCTTTAGCATCAAAATTAACCTTCTCCAAGATGGAAGAGGCAATAAATCAATAGGTGCACGAGGTAGGAAACCATACACAATTTCAAAAGGGCACATCTTAGTAGTAGAATGCAATGAACGATTATAAGCAAATTCAATATGAGGCAAGCATTCTTCCCACATTTTCTTATTATTCTTCAAAACAGCCCTAAGCATAGTAGACAATGTTCTATTGACTACTTCAGTTTGTCCATCGGTTTGGGGGTGACAAGTAGTACTAAAAGTAGTTTAGTCCCCAACTTAGCCCATAAACATCTCCAAAAGTGGCTAAGAAATTTAGTATCACGATCTGAAACAATAGTATTTGGCACACCATGCAAGCGAATAATTTCACGAAAGAACAAATCAGCAACATTAACAAAGATCATCGCTTTTATGACATGGTATAAAGTGTGCCATTTTCGAGAATCTATCCACGACAACAAATATGCTATCCTCCCTTCTTTGTTCGAGGTAAACCTAAAACAAAGTCCATAGATATATCCTCCCAAGGAACACTAGGTACAGTAAAGGCATATATAAACCATGAGGATTGAGTCGTGACTTAGCTTTTTGACATGTAGTGCAGCGAGCAACAAAACGCCAACATCCCGCCTCATCTTTGGCCAAAAGAAATGTGTAGCTAGTATATCCTCGCCTTCTTCACGCCAAAGTGTCCCATTAGTCCTCCTCCATGCGCCTCCCTGCAACAACAAAAGACGAACGGAGCTAGCTGGAATGCATAGCTTGTTAGAACGAAACACAAATCCATCATTAATGACTAACTTGTTCCATGTTCTACCTTCTTTACAATTCTGCAATACATCTTTAAAATCAGCATCATGCACATATTGATCTTTGATGGTCTCCAAACCAAATATTTTGAAGTCAAGTTGTGAAAGCATAGTATAGCGACGAGACAATGCATCAAGAATAACATTTTCTTTACCCTTCTTGTGTTTAATGACATAAGGGAAAGTCTCAATGAATTCAACCCATTTAGCATGTCTACGATTCAGTTTAGCTTGACTTTTAATATGTTTCAAAGATTCATGATCGTAATGTATAACAAATTCTTTGGGCCATAAATAATGTTGCCATGTTTCTAAAGTCCTAACAAGAGCATATAATTCTTTATCATAAGTAGAATAATTCAGACTAGGCCCACTCAATTTTTCGTAAAAGTATGCAACAGGTTTGCCATCTTGTAATAACACACCTCCTAATCCAATTCCACTAGCATCACATTCAAGCTCAAAAGTCTTATTAAAATCAGAAGTTGGAGTAAAGGAGCATGTGTCAACTTAGCTTTCAATACCGTGAAGGCTTCTTCCATGCGGTACCCCAAACAAAAGGCACATCCTTCTTTGTAAGCTCGTTGAGAGGTGCAGCAATGGTGCTGAAATCTCTCACAAAACGCCTATAGAAACCAGCGAGGCCAAGGAAACTCCTCACTTGTGTGACCGCTTTGGGCTGCGGCCAACTCTCAATAGCTTCAACCTTGGCTTTATCAACTTCAATTCCTCGTGGAGTAACAACATAGCCAAGAAAAGATACTCGGTCGGTGCAAAAGGTGCACTTCCCAAGGTTACCAAACAAACGTGCATCACGAGAGCATTAAAAACAGCACGAAATGTTCCAAATGTTCTTCCAAAGATTTGCTATAAATCAAGATATCATCAAAATAAACTACCACAAATCGTCCAATGAAAGCACGTAAAACTTCGCTCATTAATCTCATGAAAGTACTAGGTGCATTAGTTAACCCAAAAGGCATGACCAACCACTCATATAATCCAAACTTAGTTTTAAATGCTGTTTTCCATTCATCTCCCAATTTCATACGAATTTGATGGTATCCACTATGCAAATCAACTTTGGAGAATATTGTAGAGCCACTCAATTCATCAAGCATATCATCTAGCCTAGGAATAGGATGACGATAACGAATAGTAATATTATTAATGCCTCTACAATCAACACACATACGTGACGTACCATCCTTTTTCGCACTAGAATAATAGGAACAAAGACAAGGACTAAGGGATTCGCGATATAACCTTTGTCGAGCAGCTCCTGTTTGACGATAATCTCCTTCGCCTCCTCCGGATTGGTACGGTATGGTGCACGGTTGGTAACGATGCACCGGAATTAAGTCAATTTGATGCTCAATCCTCGAATAGGTGGTAATCCGGTGGCACGCCTTGTGGAAAGACGCCGTGAACTCCCCGCAAAATGTTAGTGACAGCAGGGGCAAAGAGGAAGGCACGCCCTCGAATGAAAATAATGCCTCTTTGCACACAAAAGCATAGCAAACAGATTTGCTAAAATCTAACTCATCAATATCAGATTTGGTGGCAAGTAAACATGCACTTTTCAATTTAATTTCGAAGCAACAAGAGATGATTTATTAATAGGCTTCATGTGTTGCTCAAATTCTTTTGCCACAATCTGATTTTCACTCTTATTTTTCTCCTGTTTTGCTTTATTAGCTCTATTAATATCATCTTTCAAAATGGACTCAGGACTCATAGGAAGCAAAGTAATATTTTTATCCTTATGAACAAGAGTATACCGATTGTTTCTACCATGGTGTATGAATTTTATCAAATTGCCATGGTCTACCAAGTAACAAGGAACATGCTTGCATAGGTACCACATCACAATCAACATAATCAGATATGTAGAGATACTAAAATGCACACCTAACAAAGACGTGTTACCTTCACCTTGCCGCTGTTGTTGAACCATTGGATGTAGTAAGGATGTGGATGTGGTCTTGTGGTGAGAGATAGCTTCTCCACCATCTCCATGCTAGCCAAGTTGTTGCAGCTCCCTCCATCTATGATGACGCTAATAGAACGCTCCTTCACAACTCCTTTTGTATGGAACAAATTATGCCTCTGATTTTGCTCACTTTGTGTAACTCGCACACTCAAAACACGTTGAGCAACTAAACATTCATACCTGTCGGATCTTCAAGAGCCATGTATTGTGTCTCATGATCGTAATCATCTCCACCGTGTTCCTCATGTGTAATAAGAGCCAAAGTCTCCTCATCATAGTCACTAGCGGACTCATACCCACCATCCTCCGTGAGCAATCATCACACGCTGAGATTTGCATTCTCTCGAAAATGTCCTCTTCCCTTACAACGACGACAAATAATATCACTTGTGTGCCCTGTTGACGCCATGGAAGAAGAGCTCTGGCAGGCCCAGCAGTGTGCTCTTGGCGATAGTGGTGGTTGTGCCTCGCTTTCTTGTATCACGGTTGGAGGTGGCACCAAGGAGGTGATGGTGCAAAGGAAGTAGATGATGCACGTGGTGTCCATGATGAAGGTCGACCTGCAGAAAAAGTTAGTGCGCGCCAATGCCCGTCGATCCTGCACTTCACGCTCAGCTTTACAAGCAAGATGGAATAAACGAGTGATATTATTATAATCCTTATAGTCTAGAATGGTCTCAATCTCTATTTAATCCACCCGTAAAACGTGCAAGCATAGCTTCATTCTCCTCAACAATACCACATCTAATCAAGCCAGTTTGCAATTCCCGATAATATTCTTCTACAGAATTTTTTCCTTGTCTTAAGCGCTGCAATTTTTGAAGTAATTCACGTTGATAATATGGTGGAACCCAACGAGTACGCATAGCAGTTTTCAAAGCAGCCCAAGTAGCTGGAACAGATATAATCTACAATGTTCGACCACCAAACACATGCAAAGCTAGTGAAAGCACAAACAAAGCAGGAACACGCCTCTCCTCGTGATATTGTAAACATGTAAATCGTTGTTCAGTTTCTAACTCCCAAGTAAGATATATATCGTGAACATATCTACCCTCAAATGGTGGAATATTCAATTTCAGTTTAGGGAGATGGTCATGATCTCGCACTGAGGGGAGCCCTAGCATTGCCATTATTTGCATGTGGACGACCGGTGGTTGTGGTGCTGGTGGTTGCATGTAGTTCGATGTTGATCAACCTCCTCCTCGTAATCTCCCACATAATCATCCTCCTCGGTACCAAAGCAGCAGCAGAGCAGGAGCCAAAGAAGCACCAACAGAGTAGCAAGTGGCACCAGAATTTTGTCCTCGCTCAAGAGGAACACGCCGAGCTCGGCCCATACCGATTCGGAAGGGGCGAAGTTGTTGTCGTTGTAGAGGTGCGATAGGTGTAGCGGGTGGTTGTGGAAAACGCGCGAGCAATTCATCAAACTTGCTATCAAGCTTTGTTTCAAACGCCTTCTCAATGCCATCTATCTTCTCCATGGCCTCGTCAAATCTGTTTATCACGTCTTGCACCTGTCCAATCATCATTTGCTCAAACTTATCATGTAGCTGTTTGTTCGTCAGTTCTCCCAATCAGTCTCATCGGCTTGTGGTCCTGCCATGGTTAGCAGAATAGAAACACACAAGAATATGATCCTACAGACTACTAGGAAGTGGTGGTGGTGGTGTGTGGACAATCACAAATCCGTCAAGCAAATCTCAAATTCTTACCAGCCTTACCCAAAGAAGAAGTGGTGATCGGCAACCGCTGTAGTCAAAACTCTCAAAGCTTGGCTATAGCGATTACTGTGGAGAATCAAACGCACGACGAGATGTATGTGGAGCTGGGAAGGCTTATAATATGGTAGTAAAAAAAAGGTCAAGAATAATCAATTCAGAGATGCAAAGTTGAATAAACGCTCAACGACGCAGATCAGGTGCTGGTCCTAGGCTAGACCGTGCTAGAGACGCGAGCCTAGAACACTAACAAAATCACGGCGCTGCACGTAAACAAGAGAGGAGCACACTCTGAAAAAAAAATTCGCTTTTTTTTTTTTTTTTTGATTTTTTTTTTTTTTTTTTTTTTTTTTTTTTTTTGCGAAAAATCACTATAATGGCGAGTGTCTCAAAACTCTTCCCAGTCAAACCGACAGATGGGCACGAAATTTTTTCGACAAATTTTTTTTTTTTTTGCCTGACCCAAAACTCTGAAACGGGTCAAAAAAACTTTCTATAACGGCGATCGCTCAATACGCTTAGAAACACCTAAAAATAGGATAGCCGAAAATTTTTTTATCCCGTGCGCTTTTGGAAAATTTTGGGCCTAAACGGAGGGTGGTTTCCTGACGGACAAATTTTTTTTTTTTTGAAACCAACCTCTTCTACGGACGGCAAAAGATTGCTGGAATCAAACCTACTCGATAAGGAAACACGAATCGGAAATTAGATGGATCCCAAAACAAATCTAATATGCAAGGAACTCGGATTGGTGGTGGATATATGGTGGTGGTATATGGCAACGGTGGTGGTATATGGCGGTGGTGGTATATGGATACGGATTCAAGCGTGGCGGATAAGCGGTGGTGGTATATGGCAACGGTGGTGGTATATGGCAGCGGTGGTGGTATATGGATACGGATTCAAGCGGTGGCGGATAAGCGGTGGTGGTAGATGGCGAGGCGATGATGATGGTGCGGCGGCGGCGTGACAACTTATGACCGAACTCAAACTCTAAAAGACTAGACTCTAAGACCAAAGAACTAGACACGACGATGCAACCGCAAATTCAACAACGCAAATACGTAAAAGATTATGCAAAGGCTCGATTGGTTCGGATATGATGACCTAACCCTAATTTTTTTGGCTTTTTCGTGGACTATAGGTATGAAGAACAGACTCGATCTAAACTACGAAAACTGTAAAATCTCACCGAGCAACTCGGAAATCTGATACCACTTGATAGAGGCAAAGGTGTCCGCCTTTCGATGAGATGGTGGATTTCGCTTTGGTGGAAGTCGACTTTGACGATCCGACTACGAAGCGTCAGCGAGGACGCCGCGCCTTAGCAATCGCTAAACCAACTCCGAGAGGTTATTGACCACGCCGAGCACGATCAACTCCGACCACGAGGGTCTGCTTCCTGCGAGCAAACGAAGAACAAGCAAGAAATTGAGATTGCAATCTGGATATTGCGAATATAAGATGAAAGCTTTATTGATCAAGGTGGGGTTCGTGGACGCCTTTGTCCGGTCGTTGAACACAAACGGCACGCGGGTTGCAGCTATGGCGAACTTTTGATCTAAACAAAACCCAAGTCTAAACGGTGCCCTAAGGGCTGTATATATGGAGGAAGAGGGGTGAATTTCGTGGCCCTTGGTGGAGGGGTCCAAAACTAACCCTATCTCTTGTTTCCCACACATACGGACTCTAAAAATAGCCTATACTAATGTATTTCGAAATTACATGGGCCTGGCCCAATAATAAGGTGACGCAGAAGACCTAGAATAGCCTATGGACTAATATTATGAAGTGGCATCTTGTATATTTCGTCCAAGGCTTCATGCACTCCTTATGGTGGCTTCAAAGTCCTGAAATCATCACTTGTAACTCCGTTCTTGATCCCTTAAGCATGCCATCAACTCCATGTGTGTTCTTGCTCCAATGTTCATCCTTCTCCAAGCTAGGCCCTTCATTTGTAAGCAAAACAAATGTATCCAATTTAGGCAGCATCATATTCTCATGAACATTAGAATCATTACCAAGAAACAAAAGTACCTGGTAATTTAGTTGGCGTGCGCGAGCTCTAGTAATTGGTCCAGTATGTATAGCAGCAGGGGCTGTGGGTGTAACAATGGTATTGATGTCCTCATCAACTTAAGGCTGAATTTGAGGGTACTCCGGGCCTCCTCAGGCAAGCGGGGAGTAATTTTTGGATTCGCACGCTCGCCGGGAGCAGTGTGAGTACTTGTCGGTCTGACACGGACTCCGAATGACAAAATTATGACCGTTTTAGTGAACATCTCTCCATTCTATGGCAGCCCTTGAAAGTACTTCATTTTCTCGTGCGCTTTATGCCTGATTGCCCCAAAATTTCTTGTCCTCTATAGAGGAGATATCGTTTCCACATATATATTGACCGATGCCAGAATGCCCTTTTGTTCTTGGCTTTCACGCACGTGAGTTACAAAGATGCCATCCGCGAAAAAACAATGAGAATAAGGCATATAGCCGCTGGATTTTCTTCAATTTATGGCTAAATGAGATTGCCCGGATCATAGAGCATCTGCAGAAAGGTACGTTTGTCCCTACCAGGGGGGCCAATGTCTATAAGCAAGATAATCCCTCAAATTTCCTTCGAAAGGAAGTGCCAATGGGTTCAGAAACTTGTCTGAAAAACATCGTTGAATGATGTTCTTTGACTTTTAGGGCCAACAAGTCCTGCTTAAGGCCGTATTTGAGGGTACTTCGGGCCTCCTGGCGCAAGCGGGGATAATTTTCTGGATTCGCGCGCTCGCAGCAACCAGTTTGAGTACTTATGGGTCCGACACGGATTCCGAATGACAAAATTATGACCGTTTTAGTGAACATCTCTCCATTCTATGGCAACCCTTGAAAGTACTTCATTTTCTCGTGCGCTTTTTGCCTGATTGCCCCAAAATTTCATGTCCTCTATAGAGGAGATACCGTTTCCACATATATATTGACCGATGCCAGGAATGCCCTTTTGTTCTTGGCTTTCACGCGCGTGAGTTACAGCATGCCATCTGGCGAAAACAAGGAGAATAAGGCATATAGCCGCTGGATTTTCTTCAATTTACGGCCAAATGAGATTACCCGGATCATAGAGCATCTGTAGAAAGGTACGTTTGTCCCTACCAGGATGGCTAGTGTCTATAAGAAACATAATCTCTCGAATTTCCTTCAAAAGGAAGTGCCAACGGGTTCAGAAACTTGTCTAAAAAACAGCGACGAATGGTGTTCTTTGACTTTCTGATGAGGACATCAATACAATTGTTACACCCACAGCCCCTGCTGCTATACATACTGGACCAATTACTAGAGCTCACAAGACGCCAACTAAATTACTGTGTACTTTTGTTTCTTGGTAATGATTCTAATGTTCATGAGAATATGATGTCGCTTAAATTGGATACATTTGTTTTGCTTACAAATGAAGGGCCTAGCTTGGAGAAGGATGAACATTGGAGCAAGAACAAGCATGGAGATGATGGCATGCGCAAGGGGACAAGAATGGAGTTACAAGTGATGATTGCAGGACTTTGAAGCCACCATAATGAGTGCATGAAGCCTTGGACGAAATATACAAGATGCCACTTCATAAATTTCGTCCAGAGGCTATTCTAGGTGCTGCACACCTTATTATTGGGCCAGCCCATGTAATTTCGAAATACATTAGTATAGGCTAGTTTTAGAGTCCGTATGTGTGGGAAACAAGAGATAGGGTTAGTTTCGACCCTCCACCAAGGGCCACGAAATTCACCCCTCTTCCTCCATATATACAGCCCTTAGGGCACCGCTTAGACTTTGGGTTTTGTTTAGATTAAAAGTTCGCCATAGCTGCAACTTCGCAGCATTTCGCTTGTGTTCAACGACTGCATAAAGGCGCCACAGTAACCCCACCTTGATCAATAAAGCTTTCATCTTATATTCGCAATATCCAGATTGCAATCTCAGTTTCTTGCTTGTTCTTCGCTTGCTCGCAAGAAATGACCTTCGTGGTCGTTGATCGTGTTCGGCGTGGTCAATAACCTCTAGGAGTTGGTTTAGCGATTGCTAAGGCGCGACGCCCTCGCACGCTCAGTGGTCGGATCGTCAAAGTCGACTTCCACCAAAGCGAAATCCACCATCTCATCGAAAGACGGGACACCTTTGCCTCTATCAAGTGGTATCAGATTTCCGTGTTGCTCGGTGAGATTTTACGCTTTTCGTAGTTTAGATCGAGTCCGTTCTTCATACCTATAGTCCACGAAAAAGCCAAAAAATTAGGGTTAGTTCATCCCGTCCAACCAATCTGAGCCTTTGCATAATCTTTTCTCAGATTTGCTTTGTTGAATTTATGCGTTGCATCGCCGTGTCAAGTTGCTGGTCTTAGCGCCTAGTCTTTAGAGTTTCGAGTTCGCTCACAAAGTTGTCACGCCGCCGCCCATATACCACCACCACATCTTCACCGCCAATCCGAATCCATATACGCCACCACATATCCGCCGCCATCATGCTCATCCGAGTCCACCGCAAGATATATCCGCCACCATCCGAAGTTCCACCAGATTCATCTCCGCCACCAATCGAAGTTCCACCAGATTCATCTCCGCCACCAGTCCTAGTCCGAGTCCAAGAATTGTTGCATTGTTCTCGATTTCCAGATCACGCGATACTCCGAGTCGTGACAAGCAGAGGACTCCCAACTTCCAAGTCCGGAAAATTCCAGCTAGGCGCTTTTTAGACCATTTGTAGACTTTTTCGAAAAATTTTGTTATGAGCAAAAAAAAAGAGGAAAAAAGTGCAAAAAAAAAAGAAAAAAAAGAGAAAAAAAAATTCAGAGTGTGCTCCTCCCTTGTTTACGCAGCAGCGCCGTGATTTTGTTAGTGTTCTAAGCTCGCCTCTAGCACGGTCTAGCCTAGGACCAAAGACAAGACTGTCGTTGAGCGCTTATTCAACTTTGCATCTCTCGAATTGATTATTGTCGACCTTTTTTGCTACCATATTATAAGCCTTCCCAGCTCCACATACATCTACGTCGTATGCTTGATTCTCCCCGTAATCGCTATAGCCAAGCTTTGAGAGTTTTGACTACAACGGTTGCCGATCACCGCCGCTTCTTTGGTAAGAACTGGTAAGAATTTGAGATTTGCTTGACGGATTTGTGATTGTCCACCACACCACCACCACCACTTCCTAGTAGTCTGTAGGATCATATTCTTGTGTGTTTCTATTGCTACTAACCATGGCAGGATCACAAGTCGATGAGACTGATTGGGAGAACTCGACGAACAAACAGCTACATGATAAGTTTCAAAGAAATGATGATTGGACAGGTGCAAGATGTGCTAAACAGATTTGATGAGGCCATTGAGAAGATAGATGGCATTGAGAAGACGTTTGAAACAAAGCTTGATAGCAAGTTTGATGAATTGCTCGCGCTTTTCCACAACCACCGCCGGCTGCACCTATCGCACCTCTCAAGAACGACAACAACTACGCCCCTTCCGAATCAAGATGGACGAGCTCAACAGGTTCCTATTGAGCCAGGGCAAAATTCGGTGCCATTGCCATCATGCTGTTGGTGTTTCTTTGGCTCTCGCCATCGCTGCTGGTGGTACCGAGGAGGATGATGAGTATGTGGACGATTATGAGGATGAGGTTGATCAACATCGAACTACGCAAACCACCAAAGACCACAACCACCAGGTCGCCCACATGCAAATAATGGCAATATTAGGGCTCCCCTCAGTACGAGATCATGACCATCTCCCTAAACTGAAATTGAATATTCCACCATTTGAGGGTAGATATGTTCCTGATATATATCTTACTTGGGAGTTAGAAACTGAACAACGATTTACATGTTTACAATATCCCGAGGAGAGACGAGTTCTCGCTGCTGTTTGTGTTTTCACTAGCTTTGCATGTGTTTGGTGGTCTCAACATTGTAGATTATATCCTGCTCCAGCTACTTGGGCTGCTTTGAAAACTGCTATGCGTGCTCGTGGGTTCCACCATATTATCAACGTGAATTACTTCAAAATTGCAGCGCTTAAGACAAGGAAAAACTCAGAGAAGAATATTATCGGGAATTACAAACCGGCTTGATTAGATGTGGTATTGTTGAGGAGAATGAAGCTATGCTTGCATGTTTTCTGGGTGGATTAAATAGAGAGATTCGCACCATTCTAGACTATAAGGATTATAATAATATCACTGCTTATTCCATCTTGCTTGTAAAGCTGAACGTGAAGTGCAGGATCGACAGGCATTGGCGCCGCACTAACTTTTCTCGCAGTCGACCTTCATCATGGACACCACGCATCATCTACTTCCACCGCACCATCACCTCCTTCAGTGCCACCTCCAACCGTGATACAAGAAAGCAGCACAACCACCACTATCTCGCCAAGAGCACACCGCCGGCCTGCATGAGTTCTTCTTCTTCCATGGCGTCAACAGGGCACACAAGTGATATTATTTGTCATCGTTGTAAGGGAAGAGGACATTTTATGAGAGAATGCAAATCTCAGCGCAGGATGATTGCTACGAGGATGGTGGGTATGAGTCCGCTAGTGACTATGATGAGGAGACTTTAGCTCTTATTACACATGAGGAACACGGTGGAGATGATTCTGATCATGAGACACAATACATGGCTGTCAAGATGCCGACAGTATGAATGTTTAGTTGCTCAACGTGTTTTGAGTGTGCAAATTACACAAGTCGAGCAAAATCAGAGGCATAATTTGTTCCATACAAAGGAGTTGTGAAGGAACGTTCTATTCAAGGCCATCATAGATGGAGGAGCTGCAACAACTTGGCTAGCATGGAGATGGTGGAGAAGCTATCTCTCACCACAAGACCACATCCACATCCTTACTACATCCAATGGTTCAACAACAGCGGCAAGGTTAAGGTAACACGTCTCGCTCGTGTGCATTCTAGTATCTCTACATATGCTGATTATGTTGATTGTGATGTGGTACCTATGCAAGCATGTTCCTTATTACTTGGTAGACCATGGCAATTTGATAAAAATTCAGACACCATGGTAGAAACAATCAAGATACTCTTGTTCATAAGGATAAAAATATTACTTTGCTTCCTATGACTCTGAGTCCATTTTGAAAGATGATATTAATAGAGCTAATAAAGCAAAACAGAGAAAAATAAGAGTGAAAATCATATTGTGGCAAAAGAATTTGAGCAACATATGAAGCCTAATAGTAAACCATCTAGTGTTGTTTCTGAAATTAAATTGAAAAGTGCATGTTTACTTGCCACTAAATCTGATATTGATGAGCTAGATTTTAGCACATCTGTTTGCTATGCTTTTGTGTGCAAAGAGGCATTATTTTCATTCGAGGACGTGTTTTCCTCTTTGCCCCTCGCTGTCACTAACATTTTGCAGAGTTCACCGACGCCTTTCCACAAGACGCTCCACCGGATTACCACCTATTCGAGGGATTGAGCATCAAATTGACTTAATTCCCGGTGCATCATTACCCAACCGTGCACCATACCGTACCAATCCAGAGGAGACGAAGGAGATTATGCGTCAAGTACAGGAGCTGCTCGACAAAGGTTATATACGTGAATCCCTTAGTCCTTGTGTTGTTCCTATTATTCTAGTGCCGAAAAAGGATGGTACATCACGTATGTGTGTTGATTGTAGAGGCATTAATAATATTACTATTCATTATCGTCACCCTATTCCTAGGCTAGATGATATGCTTGATGAATTGAGTGGTTCTACAATATTCTCCAAAGTTGATTTGCGTAGTGGATACCATCAAATTCGTATGAAATTGGGAGATGAATGGAAAACAGCATTTAAAACTAAGTTTGGATTATATGAGTGGTTAGTCATGCCTTTTGGGTTAACTAATGCACCTAGTACTTTCATGAGATTAATGAACGATGTTTTAAGTGCCTTCATTGGACGATTTGTGGTAGTCTATTTTGATGACATACTGATTTATAGCAAATCTTTGGAACAACATTTGGAACATTTACGTGCTGTTTTTAATGCTCTACGTGATGCACGTTTGTTTGGTAACCTTGGGAAGTGCACCTTTTGCACCGACCGAGTATCTTTTCTTGGCTATGTTGTTACTCCACAGGGAATTGAAGTTGATAAAGCCAAGATTGAAGCTATTGAGAGTTGGCCGCAGCCCAAAACGGTCACACAAGTGAGGAGTTTCCTTGGCCTCACTGGTTTCTATAGGCGTTTTGTGAGAGATTTCAGCACCATTGCTGCACCTCTCAATGAGCTTACAAAGAAGGATGTGCCTTTTGTTTGGGGTACCGCACAGGAAGAAGCCTTCACGGTATTGAAAGATAAGTTTGACACATGCTCCTTTACTCCAACTTCCTGATTTTAATAAGACTTTCGAGCTTGAATGTGATGCTAGTGGAATTGGATTAGAGGTGTGTTATTACAAGATGGCAAACCTGTTGCATACTTTTCTCAAAAATTGAGTGGGCCTAGTCTGAATTACTCTACTTATGATAAAGAGTTATATGCTCTTGTTCGACTTTAGAAACATGGCAACATTATTTATGGCCCAAAGAATTTGTTATACATTCTGATCATGAATCTTTGAAACATATTAAAAGTCAAGCTAAACTGAATCGTAGACATGCTAAATGGGTTGAATTCATTGAGACTTTCCTTATGTCATTAAACACAAGAAGGGTAAAGAAAATGTTATTGCCGATGCATTGTCTCGTCGCTATACTATGCTTTCACAACTTGACTTCAAAATATTTGGTTTGGAGACCATCAAAGATCAATATGTGCATGATGCTGATTTTAAAGATGTATTGCAGAATTGTAAAGAAGGAAGAACATGGAACAAGTTTGTCGTTAATGATGGATTTGTGTTCGTGCTAACAAGCTATGCATTCCAGCTAGCTCCGCTCGTCTTTTGTTGTTGCAGGAGGCGATGGAGGAGGACTAATGGGACACTTTGGCGTGAAGAAGACGGAGGACATACTTGCTACACATTTCTTTTGGCCAAAGATGAGACGGATGTTGAGCGCTTTTATTGCTCATTGCACTACATGTCAAAAAGCTAAGTCACGACTCAATCCTCATGGTTTATATATGCCTTTGCTGTACTCTAGTGTTCCTTGGGAGGATATATCTATGGACTTTGTTTTAGGTTTACCTAGAACAAAGAAGGGAGGATAGCATATTTGTTGTCGTGGATAGATTCTCTAAAATGGCACACTTTATACCATGTCATAAAAGCGATGATGTTTGTCAATGTTGCTGATTTGTTCTTTCGTGAAATTATTCGCTTGCATGGTGTGCCAAATACTATTGTTTCAGATCGTGATACTAAATTTCTTAGCCACTTTTGGAGATGTTTATGGGCTAAGTTGGGGACTAAACTGCTTTTTAGTACTACTTGTCACCCCCAAACTGATGGACAAACTGAAGTAGTCAATAGAACATTGTCTACTATGCTTAGGGTTGTTCTAAAGAATAATAAGAAAATGTGGGAGGACTGCTTGCCTCATATTGAATTTTCTTATAATCGTTCATTGCATTCTACTACTAAGATGTGCCCTTTTGAAGTTGTGTATGGTTTCCTACCTCGTGCACCTATTGATTTGTTGCCTCTTCCATCTTCGGAGTAGGTTAATTTTGATGCTAAAGAACGTGCTGAATTGATTTTAAAAATGCATGAGTTAACTAAGGAAAACATTGAGCGTATGAATGCTAAATATAAACTTGCTGGAGATAAGGGTAGAAAACATGTTGTGCTTGCACCTGGAGATCTTGTTTGGTTACATTTGCGTAAGGATAGATTTCCTGATTTGCGCAAATCAAAGCTAATGCCACGTGCTGCTGGTCCCTTTAAGGTGTTGGAGAAAGTAAATGATAATGCATATAAACTTGAGCTGCCTGCAGATTTTGGGGTTAGTCCCACTTTTAACATTGCAGATTTGAAGCCATATTTGGGTGAGGAAGATGAACTTCCGTCGAGGACGACTTCATTTCAAGAAGGGAGGATGATGAGGACATCAATACAATTGTTACACCCACAGCCCCTGCTGCTATACATACGGACCAATTACTAGAGCTCACAAGACGCCAACTAAATTACCAGTACTTCCGTTTCTTGGTAATGATTCTAATGTTCATGAGAATATGATGCTGCTTAAATTGGATACATTTGTTTTGCTTACAAATGAAGGGCCTAGCTTGGAGAAGGATGAACATTGGAGCAAGAACAAGCATGGAGATGATGGCATGCTAAGGGGACAAGAATGGAGTTACAAGTGATGATTTCAGGACTTTGAAGCCACCATAATGAGTGCATGAAGCCTTGGACGAAATATACAAGATGCCACTTCATAAATTTCGTCCAGAGGCTATTCTAGGTGCTCACGTCACCTTATTATTGGGCCAGCCCATGTAATTTCGAAATACATTAGTATAGGCTATTTTAGAGTCCGTATGTGTGGGGAAACAAGAGATAGGGTTAGTTTGGACCCCTCCACCAAGGGCCACGAAATTCACCCCTCTTCCTCCATATATACAGCCCTTAGGGCACCGCTTAGACTTTGGGTTTTGTTTAGATTAAAAGTTCGCCATAGCTGCAACTTCGCAGCATTTCGCTTGTGTTCAACGACTGCATAAAGGCGCCACAGTAACCCCACCTTGATCAATAAAGCTTTCATCTTATATTCGCAATATCCAGATTGCAATCTCAGTTTCTTGCTTGTTCTTCGCTTGCTCGCAAGAAATGCAGACCTTTGTGGTCGTTGATCGTGTTCGCCGCGGGTCAATAACCTCTCGGAGTTGGTTTAGCGATTGCTAAGGCGCGACGTCCTCGCACGTTCGTAGTCGGATCGTCAAAGTCGACTTCCACCAAAGCGAAATCCACCATCTCATCGAAAGACGGGACACCTTTGCCTCTATCACTTTCAGGGCCAAAAAGTCCCGCATAAGGCTGAATTTGAGGGTACTCCGGGCCTCGTAACGCAAGGGAGGAGTATTTTCTGGATTCACGCGCTCGCTGTGAGCAGTTTGAGTACTTGTGGGTCTGACACGGACTCCGAATCACAAAATTATGACCGTTTTAGTGAACACCTCTCCATTCTATAGCAGTCCTTGAAAGTACTTCATTTTCTCGTGCGCTTTTTGCCTGATTGCCCCAAAAATTCTTGTCCTCTAGAGAGGAGATATCGTTTCCACATATATATTGACCGATGCCAGCAATGCCCTTTTGTTCTTGGCTTTCACGCGCTTGAGTTATAGCATGCCATCCGGCGAAAACAAGGAGAATAAGGCATATAGCTGCTGGATTTTCTTCAATTTACGGCCTAATGAGATGGCCCGGATCATAGAGCATCTGTAGAAAGGTACGTTTGTCCCTACCATGGGGGATAATGTCTATAAGCAAGATAATCTCTTGAATTTCCTTCAAAAGGAAGTGCCAATGGGTTCAGAAACTTGTCTAAAAACAGCAACGAATGATGTTCTTTGACTTTCAGGGCCAAAAAGTCCTGCTTAAGGCCGTATTTGAGGGTACTCTTGGCCTCCTGGCGCAAGCAGGGAGTCTTTTCTAGATTCTCGCACTCGCCGCGAGTAGTTTGAGTACTTGTGGGTCCGACACGGACTCCGAATGACAAAATTATGACCGTTCTAGTGAACATCTATCCATTTTATGGCAGTGCTTTAAAGTACTTCATTTTCTCGTGCGCTTTTTGCCTGATTGGCGCAAATTTTCTTGTCCTCTATAGAGGAGATATCGTTTCCACATATAAATTGACCGATGCTAGGAATGCCCTTTGGTTCTTGGCTTGCACGCGCGTGAGTTTCAACATGCCATCTGGTGAAAACAAGGAGAATAAGGCACATAGCCGCTGGATTTTCTTCAATTTACGGCCAAATGAGATTGCCCGGATCATAGAGCATCTGCAGAAAGGTACGTTTGTTGATGAGGACATGACTACCTTGGATATGACCAAAAATATTGCATACATGCATATTTGTCAGGTGATTTCTAGTGCAAACTATTCAATAATCTATTGATGTTATTCAGAACAAAAATACTTCACACACTTTTGTGTTTTGTCTAATTGCAGGTGTATGGGACATTTGTACAATCCACACACAAAGATAAGGAAGAAAGAGATGTTTATTTGCTGTTCAAAAATTTCTTTCACGTCACTTTTGGCCCAAGAGAAGATAGAGTCCAAGTCTCTCACGTTCTGGACTCAGACTCGGACTGCACAGACATACCTGACTCAAGACGTCAACAACTTTTTCATACGGACTCCGAATAGGGTGATTCTTTTTTTGTTGGAAAGTAGATTTCGTGCTCTTTCCAAACCAATTGGATTAACCTTAAAATTAATCCGGAGCATTGAGTTATGGATGAAACAATCTGATGCTGCACCAGAATCCGAGTCAAACTACAAGTCCAAAGGTGTTACGTCACCTCCACTCGGGCCCATTGGCCTTGTACGACCTAGGGTTAGTTTTAGGCTGCCTTGGGACGTCCTCCCACCTTCTTGGCCGCCACCCCTTGCTCCTATATAAGTAGATCCATCTAGTAGCTTCTCTCTTGGGATTTGTTTAGTTAAAAGTTAGCCATTGCAACTTCGTGTACTTCGTTTGTGTCCAATGACCAGACCAAGACCGCTTACGGATCCCCACCTTAATCAATACTTCATATATACTCGCAATATTCAGATTGCTTTTATCATATTCTTGCTTGTTCTTCGATTGCTTGCAGGGATAGACCTTCGTGGTCAGTTTGGTTGTGCTCCGGTGTGGTCAATAACCTCTCGGAGTTGGTTTAGCGATTGTTAAGGCGCAGCGTCGTGCACGTTTGTAGTCGGATCGTCAAAGTCACCTTCACCAAATCAATAGTTATCATCTCATCGAAAGATCGGGACACCTTTGCCTCTATCAAGTGGGATGATGAGGACATGACTACCTTGGATATGACCAGAAATATTGCATACATGCATATTTGTCAGGTGATTTCTAGTGCAAACTATTCAATAATCTATTTATGTTATCCAGAACAAAAATACTTCACACACTTTTGTGTTTTGTCTAATTGCAGGTGTATGGGACATTTGTACAATCCACATACGAAGATAAGGAAGAAAGAGATGTTTATTTGCTGTTCAAAAAGTTCTCTCACGTCACTTTTGGCCCAAGAGAAGATAGAGTCCAAGTCTCTTACGTTCTGGACTCACATTCGGACTGCACAGACATACCTGACTCAAAACGTCAACAACTTTTTCATACAGACTCCGAATTGGGGGATTCTTTTTTTGTTGGAAAGTAGATTTCGTGCTCTTTTCAAACCAATTGGATTAACCTTAAAATTGGTCCGGAGCGTTGAGTTATGGACAAAACAATCTGATGCTGCAGCAGAATCCGAGTCAAACTACAAGTCCAAAGGTGTTACGTCACCTCCACTTAGGCCCATTGGCCTTGTACGACCTAGGGTTAGTTTTAGGCTGCCTTGGGACGTCCTCCCACCTTCTTGGCCGCCATCCCTTGCTCCTATATAAGTAGATCCATCTAGTAGCTTCTCTCTTGGGATTTGTTTAGTTAAAAGTTAGCCATTGCAACTTCGTGTACTTCATTTGTGTCCAACGACCAGACCAAGACCGCTTACAGATCCCCGCCTTAATCAATACTTCATATATACTCGCAATATTCAGATTGCTTTTATCATATTCTTGCTTCTTCTTCGATTGCTTGCAGGAATAGACCTTCGTGGTCAGGTTGATTGTGCTCCGGCGTGGTCAGTAACCTCTCGGAGTTGGTTTAGCGATTGCTAAGGCGCAACGTCGTGCACGTTTGTAGTGGATCGTCAAAGTCATCTTTACCAAATCGATAGTTATCATCTCATCGAAAGATCGGGACACCCCGCATCTATCATTTATCCCTACCAGGGGGGCCAATGTCTATAAGCCAGATAATCTCTTGAATTTCCTTCGAAAGGAAGTGCCAATGGGTTCAGAAACTTGTCTGAAAAACATCAATGAATGATGTTCTTTGACTTTCAGGGCCAAAAAGTCCTGCTTAAGGTCGTATTTAAGGGTACTCCGGGCCTCCTGGCGCAAGCGGGGATAATTTTCTGGATTCGCGCGCTCGCCGCAAGCAGCTTGAGTACTTATGGGTCCGACACGGACTCTGAATGACAAAATTATGACCGTTTTAGTGAACATCTCTCCATTCTATGGCAGCCCTTGAAAGTACTTCATTTTCTCGTGCGCTTTTCGCCTGATTGCCCCAAAATTTCTTGTCCTCTATAGAGGAGATACCGTTTCCACATATATATTGACGATGCCAGGAATGGCCTTTTGTTCTTGGCTTTCATGCGCATGAGTTACAGCATGCCATCCGGTGAAAACAATGAGAATAAGGCATATAGCCGCTGGATTTTCTTCAATTTACGGTCAAATGAGATTGCCCGGATCATAGAGCATCTGCAGAAAGGTACGTTTGTCCCTACTAGCGGGGCTAGTGTCTATAAGAAACATAATCTCTCGAATTTCCTTTAAAAGGAAGTGCCAATGGGTTCAGAAACTTTTCTAAAAAACAGCGACGAATGGTGTTCTTTGACTTTTAGGGCCAAAAAGTCCCGCTTAAGGCTGAATTTGAGGGTACTCCGGGCCTCGTAGTGCAAGCGGGGAGTATTTTCTGGATTCGCGCGCTCACTGCAAGCAGTTTGAGTACTTGTGGGTCTGACACGGACTCCGAATCACAAAATTATGACCGTTTTAGTGAACATTTCTCCATTCTATAGCAGTCCTTGAAAGTACTTCATTTTCTCGTGCGCTTTTTGCCTGATTGCCCCAAAATTTCTTGTCCTCTAGAGAGGAGATATCGTTTCCACATATATATTTACCGATGCCAGGAATGCCCTTTTGTTCTTGGCTTTCATGCACGTGAGTTACAGCATGCCATCCGGCGAAAACAAGGAGAATAAGGCATATAGCCGCTGGATTTTCTTCAATTTACGGCCAAATGAGATTGCCCGGATCATAGAGCATCTGTAGAAAGGTACGTTTGTCCCTACCAGGGGGGCTAATGTCTATAAGCAAGATAATCTCTTGAATTTCCTTCAAAAGAAAGTGCCAATGGGTTCAGAAACTTGTCTAAAAACAACGACGAATGATGTTCTTTGACTTTCAGGGCGAAAAAGTCCTGCTTAAGGCCGTATTTGAGGGTACTCTGGGCCTCCTGGCGCAAGCGGGGAGTCTTTTCTAGATTCACGCGCTCACCGCGAGCACTTTGAGTACTTGTGGGTCCGACACGGACTACGAATGACAAAATTATGATCGTTTTAGTGAACATCTATCCATTCTATGGCAGTCCTTGAAAGTACTTCATTTTCTCATACGTCTTTGGCCTGATTGGCGCAAAATTTCTTGTCCTCTGTAGAGGAGATATCGTTTCCACTTAAAAATTGACCAATGCCAGGAATGCCCTTTTGTTCTTGGCTTGCACGCGCGTGAGTTACAGCATGCCATCCGGCGAAAACAAGGATAATAAGGCATATAGCCGCTGGATTTTCTTAAATTTATGGCCAAATGAGATTGCCCGGATCATAGAGCATCTGTAGAATGGTACGTTTGTCCCTACCAGGGGGGCTAATGTGTATAAGCAACAGAATCTCTCGAATTTCCTTCAAAAGGAAGTGCCAATGGTTTCAGAAACTTGTCTGAAAAACAGCGACGATTGATGTTCTTTGACTTTCACGGCCAAAAAGTCCTGCTTAAGGCCGTATTTGAGGGTACTCCGGGCCTCCTGGCGCAAGCGGGGATAATTTTCCGGATTCGCGCGCTCGTGGCGAGCAGTTTGAGTACTTGTGGGTCCGACACTGACTCCGAATGACAAAATTATGACCGTTTTAGTGAACATCTCTCCATTTTATGGCAGTCCTTGAAAGTACTTCATTTTGTCGTGCGCTTTTTGCCTGATTGCCGCAAAATTTCTTGTCCTCTATAGAGGATATATCGTTTCCACATATATATTGACTGATGCCAGGAATGCCATTTTGTTCTTGGCTTTCACGTGCATGATTTACAGCATACCATCCGGCGAAAACAAGGAGAGTAAGGCATATAGCCGCAGGATTTTCTTCAATTTACGGCCAAATGAGATCCAAGTGGGGTAATGTCTATAAGAAACATAATTTCTCATATTTCCTTTAAAAGGAAGTGCCAATGGGTTCAGAAACTTGTCTAAAAAACAGCGACAAATGGTGTTCTTTGACTTTCAGGGCCAAAAAGTCCCGCTTAAGGCAGAATTTGAGGGTACTTCCGGCCTCCTGGCGCAAGCGGGGAGTATTTTCTGGATTCGCGCGCTCGCTGCGAGCAGTTTGAGTACTTGTGGGTCTGACACGGACTCCGAATGACAAAATCATGACCGTTTTAGTGAACATCTCTACATTTTATGGCAGTCCTTGAAAGTACTTCATTTTCTCGTGCGCTTTTTGCCTGATTGCCCCAAAATTTCCTGTCCTCTATAGAGGAGATATCGTCTCCACATATATATTGACTGATGCCAGGAATGCCCTTTTGTTCTTGGCTTTCGAACGCGTGAGTTATAGCATGCCATCCGGCGAAAACAAGGAGAATTAGGCATATAGCCGCTGGATTTTCTTCAATTTACGGCCTAATGAGATTGCCCGGATCATAGAGCATCTGCAGAAAGGTACGTTTGTCCCTACCAGGGGGGCTAATGTCTATAAGAAAGTGCCAATGGGTTCAGAAACTTGTCTAAAAAACAGCGATGAATGGTGTTCTTTCACTTTCAGTGCCAAAAGTCCCGCTTAAGGCTGAATTTGAGGGTACTCCGGGCCTCCTGGCGCAAGCGGGGAGTATTTTCTAGATTAGCGCACTCGCTGTGAGCAGTTTGAGTACTTGTGGGTCTGACACGGACTCCGAATGACAAAATTATGACCGTTTTAGTGAACATCTCTCCATTCTATAGCAGTCCTTAAAAGTACTTCATTTTCTCGTGCACTTTTTGCCTGATTGCCCCAAAATTTCTTGTCCTCTGGAGAGGAGATATCGTTTCCACATATATGTTGACCGATGCCAGGAATGCCCTTTTGTTCTTGGCTTTCACGCGCGTGAGTTACAGTATGCCATCCGGCGAAAAACAAGGAGAATAAGGCATATAGCCGCTGGATTTTCTTCAATTTATGGCCAAATGAGATTGCCTTGATCATAAAGCATCTACGAAAGGTACGCTTGTCCCTACCAGGGGCTAATGTCTATAAGCAAGATAATCTCTAGAATTTCCTTCAAAAGGAAGTGCCAATGGGTTCGAAACTTGTCCGAAAAACAATGACGAATGATGTTCTTTGACTTTCAGGGCCAGAAAGTCCTACTTAAGGCCGTATTTGAGGGTACTCTGGGCCTCCTGGCGCAAGTGGGGAGTCTTTTCTAGATTCACGCGCTTGCCGAGAGCAATTTGAGTACTTGTGGGTCCGACACGGACTCCGAATGACAAAATTATGACCGTTTTATTGAACATCTATCCATTCTATGGCAGTCCTTGAAAGTACTTCATTTTCTCGTGCGCTTTTTTCCTAATTGGCGCAAAAATTCTTGTCCTCTATAGAGAAGATATCATTTCCACATATAAATTGACCGATGCCAGGAATGCCCTTTTGTTCTTGTCTTGCACGCGCGTGAGTTATAGCATGCCATCCGGCGATAACAAGGAGAATAAGGCATATAGCCGCTGGATTTTCTTCAATTTACGGCCAAATGAGATTGCCCGGATCATAGAGCATCTGCAGAAAGGTACGTTTGTCCCTACCTGGGTGGCTAATGTCTATAAGCATCATAATCTCTCAAATTTCCTTCAAAAGGAAGTGCCAATGGGTTCAGAAACTTGCCTGAAAAACAGCGATGATTGATGTTCTTTGACTTTCAAGGCCAAAAAGTCCTGCTTAAGGCCGTATTTGAGGGTACTCCGGGCCTCCTGGCGCAAGCGGATAATTTTTCGATTCGTATGCGCGCGCCACGAGCAGTTTGAGTACATGTGGGTCGATAATCGACTCAATGAGGAACATCTCTCCATTTTATGGCAGTCCTTGAAAGTACTTCATTTTCTCGTGCGCTTTTTGCCTGATTGCCGCAAAATTTCTTGTCCTCTATAGACGAGATATAGTTTCCACATATATATTCACCGATGCCAGGAATTTCCTTTTGTTCTTGGCTTTCACGCGCATGAGTTACAGCATGCCATCCGGCGAAAACAAGGAGAATAAGGCATATAGCCGCATGATTTTCTTCAATTTACGGCCAAATGAGATTGCCCGGATCATAGAGCATCTGCAGAAAGGTACGTTTGTCCCTACCAGGGGGGCTAATATCTATAAGAAACATAATCTCTCGAATTTCCTTCAAAAGGAAGTGCCAATGGTTTCAGAAACTTGTCTAAAAAATAGCGACGAATGGTGTTCTTTGACTTTCAAGGCCAAAAAGTCCCGCTTAAGGCTCAATTTGAGGGTACTCCGGGCCTCCTGGCGCAAGTGGGGAGCACTTTATGGATTCGCGTGCACGCTGCGAGCAGTTTGAGTACTTGTGGGTCTGACACGGACCAATGACAAAATTATGACCGCTTTAGTGAACATCTCTACATTTTATGGCGCCTTGAAAGTACTTCATTTTCTCGCGCTTTTTGCTGATTGCCCCAAAATTTCTTGTCCTCTATAGAGGAGATATCCTTTCCACATATATATTGACCGATGCCAGAATGCCCTTTTGTTCTTGGCTTTCACGCAGCGTGAGTTACAAAGATGCCATCCGGTGAAAACAAGGAGAATAAGGCATATAGTCAGCAGGATTTTCTTCAATTTACGGCCAAATGAGATTGCCTTGATCATAGAGCATCTGCAGAAAGGTACGCTTTGTCTCTACCAGGGGCTAATATCTATAAGAAACATAATCTCTCGAATTTCCTTCAAAAGGAAGTGCCAATGGTTTCGTAAACTTGTCTAAAAATAGCGATTTAATGGTGTTCTTTGACTTTCAAGGCCAAAAGTCCCGCTTAAGGCTGAATTTGAGGGTACTGGGCCTCTGGCGCAAGCGGGAGTATTTTATGGATTCACAGGCCACGCGAGCAGTTTGAGTACTTGTGGGTCCGACACGGACCAATGACAAAATTATGACCGCTTTAGTGAACATCTCTACATTTTATGGCGTCCTTGAAAGTACTTCATTTTCTCGTCGCTTTTGCCTGATTGCCCCAAAATTTCTTGTCCTCTATAGAGGAGATATCGTTTCCACATATATATTGACCGATGCCAGAATGCCCTTTTGTTCTTCGCTTTCACGCCGCGTGAGTTACAAAGATGCCATCCGCGAAAACAAGGAGAATAAGGCATATAGTCACAGGATTTTCTTCAATTTACTGACCAAATGAGATTGCCCGGATCATAGAGCATCTGCAGAAAGGTACGTTTGTCCCTACCAGGGGGGCTAATGTCTATAAGAAAGTGCCAATGGGTTCAGAAACTTGTCTAAAAAACAGCGATGAATGGTGTTCTTTCACTTTCAGTGCCAAAAGTCCCGCTTAAGGCTGAATTTGAGGGTACTCGGGCCTCTGGCGCAAGCGGGAGTATTTTCTAGATTAGCGCTTTTCGCCAGAGCAGTTTGAGTACTTGTGGGTCCGACACGGACTCAATGACAAAATTATGACCGCTTTAGTGAACATCTCTCCATTCTATAGCAGTCCTTAAAAGTACTTCATTTTCTCGTGCACTTTTTGCCTGATTGCCCCAAAATTTCTTGTCCTCTGGAGAGGAGATATCGTTTCCACATATATGTTGACCGATGCCGTGAATGCCCTTTTGTTCTTGGCTTTCACGCTGCGTGAGTTCTGAGATGCCATCCGCTAAAAACAAGGAGAATAAGGCATATAGCCGCTGGATTTTCTTCAATTTATGGCCAAATGAGATTGCCCGGATCATAAAGCATCTACAGAAAGGTACGTTTGTCCCTACCAGGGGGGCTAATGTCTATAAGCAAGATAATCTCTAGAATTTCCTTCAAAAGGAAGTGCCAATGGGTTCAGAAACTTGTCTGAAAACAATGACGAATGATGTTCTTTGACTTTCAGGGCCAGAAAGTCCTACTTAAGGCCGTATTTGAGGGTACTCTGGGCCTCCTGGCGCAAGTGGGGAGTCTTTTCTAGATTCACGCGCTTGCCGAGAGCAATTTGAGTACTTGTGGGTCCGACACGGACTCCGAATGACAAAATTATGACCGTTTTATTGAACATCTATCCATTCTATGGCAGTCCTTGAAAGTACTTCATTTTCTCGTGCGCTTTTTTCCTAATTGGCGCAAAAATTCTTGTCCTCTATAGAGAAGATATCATTTCCACATATAAATTGACCGATGCCAGGAATGCCCTTTTGTTCTTGTCTTGCACGCGCGTGAGTTATAGCATGCCATCCGGCGATAACAAGGAGAATAAGGCATATAGCCGCTGGATTTTCTTCAATTTACGCCAAATGAGATTGCCGGATCATAGAGCATCTGCAGAAGGTACGCTTGTCCCTACCGGGTGGCTAATGTCTATAAGCATCATAATCTCTCAAATTTCCTTCAAAAGGAAGTGCCAATGGGTTCGAAACTTGCACGAAAAACAGCGATGATTGATGTTCTTTGACTTTCAAGGCCAAAAGTCCCGCTTAAGGTCAGATTTGAGGGTACTCCGGCCTCTGGCGCAAGCGATAATTTTCTGATTCGCATGCTCGCCACGAGCAGTTTGAGTACATGTGGGTCGAAATCGACTCAATGAGGAACATCTCTCCATTTTATGGCAGTCCTTGAAAGTACTTCATTTTCTCGTGCGCTTTTTGCCTGATTGCCGCAAAATTTCTTGTCCTCTATAGACGAGATATAGTTTCCACATATATATTCACCGATGCCAGGAATTTCCTTTTGTTCTTGGCTTTCACGCGCATGAGTTACAGCATGCCATCCGGCGAAAACAAGGAGAATAAGGCATATAGCCGCATGATTTTCTTCAATTTACGGCCAAATGAGATTGCCTTGATCATAGAGCATCTGCAGAAAGGTACGTTTGTCCCTACCAGGGGGGCTAATATCTATAAGAAACATAATCTCTCGAATTTCCTTCAAAAGGAAGTGCCAATGGTTTCAGAAACTTGTCTAAAAAATAGCGACGAATGGTGTTCTTTGACTTTCAAGGCCAAAAAGTCCCGCTTAAGGCTCAATTTGAGGGTACTCCGGCCTCTGGCGCAAGTGGGGAGCATTTTATGGATTCGCGTGCACGCCATGCGAGCAGTTTGAGTACTTGTGGGTCCGACACGGACCAATGACAAAATTATGACCGTTTTAGTGAACATCTCTACATTTTATGGCGTCCTTGAAAGTACTTCATTTTCTCGTGCGCTTTTGCTGATTGCCCCAAAATTTCTTGTCCTCTATAGAGGAGATATCCTTTCCACATATATATTGACCGATGCCAGGAATGCCCTTTTGTTCTTGGCTTTCACGCGCGTGAGTTACAGCATGCCATCCGGTGAAAACAAGGAGAATAAGGCATATAGCCGCAGGATTTTCTTCAATTTACGGCCAAATGAGATTGCCCGGATCATAGAGCATCTGCAGAAAGGTACGTTTGTCTCTACCAGGGGGGCTAATATCTATAAGAAACATAATCTCTCGAATTTCCTTCAAAAGGAAGTGCCAATGGTTTCAGAAACTTGTCTAAAAAATAGCGACGAATGGTGTTCTTTGACTTTCAAGGCCAAAAAGTCCCGCTTAAGGCTGAATTTGAGGGTACTCTGGGCCTCCTGGCGCAAGCGGGGAGTATTTTATGGATTCGCGCGCTCGCTGCGAGCAGTTTGAGTACTTGTGGGTCTGACATGGACTCCGAATGACAAAATTATGACCGTTTTAGTGAACATCTCTACATTTTATGGCAGTCCTTGAAAGTACTTCATTTTCTCGTCGCTTTTTGCTGATTGCCCCAAAATTTCTGTCCTCTATAGAGGAGATATCGTTTCCACATATATATTGACCGATGCCAGAATGCCCTTTTGTTCTTCGCTTTCACGCGTGAGTTACTGACATGCCATCCGTGAAAACAAGGAGAATAAGGCATATAGCGCAGGATTTTCTTCAATTTACGGCCAAATGAGATTGCCGGATCATAGAGCATCTGCAGAAGGTACGTTTGTCCCTACCAGGGGGCTAATGTCTATAAGAAACACAATCTCTCGAATTTTCTTCAAAAGGAAGTGCCAATGGGTTCGAAACTTGTCTAAAAAACAGCGATTTAATGGTGTTCTTTGACTTTCGGGGCCAAAAGTCCTGCTTAAGGCTGAATTTGAGGGTACTCTGGCCTCTGGCGCAAGCGGGAGTATTTTCTGATTCACAGCTCGCCGCAAAGCAGTTTGAGTACTTGTGGGTCCGACACGGACTCAATGACAAAGTTATGACCGCTTTAGTGAACATCTCTCCATTCTATTGCGGTCCTTGAAAGTACCTCATTTTCTCGTCGCGCTTTTGCTGATTGCCCTAAAATTTATTGTCCTCTAGAGAGGACATATCGCTTCCACATATATATTGGTCGATGCCAGAATGCCCTTTTGTTTCTTGGCTTTCATGCGCGTGAGTTACAAACATGCCATCCGCGAAAACAAGGAGAATAAGGCATATAGCCGCTGGATTTTCTTCAATTTACGACCAAATGAGATTGCCTTGATCATAGAGCATCTGCAGAAGGTACGTTTGTCCCTACCCGGGGCTAATGTCTATAAGCATCATAATCTCTCGAATTTCCTTCAAAAGGAAGTGCCAATGGGTTCAGAAACTTGCCTGAAAAACAGCGATGATTGATGTTCTTTGACTTTCAAGGCCAAAAGTCCTGCTTAAGGCCGATTTGAGGGTACTCCGGGCCTCTGGCATAGCGGGATAATTTTCGGATTCGCGTGCGCCGCCACGAGCAGTTTGAGTACATGTGGGTCGACACCGACTCAATGAGGAACATCTCTCCATTTTATGGCAGTCCTTGAAAGTACTTCATTTTCTCGTCGCTTTTTGCTGATTGCCGCAAAATTTCTTGTCCTCTATAGACGAGATATAGTTTCCACATATATATTCACCGATGCCAGGAATTCCTTTTGTTCTTGGCTTTCACGCCGCATGAGTTACAAAGATGCCATCCGCAAAAACGAGAATAAGGCATATAGCCGCATGATTTTCTTCAATTTACGCCAAATGAGATCGCCTTGATCATAGAGCATCTGCAGAAGGTACGCGTTTGTCCCTACCGGGGGCTAATGTCTATAAGAAACATAATCTCTCGAATTTCCTTCAAAAGGAAGTGCCAATGGATCAGAAACTTGTCTAAAAAACAGCGACGAATGGTGTTCTTTGACTTTCAGGGCCAAAAAGTCCCGCTTAAGGCTGAATTTGAGGGTACTCCGGGCCTCCTGGCGCAAGCGGGGAGTATTTTCTAGATTCGCGTGCTCGCTGCGAGCAGTTTGAGTACTTGTGGGTCTGACATGGACTCCGAATGACAAAATTATGACCGTTTTAGTGAACATCTCTACATTTTATGGCAGTCCTTGAAAGTACTTCATTTTCTCGTGCGCTTTTTGCCTGATTGCCCCAAAATTTCTTGTCCTCTATAGAGGAGATATCCTTTCCACATATATATTAACCGATGCCAGGAATGCCCTTTTGTTCTTGGCTTTCACGCGCGTGAGTTACAGCATGCCATCCGGCGAAAACAAGGAGAATAAGGCATATAGCCGCAGGATTTTCTTCAATTTACGGCCAAATGAGATTGCCCGGATCATAGAGCATCTGCAGAAAGGTACGTTTGTCCCTACCAGGGGGGCTAATATCTATAAGAAACATAATCTCTCGAATTTCCTTCAAAAGGAAGTGCCAATGGTTTCAGAAACTTGTCTAAAAAATAGCGACGAATGGTGTTCTTTGACTTTCAAGGCCAAAAAGTCCCGCTTAAGGCTCAATTTGAGGGTACTCCGGGCCTCCTGGCGCAAGTGGGGAGCATTTTATGGATTCGCGTGCACGCTGCGAGCAGTTTGAGTACTTGTGGGTCTGACACGGACTCCGAATGACAAAATTATGACCGTTTTAGTGAACATCTCTACATTTTATGGCAGTCCTTGAAAGTACTTCATTTTCTCGTGCGCTTTTTGCCTGATTGCCCCAAAATTTCTTGTCCTCTATAGAGGAGATATCGTTTCCACATATATATTGACCGATGCCAGAATGCCCTTTTGTTCTTGGCTTTCACGCGTGAGTTACAAAGATGCCATCCGGCGAAAACAAGGAGAATAAGGCATATAGCATGAGGATTTTCTTCAATTTACGCCAAATGAGATTGCCGGATCATAGAGCATCTGCAGAAAGGTACGCTTGTCTCTACCAGGGGCTAATATCTATAAGAAACATAATCTCTCAATTTCCTTCAAAAGGAAGTGCCAATGGTTTGAAACTTGTCTAAAAATAGCGATTTAATGGTGTTCTTTGACTTTCAAGGCCAAAAGTCCCGCTTAAGGCTGAATTTGAGGGTACTCTGGCCTCCTGGCGCAAGCGGGAGTATTTTATGGATTCAGGCGCACTGCGAAAGCAGTTTGAGTACTTGTGGGTCCGACACGGACTCAATGACAAAATTATGACCGCTTTAGTGAACATCTCTACATTTTATGGCAGTCCTTGAAAGTACTTCATTTTCTCGTGCGCTTTTTGCTGATTGCCCTAAAATTTCTTGTCCTCTATAGAGGAGATATCGTTTCCACATATATATTGACCGATGCCAGAATGCCCTTTTGTTCTTCGCTTTCACGCAGCGTGAGTTACAAAGATGCCATCCGCGAAAACAAGGAGAATAAGGCATATAGTCGCAGGATTTTCTTCAATTTACTGACCAAATGAGATTGCCGGATCATAGAGCATCTGCAGAAAGGTACGTTTGTCCCTACCAGGGGGGCTAATGTCTATAAGAAACACAATCTCTTGAATTTTCTTCAAAAGGAAGTGCCAATGGGTTCAGAAACTTGTCTAAAAAACAGCGACGAATGGTGTTCTTTGACTTTCAGGGCCAAAAAGTCCTGCTTAAGGCTGAATTTGAGGGTACTCTGGGCCTCCTGGCGCAAGCGGGGAGTATTTTCTGGATTCGCGCGCTCGCTGCAAGCAGTTTGAGTACTTGTGGGTCTGACACGGACTCTGAATGACAAAGTTATGACCGCTTTAGTGAACATCTCTCCATTCTATTGCAGTGCTTGAAAGTACCTCATTTTCTCGTGCGCTTTTTGCCTGATTGCCCCAAAATTTATTGTCCTCTAGAGAGGACATATCGTTTCCACATATATATTGGTCGATGCCAGGAATGCCCTTTTGTTTCTTGGCTTTCATGCGCGTGAGTTACAGCATGCCATCCGGCGAAAACAAGGAGAATAAGGCATATAGCCGCTGGATTTTCTTCAATTTACGACCAAATGAGATTGCCCGGATCATAGAGCATCTGCAGAAAGGTACGTTTGTCCCTACCCGGGGGGCTAATGTCTATAAGCATCATAATCTCTCGAATTTCCTTCAAAAGGAAGTGCCAATGGGTTCAGAAACTTGCCTGAAAAACAGCGATGATTGATGTTCTTTGACTTTCAAGGCCAAAAAGTCCTGCTTAAGGCCGTATTTGAGGGTACTCCGGGCCTCCTGGCGCAAGCGGGGATAATTTTCTGGATTCGTGCGCTCGCCACGAGCAGTTTGAGTACATGTGGGTCAGACACCGACTCCGAATGAGGAACATCTCTCCATTTTATGGCAGTCCTTGAAAGTACTTCATTTTCTCGTGCGCTTTTTGCCTGATTGCCGCAAAATTTCTTGTCCTCTATAGACGAGATATAGTTTCCACATATATATTCACCGATGCCAGGAATTCCCTTTTGTTCTTGGCTTTCACGCGCATGAGTTACAGCATGCCATCCGGCGAAAACGAGAATAAGGCATATAGCCGCATGATTTTCTTCAATTTACGGCCAAATGAGATTGCCCGGATCATAGAGCATCTGCAGAAAGGTACGTTTGTCCCTACCAGGGGGGCTAATATCTATAAGAAACATAATCTCTCGAATTTCCTTCAAAAGGAAGTGCCAATGGTTTCAGAAACTTGTCTAAAAAATAGCGACGAATGGTGTTCTTTGACTTTCAAGGCCAAAAAGTCCCGCTTAAGGCTGAATTTGAGGGTACTCCGGGCCTCCTGGCGCAAGTGGGGAGCATTTTATGGATTCGCGTGCACGCTGCGAGCAGTTTGAGTACTTGTGGGTCTGACACGGACTCCGAATGACAAAATTATGACCGTTTTAGTGAACATCTCTACATTTTATGGCAGTCCTTGAAAGTACTTCATTTTCTCGTGCGCTTTTTGCCTGATTGCCCCAAAATTTCCTGTCCTCTATAGAGGAGATATCCTTTCCACATATATATTGACCGATGCCAGGAATGCCCTTTTGTTCTTGGCTTTCACGCGCGTGAGTTACAGCATGCCATCCGGCGAAAACAAGGAGAATAAGGCATATAGCCGCAGGATTTTCTTCAATTTACGGCCAAATGAGATTGCCCGGATCATAGAGCATCTGCAGAAAGGTACGTTTGTCTCTACCAGGGGGGCTAATATCTATAAGAAACATAATCTCTCGAATTTCCTTCAAAAGGAAGTGCCAATGGTTTCAGAAACTTGTCTAAAAAATAGGGACGAATGGTGTTCTTTGACTTTCAAGGCCAAAAAGTCCCGCTTAAGGCTGAATTTGAGGGTACTCTGGGCCTCCTGGCGCAAGCGGGGAGTATTTTATGGATTCGCGCGCTCGCTGCGAGCAGTTTGAGTACTTGTGGGTCTGACACGGACTCCGAATGACAAAATTATGACCGTTTTAGTGAACATCTCTACATTTTATGGCAGTCCTTGAAAGTACTTCATTTTCTCGTGCGCTTTTTGCCTGATTGCCCCAAAATTTCCTGTCCTCTATAGAGGAGATATCGTTTCCACATATATATTGACCGATGCCAGGAATGCCCTTTTGTTCTTCGCTTTCACGCGCGTGAGTTACAGCATGCCATCCGGCGAAAACAAGGAGAATAAGGCATATAGCCGCAGGATTTTCTTCAATTTACGGCCAAATGAGATTGCCCGGATCATAGAGCATCTGCAGAAAGGTACGTTTGTCCCTACCAGGGGGGCTAATGTCTATAAGAAACACAATCTCTTGAATTTTCTTCAAAAGGAAGTGCCAATGGGTTCAGAAACTTGTCTAAAAAACAGCGACGAATGGTGTTCTTTGACTTTCAGGGCCAAAAAGTCCTGCTTAAGGCTGAATTTGAGGGTACTCTGGGCCTCCTGGCGCAAGCGGGGAGTATTTTCTGATTCGCTTCGCTCATCGATGTCGATGATCGCTTCAAAGTAAATCACATTCAACGCACTTGTTTCGACTTTGCGCAAAGTCCCATAAGGCGATTTGAGGCTAATCGCTCGACCACAGGACGGCTGATCAGCCAAGTACAGTTGATCTTGAACGAATCCAATTGCATTGGACGCACTAGATGATACTTTGAAGTCTACGTATTCGTACGTCTAAGATCTGATACCTGAGAGTATCTCATTTCTAAGCGTTAAGGCCGACGCCATTCTCGCTTTCTATTTACTCTCGCTTTGCAAGCTAGAAGTCTCTGTTCTCAAAGCACTGCCTATCCAACATCCAAGTAGCTTTCATCGCTTGATAAGCCTAGCAATTGTATAGCGCTTAGAATGCATGTCATCCAAAACAGAGAATAGCAATTTAGGATATTCTTAGGCAATTCGATAATATATGGCCCGCAGACAGGAAGTATTGCTTCATGCTAGTCAGAACTTGATCTTAAGATGAGTTCGGATATCATCAAGACCCCTTGTGGGAAGATCCATCTAGGATATCATCAAGACCTCCTCTTGGAGATGAACCTTACCTTGTATCTTTCCCTTTGTTGTTCATGTACCTTGTGATCTTGTGTGTTTGATTGTCTAGTGGATGTGTGATTTGGACTTGTTCTTGAGTGTTTCCCTTGTGATTTCTCTCCGTTCTTCCCGTGTTCATCGTGTTCTCCGTGGGATCCCTCCAAGCGTGAAAGATCGACGAATTAAGGTTCCACCCTACATCATATGGTATCATGAGCCACGTTGATCA
This sequence comes from Aegilops speltoides, assembly GCA_021437245.1. Taxonomy (NCBI): domain Eukaryota; kingdom Viridiplantae; phylum Streptophyta; class Magnoliopsida; order Poales; family Poaceae; genus Aegilops; species Aegilops speltoides. The sequence continues at coordinate 217,300,931 of CM038144.1, forward strand.
CGTTTTTGGAGCCCCTACCCGTGTTTTCTAGCTTGATTTTGTTGTTTTCGTCCTAAATTCGAAAATCCCCACCAAAAATAGCCCCCAATTTTTTTTGTGATTTGTTGGTTTGATGATGTTTTGTTGATTTTGATCCATGGATTTGCTTGGTTTCAAGTGGATCTAGCATTCCCCCAAGTTTCCCCTCTTTCCTTCCACGAAATCCATCAAATTTTGCCCCGAAATCATCCATTTCCGCCCAAAATCGCGCCCGATTCGATCTGCGAAAAATCGCGACACGAGCGGTACTACCGCCCTACAGAGCGGTACTACCGCTGAGAACCTCAAGCGGTACTACCGCCCCGCTAACGGTACTACCGCTAGGCCCTGTTTCAGCTGAAACAGTCGAAAAATCCCGACACGAGCGGTACTACCGCCCTCCCGAGCGGTACTACCGCCCTGGCCAGTTTCAGCTTTTCGAGTTTCACCGTTTTGCCCATAACTAATTCATCCGGAGTCCGTTTTTCACGTTCTTTAGCTCGTTTTGAAGCTATTGACGTCCCCCATCCCACAAAAATACTACCAACATCATTTGACACCATCACATTTGGTGAAGTTTGGCATCTTTGCCTAGGTCTTCCACCACAACATCCGCATAACCACCACCGACTTCCGCAACCTAACCCATTTTGTTCCTTATAGCATTAGTGGTTGTTTGAGTTGTGATTTGAGTCTCCTAAGGTGTTTAGGCTACTTAGGGACCGTTGCTTCTTCATCAACCACCACCGCCGCCACCACTTCCACATAACCTTGCCCATCATACACTTCCGACAACCCAACTTAACCCAATTGTTGTTTGAGCTTTTTCGAGTTGTGGCTTGTGTCTCCTAAGGTGTTTCGGCTACTTAGGGACCGTGTGCTTCCAACTCTTACACCGTGTATAGCCCATCATCCCACTTCCGCATTGCCAACTGCATACCACCACCGCTTTCCGCTACCACCATTTTGACATTTGACGTGTGAGATTTTGAGTTTGCGGTTTTCCGTTTCCTAAGGTGTTTGACTACTTAGGGACGAGTCTCCATCATCTTGGTATCTACACCAAGAACACCGCCACTCATCATCGCAAAGGACGGTAACCTCGACGACACCTTTGTATATCCCCTTGCAAATTGCATTGTTAACCCCTAGCCCATTTTGCGTCACTTACCTATCGAGACTAGCCATTTGAGTATTGCCGGCAACGTTACTTGTGCACATTAGTGGTCCATACCTTCCATTGCATACATACCATATCATATTGGTATCATATCATTCATTGTGCCTCAAGTTTGTTCCCGCATATACACAATTGCTATCTTGGTTTGTGCATTGTACAAAAGTGGCCATAGAAAAAAAAAAGAGAAAAAGCTTTTAAGCAAAAAGAGAGCAAAGAGCTCGTGAGCAAGTGCCATAGCATCATACCCCATTGCACATAAGAGCCATACCAAAATCTACATCATATGATATCATGCTTGAGAGAAACACCGGGAAACATACATACATAGCATACTTGGGATAGAAAGAATATCCATTTTGCATCTTATAGGTTGTGCACAAGTGTCGTATCCGCCTATTGAGCAATCGTGCTAGCGTCTCTCTTGAGTTGTGCAACACGAGCGTTTTGGTGGATTCCACATTTTGAGCTCATTCCTTGGTTGCACGACCCCATTTATCTATCCGTGTGTGTGTTTCCGTGTACCTTTCATTGCTATTGGTCTACTTGTTTCGCTTGCGAATTTTTGAATCTTTTTCAACATTATTGACTCTTGCTAACATTTTGCATTACATTTTTGTGCCACTATCCTCACCGAGGTCTACCATAAGCTTTACTTGATAGGTGTGAGTGAACAAGTCCGGTACCAATTCCACTATTCTTTCATCTCACATTGAGTGAAACGAGATACATCCTCAACTTGGGGAAAAGGTAACTTGGTATTGTTTATCTCATTTCCTACTCACCTCTACTCGAGTCTTGTGATGGATAGGCAAGGCATTTCATCTTGGTCTACAACAACGACGGCGAGTTCGATGCCATGAACAACAACTCCGACGCCAAGATGCAAGCTAAAATGGAGAGATCAAAGCCCTCATCAAGTCCTACAAGCGATCTTCCTCATCTTGAGAAGGCGCTCAAGAGCACATGCTTCGAGCTACCATCTCCGGCAAGATCACATCGGCATCGACACCATCACCAACAAGAACGTGAAGGTCAAGAGCTCAACACCAACAACCGCTCAACGACTTCACCATCTCCCTTGGCATCTTCGCCAAGCGACTTCAAGGCATCTTCGCCTATGGACATACGGCATCTTCGCCAACAAGCACCTCAAGACTACACTCAAGAGAAGCTACCCAAGCTCAAGTCCACGACTTCCACGAGCTACTACGACCTCGACAACGACCACAAGATTCCTTTCTATGGGACTCACGAACCCGAGGAGTACCTCGAGTGGGGCGTTTGATGGGCGACTACCTCAAGCTACATCAAGTTCCTCCGAAGATCAAGTGAAGTGCGCCACAAGAAACTTCAACGACTACGCATTGGCATGGTGGCTTCACACACCTTGAGTACTACGACATGAGTTGGCCCAAGGCGAAGAGAGCTTTACTGGCGAGAATTTGTGCCTCCAACCTACATGGAACAACCGGCGCCAATTGGAGAACACCACCCAAGGATCCAAGTCCATCGACAAGTACTTCAAGGAGATGATGATTGCCTTCGACGAGCAGCGTGGGCGACCCCATTTTGATGAAGTTCCACTTCATGATGGGATTACTGCGACATCTCCAAGACCATCGTCCTCAAGAACTACAAGTCCATCGACGACTACTACATTGGTGCTCTCAAGGTGGAACAAGAACTCATGAAGGCCAAGGCTTCTCCACCCCAAGCAAACTTCGCGGCGACCAAGCTCTACGACAAGCATGAGGCTAGTACCACCAAGATGTCCAAGCCCGACGAGCTCCAAGACAATGCTCCCAAGTTCGACTTCACCACCACCCCTCTTTGTGACATTGATGATGCCGAGTCTACTCTGACTCTTTTTCAAGACGGTGCGGCGACGAGTTCGACTCGGAGACCTTCAAGGACCAAGCTTTGGAGGCGAGTGACAAGGTGGCGAGCAAGGATGATGCTTCCATCTTTGGGGCGGGAGTGATGATGTGCCATCTTGGCCTTCATCCATGGCGGCGGTGACGAGATGATCGAGCATGGGATTTTCCTTCGATCACGGAGGAGAGTGATGATGTGCCATCTTGGCCTTCATCCACGGCGACAACGGCGAGATGGTTGAGCATGGGATTCTCCCTTCGACCACGGCGACGATGATGACTTGAGTGACTTTTGCCACCATAGAGAGTGAGATAGTTGATAGGTCTTGTGAGGCCATTTGCATTTCTAACAACTTGACCTCTACCTCTATTGTGTCTTCTCATTTGGTGCTAGGTCCCATTTATGATGACTCGCCGATCCTCGGCGACTTCGTCCTCCCTTTGGACAAGGCGATGGCCATGGTGGAATATGATGCACCCCCCACATGGTTCCATCAAGATGATGATATTGACCACCATTTGGTCTTTCCCACCTCACCCACACCACTTGAGTGGAATGAAAAAGGTAACATAGGTGAAGGTGATGCTCTAGTCCCACTAGTGGACATTCTTGACATTGATTGCTTGCATGATGTTGATCCACCTATTGCCATGCTTCATGCTAGTATGATTTCCCGATGCGATGATTTGCCCATTTATGATGAGTATGAAGATTCTATTGTGGAGTCTATTAGTTGTGATGCCATGTTACATAGGATTTCTTGTGACAATTCTTTAGGTCACGTCATGTTTGCTAATCCGCTTGACTTGTCATATGCTATGCATGAGATCCATCATATGTCTTATTTGCAATCTCTTCATAGTGACTATGCATATGCCATTAAAATGAACCCAATTTGCACATATGGCATAGATGACAAGCACATGGTTATTGGCATTTGTTTTTCTTGTGATGATATTGATATGCTCCTTTGCATCATTTATCTCATATGCCATGCCATGACCACCTAGCCGGATATGCATTGTTTTGGATGTTGTCCATTTTCTCCATGTGATGTTTCCGATATTGCTCATGAGGAGGCCCCCATAGTTTCCTCATACATTGTAGGAGATTTTGATCAATCCCATCCATTGCATGATCCTAATACGTGTGTGCACCATATGCTACCCATGAATAAACATACTATTGATGTGCCATATACTTGCATTCTCAATTTGTGTCCCCATCGTGTCATACATAACAACTATTCTTTCATGATGGATGACATGTTCATATACCATGCCTCAAATTTCTTTGAGCATTGCTTATCTTGTGCTAACTCACGTGCACATACACATCATGATGGATGATGTGTACATTTACCACGCACAATTTCTTTGGATTGTGTCTCTTTTGTGTAGGTACCCATGAATACTTGTCAACCTCGCAATCCCACGAGTTGACAAAGCGAGCTCTTGAGAGCAATGACGATTTGGGATCCGTGGACTATCCTTACCACCGTTCCCTTCACGCAAGGACTACGCGCAACTCCTCTACTTGGCTCTCCACGGCTATGGGCCATTTACCACTTCTCACATTACGCTCATTTTACCGTGTTCACTTTGCATGCTATGCTTGCTTCTATGCCTTTGCCATGCAATTGTGACCCTTGCTTGCATCTACCCATGTTTCATCATTATGCTACTTCTATGTGTATTTGCATGCTTGGTGGAGATCCTTGTTGCTATTGCCATGTTTATCATGTGCCCCATGCTATTGTCCTCATATCTTGCTTTCATGATTGTGCTATGACATGTGAATTATTCATGCCCACTATTTGCACCAAGGACGTGTTTGCCATGATTCATTCTAGTATGTCGCATCTTCGCACTACTAGCATACTTGACTTGATTGCTAGGATTGCTTGCTATGTTGCATCACCCATGTTCCACTACTTGCTTTCTTGGGTTGATGACATATATGCTCATGCCTCTCACATCGTTGTCTCTTGTGTCATACTTGCTCATCTCATGCGGTTGATGACAACCATCTATATGCTTTACACATGATTCATATTGCTCGTGTCATATATCTCCATGTGTTGCCTCTCTCATGCTAGATTTGCCATGTATTGAGTGCAACAATGCTTATAGTCTTGCTCATGAGATTGCCCCATAGCATTCTCACACATGTTTGGAGATTTTGACATATTCCTTGTGAAGCATGCTTGTCTTACCTCTTTGCACCATATACCTAGTGCCTTGAATATCACCATTGTTGCATCATATTATTCATGCACTTGTGCTTCTAATGGTTATGTGCAAGAGAAGAGAACCATCATGATGGATGATGTGTTTATCTACCATGCGCATACGTTCTTTGCCTTGTTTTCTGCATGTGTAGGATACTTGGACTTCGTGTCGACTTCCACTTCACGTGAGTTGACCATTCGAGCTCTTGAGAGCGAGCCTCATACATTCTACCACGACTCGCTTCTACACCACATTTCCTACCAGTTCGGCATTGTGAAGAATGCACAAGGACACTCTTTCAAGGTGACATCCTTCCTGAGCATGGATATTGTGGATCATACTACTTGTGTTGCTTGCACCATGAGACTTATGGGTCATCTTGGACTACTTGATTGCGCACATATTAGAGATCTTGCCTCGCCTTACCATTTTAGCATTTCCATGCTTCATGATATATATACCTTGTGTGTTGCATCCAATTCTTGGACTAATTGCTACTATCATATGGTTGGTTGCACCAATACCATCTCTTCACATATGCCATGTTCCTTTGGTTGTCACATGATTCACTTGATTGCCTCACACATGATGAACAATTGCTCTTTCTATTGTGTTGAGTGCCACACTATACTTACTACACCCTATGCACATTATGCTTGGATTGTCTTGCACTTGACCCATGTGTTTAGACATCTCATCTTATTTGGTGTTGTGAATGATTCATATGCCTACCATCGACCATTTGTCGAGCGCTTTATGCATGCTTGCTATGACCTTGAGGTGGATGCTTATGCTATTGTCACATATATTTGCATCTCTACCTCACATTTACATGATTGTTCCCATGATATCTTTGCTTGTGCTCAAATTATGTCCTTACATGCCATGTCACAATCCTTTGTCAAACCATATGCTATGCTTGATGACAACACTTGTTTGGTGAATCACCTCTTGAATGCTTGGTTTTGCTCTTATGACAACCACATTTGTTTTTCCAAGTGCTTGTTATCTTTGCTACTTTTGAAGGAATTACAAGACGGCGAGACATTGGAGAGTGCCCATTTGGAACTTCAAGATGACAAGAACTTGGTGATCGACCACTTCTACACGCAACAGCGCCATCTCTTTCCCATGGTGATTTGGTTTTCGATCCGAGGTCGGATCTTTCCCAAGGGAGGGATGATGCGGAGCATCCTACGGACATCACCATGTCAAGAGTCCGTTTGGCAAGTGACACGTCGACCTCTACTTCTCATACATAAAGGTGAATCTTCTCCTTTACGTGTTCACTTGACCCTTTGAGGATGGTATACTACTTGACACTCCACTCGTGTGCATGCATAGGTATTGTCGGAGCTTCACGCATGACGAGGAGGAGTGCAAGCGCCAAGGAACACCTACACCGTCCATGAGGGAAGCATGGAAGCGAAGCGGAAGAAGAAGGACCTGCCCAGTCCGAAAGGAAGGTACTACCGCCCAAAGCAAGCGATACTACCGCTCAGCGGTACTACCGCCAAAGCAAGCGGTACTACCGCTCAAGCGGTACTACCGCCCATGAGTCTGTACTACCGCCCTGCCTGTCTTGTGCCGCATGCCCTTGGCCTTGTATCCCTCTCCCACTTACCCCTTCGTGGCTTAGACTATAAATAGACCACCTCCACCTCCTTTCTAGGGTTAGCAAATATGATAGCTCATTCTTAGGTGAGCTTTGCTCCTACCTCTACTCTTGAGAGAGAGAGACTACCACTCCCATGGAGTTCAAGACCTCCATGTGAGAAGATCCTGCGGGATATCATCAAGACCCCCTTGTGGGAAGATCCATCTAGGATATCATCAAGACCTCCTCTTGGAGATGAACCTTACCTTGTATCTTTCCCTTTGTTGTTCATGTACCTTGTGATCTTGTGTGTTTGATTGTCTAGTGGATGTGTGATTTGGACTTGTTCTTGAGTGTTTCCCCTTGTGATTTCTCTCCGTTCTTCCCCGTGTTCATCGTGTTCTCCGTAGGATCCCCTCCAAACGTGAAAGATCGACGAATTAGGGTTCCACCCTACATCATATGGGTTCAGAAACTTGTCTTAAAAACAGCGATGAATGATGTTCTTTGACTTTCAGGGCCAAAAAGTCCTGCTTAAGGCCGTATTTGAGGGTACTCCGGGCCTCCTGGCGCAAGCGGGGAGTATTTTCTAGATTCGCACACTCGCCGCGAGCAGTTTGAGTACTTGTGGGTCCGACGCGGACTCCGAATGATAAAATTATGACCGTTTTAGTGAACATCTCTCCATTCTATGGCAGTCCTTGAAAGTACTTCGTTTTCTCGTGCGCTTTTTGCCTGACTGCCCCAAAATTTCTTGTCCTCTATAGAGGAGATATCGTTTCCACATATATATTGACCGATGCCAGGAATGCCCTTTTGTTCTTGGCTTTCACGCACATGAGTTACAGCATGCCATCCGGCGAAAACAAGGAGAATAACGCATATAGCCGCTGGATTTTCTCCAATTTACGACCAAATGAGATTGCCCGGATCATAGAGCATCTGCAGAAAGGTACGTTTGTACTTACCAGGGGGGCTAATGTCTATAAGCAACATAATCTCTCAAAATTCCTTCAAAAGGAAGTGCTGATGGGTTCAGAAACTTGTCTTAAAAACAGTGACGAATGTTCAGGGCCAAAAAGTCCTGCTTTAGGCTGTATTTGAGGGTACTTCGGGCCTCCTGGCGCAAGCGGGGAGTCTTTTCTGGATTCGCACGCTCGCCGCGAGCAGTTTGAGTACTTGTGGGTCCGACACGGACTCCGAATGACAAAATTATGACCGTTTTAGTGAACATCTATCCATTCCATGGCAGTCCTTGAAAGTACTTCATTTTCTCGTGCGCTTTCTGCTTGATTGCCGCAAAATTTCTTGTCCTCTATAGTGGAGATATCGTTTCCACATATAAATCGACCAATGCCTGGAATGCCCTTTTGTTCTTGGCTTGCACGCGCGTGAGTTACAACATGCCATCCGGCGAAAACAACGAGAATAAGGCATATAGCCGCTGGATTTTCTTCAATTTACGGCCAAATGAGATTGCCCGGATCATAGAGCATCTGCAGAAAGGTACGTTTGTCCCAACCAGGTAGGCTAATGTCTATAAGCAAGATAATCTCTTGAATTTCCTTCAAAAGGAAGTGCCAATGGGTTCAGAAACTTGTCTGAAAACAGCGACGAATGATGTTCTTTGACTTTTAGGGCCAAAAAGTCCTAATTAAGGCCGTATTTAAGGGTACTCTAGGCCTCCTGGCGCAACCGGGGAGTCTTTTCTGGATTTGCGCGCTCGCCGCGAGCAGCTTGAGTACTTGTGGGTCCGACACGGACTCCGAATGACAAAATTATGACCGTTTTAGTGAACATCTATCCATTCCATGGCAGTCCTTTAAAGTTCTTCATTTTCTCGTGCGCTTTCTGCTTGATTGCCGCAAAATTTCTTGTCCTCTATAGTGGAGATATCGTTTCCACATATAAATTGACCAATGCCAGGAATGCCCTTTTGTTCTTGGCTTGCACGGGCGTGAGTTACAGCATGCCATCCGGTGAAAACAAGGAGAATAAGGCATATAGCCGCTGGATTTTCTTCAATTCTGACCAAATGAGATTGCCGGATCATAGAGCATCTGCAGAAAGGTACGTTCGTCCCTACCAGGGGGGCTAATGTCTATAAGCAACATAATCTCTCGAATTTCCTTCAAAAGGAAGTGCCAATGGGTTGAGAAACTTGTCTGAAAAACAGCGACGATTGATGTTCTTTCACTTTCAGGGCCAAAAAGTCCTGCTTAAGGACGTATTGAGGGTACTCCGGGCCTCCTGGCGCTAGCGGGGATAATTTTCTGGATTCGCACGCTTGCCGCGAGCAGTTTTGATGTAGGGTGGAACCCTAATTCGTCGATCTTTCACATTTGGAGGGGATCCTACGGAGGAAAACACGAAGAACACGCGGAAGCACGAGAGGAAATCATGGGGAAGAACGAGAGAGACACTCAACCGACAAGAGATCAATCACACAAGGTCTAGATCATCGAAGCACGAGTGATACATGGTCCAAAATCAACAAAGGAAAGATACAAAGGTAGCCGTTCTTCTCCGAGAGGAGGTCTTGAATCCATGAGGGGATCTTCCCGTATAGGGGTCTTGAATCCGATGGATCTTCTCCTAGACGGAGGTCCTGATCTCCGTGGAGAAGTACCGGTGGATGAGCAAAGGCTCTCACACACAAATATGAGCTAATCCAATGCTAAGTCTCAAAGTGAGGAGAGGGGTCCTATATATAGAGCACAGGGCGAAGGGTACATGGGCTAAGCCCAATCTGCTATGTGTAGGCGCTGGCCGACGAGTGTTGGCAGGACGATCCGGACGAGGGTCCGGATGATCGAGCTGGTCCGGATGATCCGGGTGGGGACCCGGATGATCCGGTGCTCTCTGAGGCGCGCGGCGGGCGGACGTCCGGTGGCGGTCCGGATGTCGGGCGGATCCGGATGATCCGGGCGGGGCCGGATGATCCGGCTTCAGCGTGGAGGTTCTGTTGCCTTCGGTCGATTTAGCCGGATCGTCCGGATCGGGGTCCGGATCATCCGGGCTCTGTCCGGATCATCCGGGCCTCCGTCCGGATCGTCCGGCCTCTCTGGTCCTGGTTGCTTTCTCCTCTTCGTCTTCGCGTATGTCTTCCGCTTCCGATTCTCCTTGCTTCCTAGCCTCTGCATGGTCGACTCCTTGGTGCCTGAGTATGCATAGAGTTTCCGTTTGAGGTAGTAACCATGTCTCATGTGAATCGAAGGAGAGTTGTGAGAGGAGTGATGTCACCTCGGTTTCAAGAGCTCTTGCACGTGCTCGAGTCATCGGTCCTTGCGGTGTTGTAGGTGTTGATGTAGAGTCCATGGGGATGGTGGAAGGATGCTCCGCATCATATCCCCTCCCTTCGAAAGGATCCGACCTCGGATCTTGTTCTTCATCACCATCGAAAGGCGAGAGGTCTTTGACGTTGAAAGTGTCGCTCACGTTGTACTTGTCGCTTGGTAGGTCGAGCTTGTAGGCGTTGTTGTTGTAGCGTGCTAACACCTTGAAGGGTCCATCGGCTCGAGGTAGAAGTTTGGACTTGCGTTCGTTGGGGAAGCGTTCCTTCGGAAGGTGTAGCCACACGAGATCGCCTATGTTGAAGATCATGGGTTGCTTGTTGATGTTGAGCTTGGTCGCTAGTCGTTGTACTTGGCGCTCGATGGTGTTTCTTGTATCTTCATGCACCTTCTTGATGTAGCTTGCACGGGCACTTGCGTCGAGGTTGGCGCGTTCTTGTAGAGGTAGAGGTAGAATGTCCAATGGGGACAATGGGTTGAAGCCGTAGACGACCTCGAAAGGGGACTTGCCGGTCGTCGAATGTCTTGCGCGGTTGTAGGCGTACTCGGCGATGGGTAGACACCTCTCCCACTCCTTGATGTTCTTCTTGATCAACACGCGAAGTAGAGTGGCTAGCGCTCGGTTTGTCACCTCCGTTTGGCCGTTGGTTTGAGGATGGTATGCGGATGAGAACAAGAGCTTGATGCCGAGCTTGGCGCAAAGAGTCTTCCAAAAGTAACTCAAGAACTTGACGTCGCGGTCGGAGACGATTGTCTTTGGTACTCCATGGAGGTGCAAGATTTCCCTACAAAAGAGATTTGCAACATGTGAAGCATCGTCTACCTTGTTGCAAGGAATAAAATGTGCCATCTTAGAAAATCGATCTACAACCACAAACACGGAATCCTTACCATTTTGAGTTCTAGGCAAACCAAGTACAAAGTCCATGCTATTGTCTTCCCAAGGTTGATATGGAATTGGAAGAGGCATGTAAAGACCATGAGATTGAGCTTTTGACTTAGCTTTGCGGCATGTAGAGCATCGGGTGGTGAAGCGTGAAACGTCTCGAAACATCTTGGGCCAAAAGTAGTTCTTGGAGAGCGTGGCGAAGGTCTTGTCGCGTCCAAAATGTCCCATGAGTCCACCTCCATGAGCCTCTTGCAAAAGGAGCAAACGAAGAGAAGACTCCGTTATGCATAGTTTGTTAGCTCTCATAAGATAACCATTCTTGAGGTAATATTGTTCCCAAGATGTATGAGTCAAACATTTAGCATAATGAGGTGCAAAAGATGGATCACTAGCATACAAATCTTTGATATGCTCAAAACCAATAACATTCAACTCAAGTTGGGTGACAAGCGTGCATATGCGTGAAAGTGCATCGGCAACTACATTCTCCTTGCCCTTAATGTACTTGATCACATATGGAAAAGATTCAATAAATTCACTCCATTTGGCATGACGCTTGTTCAATTTAGTTTGACCTTTTAAGTACTTAAGCGTTTCATGATCGGTATGGATGACAAACTCATGAGGTCTAAGATAATGTTCCCAAACATGGAGGACACGCACTAAAGCATACAATTCCTTGTCATACACGGGATAGTTAAGTTGAGCACCGGATAGTTTTTCACTAAAATAAGCTATGACTCATTTTTCTTGCATTAAAACTCCGCCAATTCCGGTACCACTTGCATCACAATGGACCTCAAAAGTTTTGTCAAAATTGGGCAAAGCAAGAATTGGAGCATGAGTAAGCAAAGACTGGAGCTCATTGAAAGCGTTGGCTTGCAAAGGTCCCCAAACAAAAGGAGTATTCTTCTTACTCAAAGCATGCAAAGGAGCTGCAATAGTGCTAAAGTTTTTCACAAAGCGGCGATAAAAACCTGCAAGACCAAGGAAACTTCGCACTTGTTGCAAATTGGTGGGTTGAGGCCAAGTTTTAATTGCTTTGATCTTAGTTTCATCAACATGAACACCCTTGGAAGAGACAACGAAACCCAAGAAAGCCACTTTGTCAACTCCAAAAGTGCATTTCTTCAAGTTGGCATAAAGACTTTCTTTTCGAAGTGTTTGCAAAACAAGCTTAACATGATCAAGATGCTCTTTCATGGTTTTGCTAAACACAAGAATATCATCGAAGTAAACCACAACAAAGATTCCAATGTATGGACGAAGTACATGATGCATGAGACGCACAAAAGTGTCGGGAGCTTCCGACAAACCCATAGGCATAACCAACCATTCATATAAGCCAAATTTGGTTTTGAAAGCAGTTTTCCATTCATCACCCTCATGAATGCGGATTTGATAATAGCCACTTTTAAGATCAATTTTTGAGAAAAAGTTGGCTCCACTAAGTTCATCAAGCATATCATCTAAGCGAGGAATGGGATGCCGATAGCGCACGGTGATAGCATTTATAGGTCTACAATCGAACACAAGCGGAAACTTCCATTAGGCTTAGGTACAAGAATAACGGGAACGGCACAAGGGCTTAAGCTTTCACGTACATGACCGTTGTCGAGTAGTTGTTGTACTTGCCGTTGAATCTCCTTGGTTTCTTCGGGATTGACACGGTAGGGAGCTTTGTTTGGAAGTGGCGCTCCGGGGATGAGGTCGATTCGATGCTCAATGCCTCGAAGAGGAGGTAAACCCGGAGGTAGCTCATCGGGGAAAACATCTTGAAATTCCTGCAAAAGAGATTGAAACACCAAAGGTAGATCATGAGTGGTGTTAGTTTTTGGTTCGCCATCCTTGCACACAAGGATAAAGTGCATCACACTCAATGGGTTCTCACACACTTCTCTCATCTCATGTTTGGTGGCGAATAGTATGAGGTTTTTCTCTCTAGGCGAAGAGGCGCTCAAATTTGGCTTGTGGCTCTCACTCACTTTTTGGTTGATCACTTTCTCACTCTTCTTTCTTTGGTTGGTGGCTTGTTTGTCGGCTATCACTTGACTAGGAGACATGGGTCGTAGGACATATTCTTTGCCTTTCATCTTGAAGCTATAGTGGTTTGTACGCCCATTGTGGTAGACACCACGGTCGAATTGCCATGGCCAACCAAGAAGGAGGTGGCAAACGGTCATTGGGACCACATCACACTCCAAAGTGTCCTCATATGCGCCTATTTTGAATGATACTTGGACCGTATGCTCAACTCGTATAGTGCCGGAGTCACTTAGCCATTGAACCTTGTAGGGTTGCGGATGCTTCTTCTTGACCAATTGGAGCTTGGAGCATAGTTCTTCGCTTGCCAAGTTGTGGCAACTACCTCCATCGATGATGACCTTGACGGATCTCCCATTGATGCCGGCCTTTGTGTGGAAGATGTGGCATTGTTGGTCTTCTTCTTGGTGATGTTGAAGTGTCAAGACTTTGGAGACAACAAGAGCGGGCTTGTATCTTCATCACAAAAGACTTGATCATCTTCATCCTCGTTGATCTTGCGGTGCATGGCCACTTGCTCAATAGCGTCCATTTCGTCTTCACTCATTGAGTCGTAGGTGCCATCGTCGTTGAGTATCATGGTACGCTTGTTGGTGCATTCATATGACTTGTGGCCTCGGCCGCCGCAAGTAAAACACTTGAAGGAGCTTGTCTTGACGGTCTCATCGGTTGGAGTAGACGATGAAGCACGCGGCTTGGAGTTGCTTGTAGTAGGAGGAGGACGACTTGAACTTGTAGAAGTTTTCTTGTAACTTGACTTGTCGTCGTTGCTTGTAAAAGGCTTGGTTGATGTTGAAGTTGAAGTGGTTGTTGAAGCTTGGTTGTTGGAGAGGCCGTATGTCTTGGATGAGTACTTGGCGTACTTGAAGTCATCTTGCACTTGTCGTTCCGCCTTTGTAGCTTGATGCACGAGCTCAATGAGGCTGGAGTAAGGTTGGAAGTCGGCGATCTTCTTGATGGGATGATTGAGTCCATTCAAGAATCGTGCCATTGTTTGCTCATCATCCTCCGTGACATTGGCTCGAATCATGGCAATCTCCATTTCTTTGTAGTATTCTTCAACACTCTTTGTTCCTTGCTTGAGGAGTTGTAGCTTCTTGAAGAGATCACGGTTGTAGTAGGTAGGCACAAAGCGTGCTCGCATGACATCCTTCATTTGGGCCCAAGTGGTGATTGGAGGTTCACCTCTTGCTTGTCGGCGCTCAAGGATTTGTTCCCACCATATGAGCACATAGTCTTGGAACTCAAGTGATGCCATAGCGATCTTCTTTTCTTCATCATAGTTGTGCAAACGAAAGATTTTGTCGACCTTCAATGCCCATGAGAGGTATTCTTCGGGATCATTGGTTCCATTGAACTTGGGCATTGTGAACTTGAGTTTGCCATAGCGTTGTTCTTCATTGTGTTGAGGTCAATGTTGATGATGACGTTCTTGACGTGGAGGGTAATCATCCTCATGTTGCTCTTGGCGAGGAGGAAGTCCATGATCAACTTGTTCTTGTTGACCTTGAGGTTGAGGTTGAGCTTGAGGAGCTTGTGGAGCTTGTGGAGGCGCTTGACGTTGCGCACGCGGATGGTAGTTCCTCTCTTGTATTTCTTCTCGAAGGGCTTCCTCTTGATTGCGCCTTTCGCGATTGCGGTTGGCGATAGCTCGACTTGATGCTTGAAGTGCATGTTCTGCCTCTAGAGCTTGTGCTTCTCGTTGTTGTTGTTGAAGACGTTGGGCCTCGGCATCTTGTTGCGCTTGATGTAGTCGCGCTCGTTCTTGTTCTTGTTGGCGACGAAGACGTTGTCGTTCTTGAGCTTGAGCAAATGCCACTTGGTTCGATTGAGGACGAGGAACTTGTTCACCAATTTGCTCTTGGAGATTCTTGTCTGATAGAGGCAAAGTTGTCCCGTCTTTCGATGAGATGGTGGATTTCACTTTGGTGGAAGTCGACTTTGACGATCCGACTACGAGCGTGCGAGGACATCGCGTGATGCGGAGCATCCTATGGACATCACCATGTCAAGAGTCCGTTCGGCAAGTGACACGTGCGACATGTACTTCACATACACAAAGGTGAATCATCTCCTTTACACGTGCTCACTTGACCCCTTCGAGGATGGTATACTACTTGACACTCCACTCGTGTGCATGCATAGGTATTGTCGAACACTAAGGGCGGCGAGGAGGAGTGCAAGCGCCAAGGAACAACTACACCATCCGCGAGGGAAGCACGGAAGCAACGACGAAGAAGACCGGGACGGCGGTACTACGCCCCGTAAGCGGTACTACCGCGACCAGCGGTACTACCGCCCCCCCGCCGCTTCGCCACTACCGCTCAACCCGGCGTGTTCGCGACGATCACGGGCCCGGTACTACCGCTCAGCCCAAGTGGCACTACATTGAGCGGTACTACCGCCTTTGGCCGGTACTACCGCCTGCTTGCGCAGAGTCGGGCGAGGCCCATGTATCCCTCCTCACTTACCCCTTCGTGGACATATGCTATATAAACTCCCCCACCTCCTCCTAGCTAGGGTTAGCATTGGATTAGCTCATATTTGTGTGTGAGAGAGCCTTTGCTCATCCACCGGTACTTCTCCACGGAGATCAGGACCTCCGTCTAGGAGAAGATCCATCGGATTCAAGACCCCTATACGGGAAGATCCCCTCGTGGATTCAAGACCTCCTCCGGGAGAAGAACGGCTACCTTTGTATCTTTCCTTTGTTGATTTTGGTCCATGTATCACTCGTGCTTCGATGATCTAGACCTTGTGTGATTGATCCTTGTTGGTTGAGTGTTCCTCCCTCGTTTTCCCCGTGTTTTCTCTCGTTCTTCCGCGCGTTCTTCGTGTTCCCTCCGTAGGATCCCCTCCAAACGTGAAAGATCGACGAATTAGGGTTCCACCCTACATCATATGGTATCATGAGCCACGTTGATCACGTTTTTGGAGCCCCTACCCCTCTTTTTCTAGCTTGATTTTGTGTGTTCTTGCCTAAATCCGAAAATCCCCACCAAAAATAGCCCCAAAATTTTTTGTGATTTGTTGGTCTGATGATGTTTTGTTGATTTTGATCCATGGATTTACTTGGTTTCAAGTGGATCTAGCATTCCCCCAAGTTTCCCCCCTTTCCATCCACAAAATCCATCGAATTTTGACCCCGAAATCACCCATTTCCGCCCCAAAATCGCGAAACCATTCGAGCAATCGAGAAAATCCCGACACGAGCGGTACTACCGCCCTACAGAGCGGTACTACCGCTGTGAACCTCAAGCGGTACTACCGCCCCGTGAACGGTACTACCGCCAGGCCCCGTTCCAGCCGAAATAGTCGAAAAAACCCGACATGAGCGGTACTACCGCCCTTCCCAGCGGTACTACCGCCCTGGCCATTTCCAGCTTTCCGAGTTCCACCATTTCTACCATAACTTCCACATCCGGAGTCCGATTTTCGCGTTCTTTAGCTCGTTGAGAAGCTATTGACATTATCCATCCACCTAGATAGGTTACAACATCATTTGACACCATCACATTTGATGAATTTTGGCATCTTCGCCTAGGGCTTCCACCACAAGATCCGCATAACCACCACTGACTTCCGCAACCTAACCCATTTTGTTCCTTATAGCATTAGTGGTTGTTTGAGTTGCGATTTGAGTCTCCTAAGGTGTTTAGGCTACTTAGGGACGGTTGCTTCTTCATCAACCACCACCACCACCACTTCCACATAACCTTACCCACCATACACTTCCGACAATCCAACTTAACCCAATAGTTGTTTGAGCTTGTTTGAGTTGTGGCTTGTGTCTCCTAAGGTGTTTCAGCTACTTAGGGACCGTGTGCTTCCAACTCTTACACCGTGTATAGCCCATCATCCGACTTCCGCATTGCCAAGTGCATACCACCACCGCTTTCCGCTACCACCATTTTGACATTTGTCATTTGAGATTTTGAGTTTGCGGTTTTTCCGTTTCCTAAGGTGTTTCGGCTACTTAGGGACGAGTCTCCATCATCTTGGTATCTACACCAAGAACACCGCCACTCATCATCGCAAGGACGGTAACCTCGACGACACCATTGTATATTCCCTTGCAATTACATTGTTAACCCCTAGCCCATTTTGCGTTACTTGCCTATCGAGACTAGCCATTTGAGTATTGCCGGCAACGTTACTTGTGCACATTAGTGGTCCATACCTTCCATTGCATACATACCATATCATATTGGTATCATATCATCCATTGTGCCTCAAGTTTGTTCCCGCATATACACAATTGCTATCTTGGTTTGTGCATTGTACAAAAGTGACCATAGAGAAAAAAAAAAGAGAAAAAGCTTTTAAGCAAAAAAAAAAGAGCAAAGAGCTCGTGAGCAAGTGCCATAGCATCATCCCATTGCACATAAGATTGTCAAATCAACATCATATGATATCATGCTTGAGAGACACACCGAACCATACATACATAGCATACTTGGGATAGAAAGAATATCCATTTTGCATCTTATAGGTTGTGCACAAGTGTCGTATCCGCCTATTGAGCAATCGTGCTAGCGTCTCTCTTGAGTTGTGCAACACGAGCGTTTTGGTGGATTCCACATTTTGAGCTCATTCCTTGGTTGCACGACCCCATTTATCTATCCGTGTGTGTGTTTCCGTGTGCCATTCTTTGCTATTGGTCCATTTGTTTAAGCTTGCGAATTTGTGAATCTCTTTCAACATTATTGACTCTTGCTAACATTTTGCATTAAATTTTTGTGCCACTATCCTCACCAAGCTCCACTATAAGCCTTACTTGTGTAGGTGTGAGAATCGACAAGGATCGGTACCAATAGTGCTATTTCATTGTCCACATTTGAGTGAACTTGATTCATCTTCAACTTTGGTCAAAGGTACATTGGTATTAGTTCTTCTCTTTCTCCCACTCATATTTGCTTGAGTCTTGTGATGGATAGGCAAGGCATTTCCTCTCCGGTCTACGACAACAACGACGGCGTGAACAACTACATCACCAAAGCGTCTATCTCCGATCTACAACGACAAGTGCAAGGCGCACAATCAAGATTGCGAGAGCGCGCCGAGAACATCTCCATCGACATTCGTCACTCGAAGCAAGGAAAAGGGACTACATCGACAACAAGCTTGCCGCACAAAAGGAGGAGCAAGATGCGAGAATGGAAGAGATTCGGGCCTTGATCAAGTCTTCTTCCACTTCATCATCCTCAAGACGACGACGGTCAAGCCACAAGTCTTGAGCGCGAAAAAGATGCAAGTGCAAATCGCCTCGTCCACATCTACATGGCGATCCCCATCACGTTCATGATCATCACCGCCATGAAGGGCAAGTCACCTCAAGCATCATGTGCACGGCGACGACGAACGACATCTACTACGAGCTCAAGCACGACAACGACATCATCATCATGAAGATGCTCCACAAGCGCAAATGCACAAGTCCCAACAAGCCCTACATCACGCCAAGTCCAAGCTTCAAGAGCACAAAAGAAGACCGCGAGGCGACCACCACCAAGGCGGCGCTACGGCTACATCAACCACTTCGCATCTTCGCCAAGTGTTCTCAAAACATCTTCGCCTTTGGACGTCGGCATCTTCGCCTACTTCCCGTGTGCGCCTACATCGACTTCATCAAGTCCAAGGCGACCACCTCGAGCGAGGTGACACTTCCATCTTGGAAGCCCCTCAAGGAAGATGGCGAGCATGGGAAACTCCCTTCGGTCATGGAGGCGAGCTATGAGGTGCCACATCATATGGACCTCCAACAACAAGGCGACGACACGAGAAGGTCGAGCAAGGCCATCCCTTCGACCACGGCGTCTGAGTTGAGCATGGAGACATTTGCACCTACACCTCTCCGACACCCACATATGTCGAGATGCCCAATTTGCCATGTGAGGAGAGCCACCACCCCATGAGTGACATGAGTGACTCCACCATACGTGACATTGAGAGCATTTCCTATGAGAGGATGAGTGTGACCACCACGAGCCCCACACATGAGAGCATGCCACACATCCTATGTGAGGTTGAGCGCCATTTGAGTGACTCCACCAATCATTTGAGTGAGAGCATCCTTGAGGGAGTGAGTGAGCCACAATACTTAGAGAGTGAGGTAGTTGACACGGCATGTGAGGCCACTATGATTTCTAACGACTTAACCTCTACCCCTAGTGTGTTTTCTTCTTTGGTGCAAGGTCTCCTACATGACGACATGCCTATCCTTGACGAGTCCATCCCTCCAATGGAAAAACCGATGGCCGTGGTGGAAGATGATGCACCCCCCACATGGTTCCATCAAGATGAAGATGACAACGAGACGATCTTCAACACCTCACCTACAACACATGAGAGACGCTCCAAAGGTAACATAGGTGATGGTGCTTCTCTTGTCCGACTAGTGGACTATCTTGACATCGATTGCTCCCATGATGTTGACAAACCTATTGCCATGCTTCATGCTAGTGAGACATCTTCATGCCTTGACTTACCTATTTATGATGAATATGATGATGAGCATGTTGAGTTGCCTAGTTGTGATGCTATGCTTCATAGGATATCATGCGAAAATTCTTTTGGTCACATCATGTTTGACAACCCATTGAACTTGTCATATGCTATGAGTGAGATCTCCCATATTGCATCCCTACAATCTCAACATAGTATCTATGCATGCCCCATTAAAATCAATCCCATTTGCACTTATAGCATAGATGACGAGATGATGGTCATTGGCTTTTGTTTTTCATGTGATGATATTGCCATGCTTCCTTTACATGATTTGTGCAATTCATCTACTATGACATGCCATGATCACGTTGTTCCAAATATGCATTGTTTTGTATGTTGTCAATATTGTCCATGTGATGTTGCTACTCATGCTCATGAGGAGATCCCCATAGTTTCCTCATACATATTAGGAGATCTTGATGCATTCCATACTTTGCATGATTCTCACGATTAAGTGCACCATATGCATTCCATGAATAACAATACTATAGATATTACTCGTGATGCATTAAACAAATTGAGTCTCCATTATGACGTACATAACAACAAACCTATCATGATGGATGACATGTTTCTATATCACGCATCTCATTTATTTGAGCGTTGGATATTTTGTGCTAACAAACACACGCACGTGCGCATCATGATGGATGACGTGTACATCTACCACGCACACACAATTTTTCCTTTATCTTTGTCTTGTGTAGGTACTCACGTATACTCGTCAACCTCTCAATCCCAAGAGTTGACGAAGCGAGCTCTTGAGAGCAACGATGACTTGGGAACCCGTGGACTATCCTTACCACCATTCCCTTCGCGCAAGGACTACGCGCAACTCCTCTACTTGGCTCTCACACGGCTATGGGCAATTTACCACTTCTCACATTATGCTCATATTACCGTGTTCACTTTGCATACTATGCTTGCTTCTATGCCTTTGCCATGCAATTGTGACCCTTGCTTGCATTTACCCATGATTCACAATTATGCTACTCCTATGTGTATTTGCATGCTTGGTGGAGATCCTTGTTGCTCTTGCCATGTTTATCATGTGCCCCATACTATTGATGCTTGTTGTGTTGGGAGAGTCATTATGCCTTATTGTTATTTACATATGGCTTCTCACCGAGATATTCATGCTATTTTTCTCACATCTTGCTTTCATGCTTGTGCCATGTCTTGTGAATTATTCATGCACACTATTTGCACCAATGACATGCTTGCCATGATTCCTTCTAGTACGTTGCATCTTTGCACTACTAGCTTGCTTGACTTGATAGCTATGATTGCTTGCTATGTTGCATCACCCATGTTCCACTATTACTTGCTTTCTTGGGTTGATGACATAGATGTTGATGCATCTCACTTGATTTGTCATGATCATTGTCTCTTGTCTCCATTAGTTGCATCTCTCATATCACCTTGTATTGAGTGCCAACTTACTATGCTTATTGATCTTGGAGATTTGGACACTTTACTTGTGATGCATGCTTGTTTGATTGAGCCTATTGCACATGGTTGTTCTTGCATTATATGCCTCCATACTATGACACGCTCCCTTGTACTTTCTTATGGTGAGCATGATGCATACACTTGTTGGGTATCTTACCACTCGAATGATAGATTTTGCATTTCCGCTAACCTCATTTGTTTTTCCGAGTGTTTGTCATGTTCTTTCATTTTGGAGGTTTCACAAGTTGATGCCGTTATGCGACATATTGGTTATGTGAAGGCATACATGATGCGCGGCACCAACATTTTTGACATTCTCATAAAGGTGAACTCCTTCTCTTTGAGCAATCCTCAAATATGCATATTGGATGGGTCACTCTTTCATTGTTGTTTCCTTCTTGTTGTCTACATGATACATCTCGTGAGAGGAGGAGCGACATTGGAGATTGGCTACATGGACCTTCACATTGAGGAGCGCTTGCACTTATTGGATGCACCTTCGACACTCCACTCATGCCTCGACATCGAGCTTTGGTACACCAACACCTTCATATTTGTTGATTCTGCTCACACATGTCATGCTCGATGGACGTATCATACTCACCACAAGTTTGCACACTATGCATGGATTGACTCACATTGTGATTGCCTTGTTGCATTTTGTATTCCCATGTCATCCATGATATATGAGCTTGCGCATTTCCTTAGCAAATTTGTTGTGATCTACCTTGAAGGCATATTCATACATCATGATCATATTGTCCATCATCAATTGCATGATAACATATACATATTGAGCATCCATTGCCATATTCATGCTATTGATAAAACATCTCACTATGACATCATTTTGCACCGTGGTTGCATAGATCATATTACAACACATTTGTTTACACAATGATTGCATTTCCTCCATGAATGCTTTGCATCTCATTCTAGATCATCTTGATATGCTTCATGCGCTTTGTCACGACCAATCTTACCGCACGGACTCATTCTTACATGATGGACATTTTGTGTGCGCTAACCATTGTATTTCAGTGTTGCTTGTGTTTGCTCTTTTGCATGTCTATCACTCCGGCGACACCTTGGACTACTTGGATTGCGCCATGTCTTCAACTTCTTCCAACTACAAGTCCGTCTATGACAACCGTTTCCATGGTGATGAGGATCACGATCCGAGTCGGATCCTTCCCAAGGGAGGGAGATGATGCGGAGCATCCTATGGACATCACCATGTCAAGAGTCCGTTCGGCAAGTGACACGTGCGACATGTACTTCACATACACAAAGGTGAATCATCTCCTTTACGTGCTCACTTGACCCCTTC
Organism: Aegilops speltoides; assembly: GCA_021437245.1. Lineage (NCBI taxonomy): Eukaryota > Viridiplantae > Streptophyta > Magnoliopsida > Poales > Poaceae > Aegilops > Aegilops speltoides. Next base: position 217,323,346 of record CM038144.1, read on the forward strand.
GAGGATGGTATACTACTTGACACTCCACTCGTGTGCATGCATAGGTATTGTCGGAACACTAAGGACGGCGAGGAGGAGTGCAAGCGCCAAGGAACAACTACACCATCCGCGAGGGAAGCACGAAGCAACGACGGAAGAAGACCGGGGCGAGCGGTACTACCGCCCCGTGGCGGTACTATCGTGACCAGGTACTACCGCCCCCCGCCGCTTCCACTACCGCTCAACCCGGCAAGTACTAGTGTTACGCACGATACGGGCCCGGTACTACCGCTCAGCCCAGCGGCACTACAGCTTGAGCGGTACTACCGCCCTTTGGCGGTACTACCGCCACTGCCTTGCAGAGTCGGGCGAGAGGCCCATGTATCCCTCCTCACTTACCCCTTCGTGGACATATGCTATATAAACTCCCCACCTCCTCCTAGCTAGGGTTAGCATTGGATTAGCTCATATTTGTGTGTGAGAGAGCCTTTGCTCATCCACGGTACTTTTCCACGGAGATCGGGACCTCCGTCTGGGAGAAGATCCATCGGATTCAAGACCCCTATCTGGGAAGATCCCTCGTGGATTCAAGACCTCCTCCGGAGAAGAACGGCTACCTTTGTATCTTTCCTTTGTTGATTTTGGACCATGTATCACTCGTGCTTCGATGATCTAGACCTTGTGTGATTGATCCTTGTTGGTTGAGTGTTCCTCCCTCGTTTTCCCCGTGTTTTCTCTCGTTCTTCCGCGCGTTCTTCGTGTTCCCTCCGTAGGATCCCCTCCAAACGTGAAAGATCGACGAATTAGGGTTCCACCCTACATCATCGCGCCTTAGCAATCGCTAAACCAACTCCGAGAGGTTATTGACCATGCCGGAGCACGATCAACCTGACCACGAGGGTCTATTTCCTGCGAGCAAACGAAGAACAAGCAAGAAACTGAGATTGCAATCTGGATATTGCGAATATAAGATGAAAGCTTTATTGATCAAGGTGGGGTTACGTGGCGTCTTTATGCAGTCGTTGAACACAAACGAAATCTGCGAAGTTGCAGCTATGGCGAACTTTTGATCTAAACAAAACCCAAGTCTAAACGGTGCCCTAAGGGTTGTATATATGGAGGAAGAGGTGGTGAATTTCGTGGCCCTTGGTGGAGGGGTCCGAAACTAACCCTATCTCTTGTTTCCCCACACATACGGACTCTAAAAATAGCCTATACTAATGTATTTCGAAATTACATGGGCCTGGCCCAATAATAAGGTGACGCAGCACCTAGAATAGCCTATGGACGAAATTTATGAAGTGGCATCTTGTATATTTCGCCCAAGGCTTCATGCACTCATTATGGTGGCTTCAAAGTCCTGAAATCATCACTTGTAACTCCATTCTGGTCCCCCTTGCGCATGCCATCATCTCCATGCTTGTTCTTGCTCCAATGTTCATCCTTCTCCATGCTAGGCCCTTCATTTGTAAGCAAAACAAATGTATCCAATTTAGGTAGCATCATATTCTCATGAACATTAGAATCATTACCAAGAAACGAAAGTACACGGTAATTTAGTTGGCGTCTTGTGAGCTCTAGTAATTGGTCCAAGATGTATAGCAGCAGGGGCTGTGGGTGTAACAATGGTATTGATGTCCTCATCATCCACCCCTTCTTGAAATGAAGTCGTCCTCGACGGAAGTTCATCTTCCTCACCCAAATATGGCTTCAAATCTGCAATGTTAAAAGTGGGACTAACCCCAAAATCTGCAGGCAGCTCAAGTTTATATGCATTATCATTTACTTTCTCCAACACCTTAAAGGGACCAGCAGCACGTGGCATTAGCTTTGATTTACGCAAATCGGAAATCTATCCTTCGCAAATGTAACCAAACAAGATCTCCGGTGCAAACACAACATGTTTTCTACCCTTATCTCCAGCAAGTTTATATTTAGCATTCATCGCTCAATGTTTTCCTTAGTTAACTCATGCATTTTAAAATCAACTCAGCACGTTCTTTAGCATCAAAATTAACCTTCTCTCAAGATGGAAGAGGCAACAAATCAATAGGTGCACGAGGTAGGAAACCATACACAACTTCAAAAGGGCACATCTTAGTAGTAGAATGCAATGAGCGATTATAAGCAAATTCAATATGAGGCAAGCATTCCTCCCACATTTTCTTATTATTCTTTAGAACAGCCCTAAGCATAGTAGACAATTTTCTATTGACTACTTCAGGTTTGTCCATCGGTTTGGGGGTGACAAGTAGTACTAAAAGCAGTTTAGTCCCCAACTTAGCCCATAAACATCTCCAAAAGTGGCTAAGAAATTTAGTATCACGATCTGAAACAATAGTATTTGGCACACCATGCAAGCGAATAATTTCACGAAAGAACAAATCAGCAACATTAACAAAGATCATCGCTTTTATGACATGGTATAAAGTGTGCCATTTTCGAGAATCTATCCACAACAACAAATATGCTATCCTCCCTTCTTTGTTCTAGGTAAACCTAAAACAAAGTCCATAGATATATCCTCCCAAGGAACACTAGAGTACAGGCAAAGGCATATATAAACCATGAGGATTGAGTCGTGACTTAGCTTTTTGACATGTAGTGCAGCGAGCAATAAAACGCTCAACATCCGTCTCATCTTTGGCCAAAAGAAATGTGTAGCAAGTCGTCCTCCGTCTTCTTCACGCCAAAGTGTCCCATTAGTCCTCCTCCATCGCCTCCTGCAACAACAAAAGGCGTCACGGAGCTAGCTGGAATGCATAGCTTGTTAGCACGAACACAAATCCATCATTAACGACAAACTTGTTCCATGTTCTTCCTTCTTTACAATTCTGCAATACATCTTTAAAATCAGCATCATGCACATATTGATCTTTGATGGTCTCCAAACCAAATATTTTGAAGTCAAGTTGTGAAAGCATAGTATAGCGACGAGATAATGCATCAGCAATAACATTTTCTTTACCCTTCTTGTGTTTAATGACATAAGGAAAGTCTCAATGAATTCAACCCATTTAGCATGTCTACGATTCAGTTTAGCTTGACTTTTAATATGTTTCAAAGATTCATGATCGAATGTATAACAAATTCTTTGGGTCATAAATAATGTTGCCATGTTTCTAAAGTCGAACAAGAGCATATAATTCTTTATCATAAGTAGAATAATTCAGACTAGGCCCACTCAATTTTTCGGAAAAGTAAGCAACAGGTTTGCCATCTTGTAATAACACACCTCCTAATCCAATTCCACTAGCATCACATTCAAGCTCAAAGTCTTATTAAAATTAGGAAGTTGGAGTAAAGGGCATGTGTCAACTTAGCTTTCAATACCGTGAAGGCTTCTTCACATGCGGTACCCCAAACAAAAGGCACATCCTTCTTTGTAAGCTCATTGAGAGGTGCAGCAATGGTGCTGAAATCTCTCACAAAACGCCTATAGAATCCAGCGAGGCCAAGAAAACTCCTCACTTGTGTGACCGTTTTGGGCTGCGGCCAACTCTCAATAGCTTCAATCTTGGCTTTATCAACTTCAATTCCTTGTGGAGTAACAACATAGCCAAGAAAAGATACTCGATCGGTGCAAAAGGTGCACTTCCCAAGGTTACCAAACAAGCGTGCATCACGTAGAGCAATAAAACAACGCATAAATGTTCCAAATGTTCCTCCAAAGATCTGCTATAAATCAATATG